>JZKD02S1759227.1:250853-271521 GCA_000966675.3 Picea glauca
CAAACTCAAGAATTCATTGTATGGCCTGAGACAGTCTCCTAGGAAATGGTACAAGAAGTTTGATTCCTTTATGGTGAGCCTAAATTTTACAGGAAATGAATATGATCATTGTGTTTCATTATTTTGGTGTTATATGCTGATGATATGATTGTGGCAAGAAAAAACATGGTTGAAATCAGCAGGCTAAAGACTGAGTTGGCCAGGGCATTTGATATGAAGGATCTAGGAGCAAAAAAACAAATATTAGGCATGGAGATGCACAAAGACATGAAAAATGGTAAGTTGTGGTTATCACAATAGAATTATTTTGAGAAAATACTTATGAGATTCAGTATGAATAATGTGAAACCCATACAAATCCCTTTGGCTTCCCATTTCAATCTTTCTTCAAGTTTATGTCCTAGTATTGATGAAGAAAATGATTATATGTCTCATGTACCATATGCTAATACAATGAGAAGTTTTGTGTATGAGATGGTGAGTACTGGACTAGATATTTCACATGCAGTTGGTGTTTTTAGTCAATACATGGCAGTGAAATGGGTGCTTCGATATCTTTGAGACAAAAAAAATTATTCTATCACCTATGATGGTGTTGACAGGTGTTTATGACACACTGTCAATGAGAAGGGAAGATCTCGACCGTGGTTGTCTATTTAATCCAAGCTGTTTGAGATAAGCTACCGTGATGGGTTTTATGGCTATGTTAGCCAACTAGGATTCTAAAATAATTAAAAGATGTAAACTAACTAGATGTTCAATCCTATAAAACAATACATTAATACAATTTCTTAACTAATAGTAGTATTATATACATTAGATACAATTAAAATTTTTAAATAAAGCCTCGTGAAAATGGTTGTTTTCAACTAACGGATCAAAACAAGGTGAAAAATAAAGGAAACTATTTTTGTACTATAAATGACAAAATAATAATCAATGAGTGAATAAGATTATAAATAATATAACGATAATGGATAAAGCATTTAATGTTTAAATGATGTAATCATTATTCATTTGCAACTCAACCAATCAAATAAAATATAAACTAACTAACCTGACATTGATCAACAATACTAAGCTAGATTCGACTTTTTGTATTTGTATAAGATCCACTTAACCTATGTCAAGTATAAGTCTATGAAAAAATCAAGAATGATACTTCTTAAAACAACTCAAGAAAGTCTTTTATATTTTGGAACAATTCTATGATAACATAAAGACAAATATATTTTATCTCACGTGACTTTAAAATGTCCATTAGTTGAAAGTGAAATAAATTCCAACTCTCAGCAAATGGTGTTACCAACTACCCAACATTAGATGTGAACCCAAAATGAATAGATAGATGGCCAATCATAGATATTAAAAGAACCAAAATATAATGAACAGCATGAAGAAAAACAAAATGTATGAAAACTTATATGCAGAATAGTATAAAGCTAGTTCAATACAAATAGGATTTCATGTCAAAAAACTATATGAGAAACAACAATAACATTTCACTGGCTACATAAGGAAGAAATTCAAAGAGAAAATTGTATCCCATATAATTTTAGAAAAATAATTCCATCATATGGTCCAAGAGGAAATGCACAACCCAGTAACTGACCAATATTTAAAGAGAAATTTTGGTTGTCGTGCATAACGCTACTCCAACAACCTGTTTGTTAAGAGAAATATATATAATAAGGTTGTATAATTCTAATATTTTGACAGTGTCATGATAAAAATCACTTTGAATAAAAATTTAAATATTATTTAAAATGCAGAAAGAACAACCTTCAAATTATGATCCTTAGTGAAGATATAATAGATTAATGGACAATAAGAAAAACCTCAATTGAACAATTATATCTTTACAAATATGAATTGCATGAATAAAGTCAATATAATACAATATTTGTATCCAAATAATACAATCAATAATATAAAGATAAGTGGGATAACAGAGTCTTAGAGATTGAAAAAATTAATACATAAATGATAGCAATTAATCATGTATTGATAAAACAGACTAAAGCTAATTTAAATCAATGCATAATCAATTAATCAAACAATATGAAGATATTATAATGAAAACAAAACCATTTTACTCACAAGACAAAATCCATTAAGCAATCTAGAGTTTGATATTCTTCTTCGAAAGTACTCATCCATTCTCCAAAAATTCCAACCATCCATTACTCCATTTGAAAAGAAAAAAAGTTTACAAAAGAAATAATATACAAAAAATAAAGGATTAAAATCCTCCTCTCAACTTCTTGGTTACCTGCGCTCTCAACTTTCTAATATATTTATGCAATGAATGAAGAGTATCGACATCACTAATAATTTCCGCCACCTAAAATTTACCTCGTAAAGAGACAAAAATATCTCTCAAATCATGCATTTGTTTAGGAAAAATCTCGCAAATAGGCTAAATGGGTCCATTATGCAGATGGGTTTTCAACCGTCTCTTCAGATTCCTTACGGTTTGGCTGCAATCAATCTATCAAAATTGTTTATCTGTTCTTGAATGCATTGCCAAATATTATATGTTGTTGCTCATAAATTATTTGCAGCAATCCAATATTACTTTTGTATCAATGATCTTGAACGTATTTAGATAATAAAATCAATCCATGATCATATTCGTACCAAATAACTGATAATAGAAACCTGTGAAATAGAAATAAACCAGATTAGTAACCTAAAAATTGTAAATAAAACGAAATCTAGAACAATAAAATTAAAATGAATTTAAACTAAGTATAAGCTCTAAAAAAATATTTTTTATATTTTCCTTTCAAATATGATCTTAAAATTCTAGAAGCTTCAAGTTGATGGACAGGAGAAAAATATTAATTTTGGGTTTTAACAAAATCAAAGAAATGATAGATAATTCTTTTATTTATTTATTTTTATTTTGAAATGAGATGAAAAATCGAAAAATAATTTAATTAATTAAACCTACCAAAGGTTTTTTTGAAAATGATTGATAATGAGCAAAATAAGAAAACATAATCATAATTTAAACGAAAGTAAATAGTTGATAAAAATTAATGTTTTCGTTTAAATTAAGATTTCTATGTTCGTCTCTTCCTCATTCAAATTTGATCAAATGTGAACAAATTTCATAGAAAAAATGTGTCGCAATAAATGTTCTTCCTGTAAAATCATTGTTATTAATCCATGTATTCAACCAAGACATTTTCATAGTATATAAATTCAATAAGGAAGAGGTAAGAGCAAACTCCCAAATTATGAATCTCGTCCATTAACATCAAAACTTTGTAGAAATAAAAATGAAATGGCATTTGAATCTCATTAAATTGAAACCAAAAAAAAGAATATAAACTCAAACCAACCTTGAAACAAAGAAAACCAATACCAATCCAATCAAGTGAAAGGGAAAAAAAAATGAAGAATCCAAGTAAAATTTCGAGGGACCCTAGATTTTGATTAAAAATAAAGAAGGGGGTTGTTGGGGCCCAAACAATGGTGACTCACTGGGTGAAGCAGTTATCTATGACCTATTAAAATTTCATCGCATGGAAGAATAATAAGACTTGGATATAATTTTAAGATTCTTTGAAACAAATCCACTTTAATATTACACAATATTAAGATTAGTTCAGATTTATAGAAAAATATCAGACAAGAAGAAAAGAACTATTTTACACAGGATTATAACTTGAATTTGTGTTTTAATCAAAGAGTCGCGATGTTTATAAAAGGAATTCAATACTGTTGATAGATCCACTACTGCTAGCAGGCGTCCATAGCTTCAACAGTGATGTCATTTAACCCACTCAAATGCTTTTATCCCATCCAATAGTTCTATACACATGATGTATACTTCCAAAAACGTTAATTTAAAAGCATATACCTGCTACGTCTCTACTCGACATTGCTTCGTTGCCAGCAGACCCATCAGTACCTAAACGAATTTGTATTGGTATCATGCATGCATTTACCCGCTATCAGCGAGCCTGTTTAGTACCCCGACGGGTTTAGAAACATTTCCCACACTTAAGTGCTTCCAACCCTCTTATTCCACTTTTAAATAATAATACAATTATAGATTTATCGATGACAAAGAGAGCGGGGTGATATTGGAGGTTAATTGCAATACAGGTGAACAATTGAACTTTTTTTTTTCTTTCAAAACTAGAAGTTTTATCATGGTTTATAGATTTTAGATTTCGGTTAAGAAATCATATAGAGAATGGGGAAGCAATTAAAAGTGATCTTTTAAGAACACGGATGGTGTAAAAATTCTAAGGATAATCATAATTCCCAAAGATCTTAACACATTTAAGGGGTAATACTCTCACGAAGACTGTTTAGGATTTCATAGTACTCAACAGACTTACAAATCATTTATTTGACTTGAAACTTAACATCAGAAATTGTTTGAACTATTTCCAATTGCTTCCTTCGACAATCACTCATTAATCAGAAATATATTTATTCAAAAAGATAGACAAGAAGAAAGTTCAATCAAAGAAAGAAAAAAAAGAAACAAACACACAACAAACCGAATCATATTTTATAAATGGGATTCAAAATGAGAAGTATATCAAAACAAAAAAAATCAAAATAGAAAAAACTCACTTTCAAAAAGAATTTGACCAAAAAAAAACCATGTGAACCTCTCATAGAGAAAGAGGATCAAAAGGAAAAACAACACAGTTCAAATTTTTGCATATAAGAAGGTTCTTTTCTTAATATAATAATGCATGATACGCCATTTTGACCAAGCCTATTATTAAAAGTCACAGAAAAATCCTTAACTAGGATGAGTACAATTACATGCAATGGTAAGATATGTTTTTTAGGGTAAAACTAAGATCAAATCCCTAATCTCTTTTTTAATTCATCATAATATCTGAAATCATTGCATGATGCTGCCAAGTTTTGAAAAAGAAACATTTAATCAAGACAATTGCGAAAAGGAAAAAGAAAGGAATTGAAAGAAGACTTCCCTGACAACATTCAGATGATGGTTCTCTTTGCATAACCACATGCCTTCATAACTTCATTATTCAAAAGAAAAAAGTGAAAAGGAAAGAAAAACCCAAAAGGACTCTATTACTAACCCTACTCTAACTTCTACATAGATCAAAATGCTAAGTAAAATCATATTTCCATTGCATCCATAAGAGCATCTTCAATCCTACAAGGAATAGAAAGTCGAAAAACAGAATAAAAGAATGTAGTATTTGTAGATACAAAAGAAATATGTCATTCTTACCTCCTATATATTCATTTGAAAACAAATCAAGCACGACCTTACCATTCTTTTGAAACTTCTTGATGTATGAATCCTCCATCCATTMTGCAATCTTGTCATGATATGGGTCATAATGGCATGGAAGAATGTAAGTAATTTTGGAAAACTTGTCAATATTATGGGGACCTAAAAAAAGMATYARCCAAGGACAAAGTKCCCCATCCTCTTGACAATTCTCCAAGTTTTCAGCAATTTCTTCACATGGAGGACCTAAAGAAATTGTGTCATTMTTAACTCCTAGATATTTAGGTAGAAAAAAAGAAAGAAAAWWWTTATYTTTATTATGAATATTTTTTRCATATGAATGCTCAAGCCATTCTAAGATCCTATCATAAAAGTTAGTATCCAAACTATGACTTCAACGAACTAGATCTATCAATGGGGAACACATCATAAGAGGATTCATGACATCAATTAGATTGTTGGTTTGGACACTTCCTTTGATGAGATGGATCGTTTCAAAACGCGAAGCATAATCATTAAAATTCGAACTAACCAAAGAATGAATATGCAATGTAGAATATTTGATCTCCATGAGAATGTGTGCATTGTCTTTTTCAAAAATAAATCATGTAAAATCATCTTCCAACATGTATTTTTTTCCATGCGAGTGATGAAAGTGAAAGAGCGTCAAATCCGACTTCATAAATGTTATGTTCGAAATAAATTTCACCAAATCTTGTCATATCAAAAAGATTTGATTGTGATGGAAAATAGTAAGATGTTGTGGGTAAAGTATCATGTCCAGCAAAATCTAAGAAGAGATAGGGATACAAAGAGTAAAAGGAAAAAAAATGAGAACATGAAAAGAATCTCTTGAGCTATGATATTTAGTAATGGTATTCTCAAGACATTCCTCTTCAGTTTCCTTAAAATTTTCACTCTGTTTTGATGATAAATCCTTCAACATAATATGATCATTTGAATTTTCCTCATGATAGACAATTCAAAAATTTCATGAAAAACATCTAATCTTTCATGTGGATAAGGTATGATTTGTGGATGAAGGTTTAAGGTTTCTTCTTCAAATTGAATATTTACATCTCTAATTAGTTTCATACTGTAACATCCCTCTCTTGCGCGCACTGAGCGAACTTATCCTTTGAGGACATTTGAGTGCAAGTGATCATGTTTATTATACTATTGGTCATTTTGATAATGATTGTGAGATATTATGGATTTGATGATATGTTATGTGACATTCCCCAAAAACAAAATATTTTTATTTTTGTGTGTTGGAAATTTATTTCCGTTTTTGGCAAATTTGAATCTGGAATTTTTTTTCCATTTATGGCAATTTCGAATTTCGAATTTAATAATTGTATTTAATTATTGTGACTGTTGGGAAAATATATGTTTGTACTCAACTAACTATTTGACTATGACACTTGTATCACAACAAAATATTTATATTAATTGCAGGAGGAGAAATGGAACATCCATGTTAAAATCAACTGACCATGACTCCATGAGTGGGGAACATGTTGGAACTGCCTCTAGGATGATTATGAGAAGTGGAAAATCAGATATCTGGCCACTGGAAGCCCCTGAAAATCAAGGATTAAGAGAGATGCGAAAATCCCCAAAGGAGGGAAAAATACCCGGGCAAAAATTGATAAATAGCATATGCGAGGAGGTAGGACGCTGCCAAGTATGCTAGGAAAGGATTCAAAATACTAGATGTACAAAATTTGGAAAGTTAAAGAATGTTGGGAACCCCAGAATCCAAACTCAGATCCCTTGGATCATCATTTATAATTTCCAAACTCTCATGGAATGATATTCTTATTCTTGTATTTACATAGATGCACATATCTAGTTCTGTTGACATTTAATGCATTGTTTAAAGAGGCTCTGAGTGAACATAATAGGAGTTACCTTTTACAAAACCTGTTACCCTATGGTACCCCTTTTATAAATTATACGCGTATAAAACTCAAAAGTTAGATTTTTTTCGGAATACTGATAAGTAAACGATATTGAATCCTTCTACACCTATTGTTTCATAGAACGAAAGTAAGAATATCAGTACAAGGTAAAAATCTTAGAATTATGAAAATAATGTGATTTTCGGCATTCGGGACTTGTTGGTTACATTTATACGAAGTTCCCTTGCTTTTCCAAACCCTTAAACCCCGAATCCCGAAATCCCGAAGTGTTGGTCCCACACCCTTTCACATTTCGGAATTCGGGAGTTGTTGTGTGTTGTTGTTTGGCATTTGAAACCCCGAAACCCCAAATCCCAAAATCCCAAAGTGTTGGTCCCACATCCTTTCACCTTTCAGAATTCGAGAGTTGTTGTGTGTTGTTGTTTGGATTTTGAAACCCCGAATCCCAAAATGTTAGTTCCTTTCTTTTTCGCAACTCGAAAATTGTTGTACATTGGATGTTTGGATATGGAACTCGCGAAGTTCTGAACCCCGAAATCCAAAAATACGGGTATCGCATTTCTTTTCTTTCGCATTTCAGAATTTTGTTCATGTTGATGTTTGGATACTGGAACTCGCAAAGTTCCAAACCCCAAAATCTTGAAATACGGGTCTCACCTTTCCTTTCTTTCACATTTCGAAAGTTTGTTCATATTGATGTTTGGATACCGAAACTTGCAAAGTTCTGAACCCCGAAATCCCGAAATGTAGGACCCACTTTTCCTTTTTCGCATTTTCAAAATTTTGTTTATGTTAATATTTGGACATTGGAACTCGCAAAGTTTCGAACCCTGAAATCCTGAAATGCAGGTCTCACCTTTCCTTTTTTGCATTTTGGAAGTTTGCATATGTTGTTGTTTGGGTACTTCAACTCACGAAGTCTCGAACCCCAAAACCCCGAAATGCAGGTCTCACTTTTCCTTTTCGCATTTCATAAGTTCGTATATGTTGAAGTTTGGGGAACTTGAACTCATGAAGTTTCAAACCCCGAAACCTCGAAGAACTAGTCCAACCTTCCCTTTGTTTCACATTTCATAGGTTTGTATCTGTTGATGTTTGGCTTCTATACTCACGAAATCCTGAACTCTAGAATCCTGAAATGCTAGTCACTTTCCGTGATTTCAGGAATTATTGTGTGTTGATGTTGGTTGTTGTACTCGCGAAATCCCAAACTCCGAAATCCCGAAATGCTGGTAACTTTTCGCGATTTCGGGAATTGTTGTGTGTTGATTTTAGCTGTTGTATTCGTGAAATCCCGAACTCCGAAATCATGAAATTTTGGTCACCTTTCACGATTTTGGGAATTTTTGTACGCTAATGTTGGCTATTGTACTCATGAAATCCTGAACTCCGAAATCCCGACATGTTGGTCACTTTTCACAATTTTAAGGAGTTGTTGTGTGTTGATTGGAGAGTATTCATTCCAAATAGAGGTATGGAAGTAACAGAACGTATTACAAGTCGTTTGAACTGCAAACATATGGTAATATTTTTATGTAGGGAATTGGCCATAAAATCCCAAAGTTACTTGTATTGTTAAGACTCTGGTAGTGTTTATAGGCACAAACAGATAGAAAAGTAATTATAAATTACGGGATCTTAGATAAACATTGAAGTGAAGAGTAAACACTTTTATATCATCGATTAGGAAAATTTAAGTTGAATGGTGAGGACAGTTGATGACAGTAAGGATTCTAACAAACTTTCATACTCAAGCCTCATAACAAAATGCTTACTTACTTGAAATCTCAGAACTTTTCATGGATAAATGTACAAACAATTTATTTTTTTTGTGACAGTTTTTGAGTTACATTACATATGGTATTAGAGAAAAAGTTACAACACTAGGCCTGAACAGGGCCACATTAAATGTTTAGTATATATTCTGATTTATGAAAAAACTAATAAATCTTGTGGATTCAGACCGAAATCATTTTCGATTTTGTGTTGAATTATGGCAACTCAAGAAGGTGCGGAAATTAGGATGGAAGATAATCCACAGCAAGGACCTCCTGGAGATCCAAGACAGAACAGTGATAAAATTTCACCCACGTAGGTGTTGGAAACAATGAGGAATGTTATTGTTGAACTACAGGTTTTCAAGGCTGACAATGAAAAATTGAAGAAGGCACAGTAGGAACAACAAGAGATAAATGAAGTCATGTTGTGTAGTATAGTAACCAAGAAAATCCCAAAAGATGATAACCATGAGGAAGAGGTCAGCAAAAGAACGTCCAAGAATTCTGGTGCCAAAACAAAGAAAGGAGACAGTTCATCTGAAGGGACACCTTCAACTGAAGACAAAACCATACCAGACAGAAAAAAGAAAACAAACAGACCACCTTGAAGGAGAATTTAAAAAGATCAAACCAACTACTTTTGATGGAGAATCTAGGACAAGAGAAGAAGTCGAGGCATGGTTGTTGGACATCAAAAAATACTTCCAAATCTACAGCTATTCAAGTAACATGAAAGTCAGAATGGCCATCTACAATCTGAAGGGGAAGGCCAGCATTTGGTGGCAGGACCTGAAATTGGCCAAGGGCCTAAAGGAGAAACAGTTGGAATGGTCTGACTTTAAGAAGTATTTTAAGAAACAATACATTTCTAAAATCTATTATGAAAGGAAGACGAAAGAATTCTATGAGTTATGACTCAGACAAATGACGATGGAGGATCTTATAAATAAATTTCAAGAACTACTAAGGTTCGTACCACACATCCGGGAGGATAAGGTAAAAATCCAACGATTCTTAAGTTGTTTACCACAATCCTACAGGGACATAATTGAGTTTGACAACCCCAAATCCTTGAGTGAGGCATTCAAGAAAGCACGAATGTGCTATGACCAGTATAAACAGTGGGTAGAGTTTCCCAAGACCTAGAAGGATAAGAAGTAAGATGGAATAAACCAGCGGAAGAAAGGATACTAGCTAGGTCCTTGTCGGAATGCAAAAAAAAGTTTTCTAAGGAAGGATTTTCACTCCAATCATCCGAATATGCAAGGTAATGGTAAACCGGTAAACCTGGGATCGAAGAAGTTTGGGGACAACTCCCACGAGCCATTAAAGTGTTGGGAGTGTGGAGAGTCTCATTTAAGGAGGAACTATCCATGTTTAATTACAACAAACAGAACTATTGTTCACAATTTACAGGAAGCCCTGACAGTGGGAAACATGGGCAGAAGTTTTCATTGGATAAATGCATCCATAGATGGTCGACAAACTGACCACCAGTCCTCGGTGGTATAAATCGAAGGTAAAATCCATGACACTCGAATTTTTATTTTAATTGACCCTAGAGCTACATTAAGTTATATTACTCCAGATGTAGTAGAGTTGAATAAAATTAAGAAACAAAAGCACAAAAAATCTTGGCTTGTACAACTAGCAACAGGTATTAAAAGAAGAGTAGTTAACTTTATCTCTGATCTTGAGTTCATCTTAGATGGTCAAAATATAAGGACCAATTTGAACATCCTACCACTAGGATCTTATGATATGATTATCGAGATGGATTGGTTGGAACAAAACAAAGAAATACTAGACTGTTATACAAAGATACTTAGCTACAAAGATAATTTTGGCACTGTTAGAACAGCCCAAGGCATACCAAAACATGTGTCAATCAGACAAGTATCAACGATGCTATTCAAGAAATGTATTAGAAAGGGATGTCAAGTTTACGCCATCCAAGTAACAAATCTATTAGAAAAAGAAGATAAGCCCAAGTTACAAGACTTTGTTGTCCTACGTGAATTAGAGACATGTTTGTTGATGAGATACCAGAACTACCTCCTAGGAGAGAAATAGATTTCTCCATAGACTTACTACCTGGATCAGTCCCTATCTCAAGATCACCCTACCAAATGAGTCTACTAGAACTGACAAAATTAAAAATACAATAATAGGAATTGTTGGATAAAGAGTATATTAGACCAAGTGTCTCGCCATGGGGAGCACAAGTCCTCTTCGTGAAAAAGAAAGATGGTACTCTAAAACTATGTATCAATTATAGACAACTGAACAAAGTGACCATTAAGAACAAATACCCCTTACCCAAGATAAATGATCTGTTCGATCAAGTTGGTGGGGCCAAGATCTTCTCAAAATTGGATTTACGATCCGGATATCATCAAGTTAGGATAAAGGACCAGGACATAAACAAAACAACTTTTTGAACAAGATACGAACACTACGATTTTGTAGTCGTACCTTTCGGACTCACTAATGCACTAGCCACATTTATGTTCTTGATGAACAACATTTTCAGCCAGTACTTAGACAAGTTCGTAGTAGTATTTATTGACGATATTCTAGTCTATTCTAAAATGGAGGAGGAACATGATGAACACTTATGAATAGTTCTTCAAACACTAAGGAAACACAAACTATACACAAAATTCTACAAATGTGATTTTTATCAAAAAGAAATACAATATTTAGGACATGTCATCTCCTCGGAAGGTATTTTCGTAGACCGAGAGAAGATAAAAGTCATTATGGAATGGTCAGTACCTAAGGATGTGGAAGATATCCGATCATTCATGGGAATTACCTGATATTATCGCAAATTTATAGAAGGATTCTCCAAGATAGCCTACCCTATCACATCATTACAAAAGAAAGGGACCAAGTTTAACTGGTCACAAAAGTGTCAAGACAGTTTTAATAAGCTAAAAGAATTATTGACATATGCGCCCATTTTGAAGGTAGCAGACCCAGATAAAGACTTCACAGTATGCATCGATGCAAGTAAAGAGGGACTAAGTGGTGTTCTAACTCAGGAAGGGCATGTGATTTGTTATGAGTCCTAGAAATTAAAGGAACACGACCGAAATTATGTCACTCATGACTTAGAATTGGCAGCAGTAATACATGCCTTAAAAATGTGGCAACACTATATAATGGGCAGAAAATTCTTACTATTGACGGATAATAGCAGAGTAAAATATATGTTTAACCAATCAGACCTTAATGCGAGACAAGCAAGGTGGCTAGCCTTCTTGAGAGAATTCGACTTCGAGGTCAGACATATCAAGGGTAAGGAAAATAAAGTAGCAGATGCTTTAAGCCACAGAATCCATGGGTTATTTGAGATAAATATCAGCAAGGCGGAAAGTGATCTGGAACAAAGAATAAAAACGACAGGTATTAACGATGAAAATTACACTAAGATGATGGAAGAATTACAAAATAGTATCACAATCTCAGATGAACCATATATAAGTATCGACAAGGAGGGACTATTAAGATTTAAAAACAGACTCTACATACCAGATTTGGTAGAGCTAAAATTAACTATTTTAGACGAAGTGCATAAGAAACCATATTCTGGCCATCCCGGCTACCAAAAAACAATAACATCACTCAAAGAACTATTTTACTGGCCTAACATGAAGGGCGAAACAGCAGAATATTTGGCTAGGTTCCAACATTGTCAGTAGGTTAAGGTCGAACACTAGCATCCAGCCGACCTATTACAACCATTACCAATACCAGAATGGAAATGGGAGACCATATCGATGGACTTTATAACAGGTTTGCCTAAAACTAGGAAACATAATGATTCTATCATGGTTGTAATCGATAAACTCAGTAAGTATGCACACTTTATTCCTATAAATTCTACTTTTAAAGCTATTAACATTGCTGAAATATTCATGAAAGAAATTTTTAGACTGCATGGTATTCCTAAAATGGTGATTTCAGATAGAGACATAAAATTGACATTTGCTTTTTGGAAGGAATTGTTTTTAGGGCTAAATACTAATTTGAATTTTAGTACGAGTTATCATCCACAAACGAATGGACAAACTGAAAGGACAAACCAAATCATAGAGGATATGCTCTGCATGTATGTAAGGACAAAACCGAACAAGTGGGAAGACTACCTACACTTGGTAGAATTTGCATATAACAATGGGTACCAAACTTCGGCTAAGTTGAGCCCTTTTGAAATATTGTACGGCAGAAAGCGTACAACTCCAATTAATTGGGATAACCTGGCTGACAGACTCATGGTTGGACTAGAGATGCTCCAAGAAATGGAGAACATGGTAAGGAAGGTACAACAGAACTTGAAAGAGGCATAGGACAAACAAAAGAGCTATGCAGATCAGAAAAGAAGACACTTGAAATTTCAAATGGGAGACCATGTTTATTTGAAGGTCAAAGCCCAAAAAATATCATTGAATTTGGGGAACTGTGCCAATCTAGAACCCAGGTTTTGTGGGCCCTTCGAGATACTAGCTCGAATTGGACCCGTAGAATATCAACTTGCACTTCCAGCTAATCTAAGAATTCATAATGTATTTCATGTGTCTTTACTCAAAAAGTATATTCATGACCCTAGTCATATGATTGATTGGAACCTGGTGTAGGTGAAACCCAAAGGCGAGTTCTAGGTGGAACCCCTACGCATTCTAGACCAGAGAGAAATAACACTTCGAAACAGAGTCGTCGCTCAGGTAAAGGTGCAATGGAATCACTTTAGTCCTGAGGAGTCCACTTGGGAATTGGAAGGAGATTTGCAGAAATATCATCCAATCATGTTCCAGGAAAGGAACTAACATTGAGGACAGTGTTTTACTGAAGGGGGAAAGGATGTGGCATTCCCCAAAAATAAAATATTTTTATTTTTGTGTGTTGGAAATTTATTTCCGTTTTTGGCAAATTCGAATCTGGAAATATTTTTCCATTTATGGAAATTTTGAATTTCGAATTTAATAATTGTATTTAATTATTGTGACTGTTGGGTAGAGATCTATTTGAACTCAACTAACTATTTCACTATGACACTTGTATCACAACAGAATATTTATATTAATTGTAGGAGGACAAATGGAACAACCATGTTAAAATCAACTGACCATGACTCCATGAGTGGGGAACATGTTGGAACTTCCTCTAGGTTGATTATGAGAAGTGGAAAATCAGAGATTTGGCCATTAGAAGCCCCCGAAAATTAGGGATTAAGAGAGCTACGAAAATCCTCGAAGGAGGGTAAAAGACTCAGGCAAAAATTGATAAATAACATATGAGAGGAGGCAAGATGCTGCCAAGTATGCTAGGAAAGGATTCCTGAGCTCTCTTGCTATTATGAACACTGTGGATTGAGTGTGAGGCAAGAGGAGTCTGCTGAAACATAATTGCCTTGTTGTTATGAGCATTGTTGAGTAAGTGTGAGGCAAGAGGATAACTGTTGGAATTGAAGGACATTGCTGAGGAGGAGTTTCCAAGTTCGCCCTCATGGATTCATGGTTAGGCTAGGGGGTGCATCGGGCAAGTGACTTTAGCTGCCCTATTCTATGGTTGGGAGGGACGTGGTTGTTCCCTTTGTCTTCCCGTGAATTGGATTCAGATATGTTGATCTACCCCTCTCTATTTTGAATGGCTATGTTTTGATTGATGGTAGGTATCTGATGTGAGATTATATCTAATTGTGTTAATGTAAACCTTTCCCTCTCTATTCTTAGATTTTTTGTGGGTAACTGATATTATGCATCTAATTGTTTCTAAATTAGAAATAATTCTTTCAATGGATGACGTTTATCATGGTACTAAATGTACAATCACAGTCTAAAATTCTGAAGTGGTCCCTCCCGAAATCTGGAAGTGCTAGGAAAATTTATTTTTATAGAAGTTGAGTTTAAGAAAGCTGGTTCATTTACGGGTTAGGTTTAATCTAAAGTCAAAATAATAGATGTAAAAAATTCGGAAAGTTAAAGAATGTTGGGAACCCCGGAATCCAAACTCAGATCCCTTGGATCATCATTTATAATTTCCAAACTCTGATGGAATGATATTCTTATTCTTGTATTTACATAGATGCACAGATCTAGTACTGTTGACGTTTAATGCATTGTTTAAAGAGGCTCTGAGTGAACATAATAGGAGTTACCTTTTTACAGAACCTGTTACCCTATGGTACCCCTTTTATAAATTATATGCGTATAAAACTCAGAAGTTAGATTTTTTTTGCAATTCTGATAAGTAAACGAATATTGAATCCTTCTACACCTACTGTTTCACAGAACAAAAGTAAGAATATCAGTACAAGGTAAAAATATTAGAATTATGAAAATAGTGTGATTTTCGGCATTCAGGACTTGTTGGTTACATTTATACGAAGTTCCCTTGCTTTTCCAAACCTTGAAACCCCGAATCCTGAAATCCCAAAATCCCGAAGTATTGGTCCCACACCCTTTCACCTTTCAGAATTCGGGAGTTGTTGTGTGTTGTTGTTTGGAATTTGAAACCCCGAAACCCTAAATCCTGAAGTGTTGGTCCCACACCCTTTCACCTTTCAGAATTCAAGAGTTGTTGTGTGTTGTTGTTTCGATTTTGAAACCCCGAAACACTGAATCCCGAAATCCCAAAATGTTAGTTCCTTTCCTTTTCGCAACTCGGAAATTGTTGTATGTTGGATGTTTGGCTATGGAACTCGTGAAGTTTTGAGCCCAAAAATCCCGAAATATGAGTCTCACCTTTGTTTTCTTTTTCATTTCAGAAGTTTGTTCATGTGGATGTTTGGATAACGGAACTCGTGAAGTTTTGAACCCTGAAATCTTGAAATACAGGTCTCACCTTTCTTTTCTTTTTCATTTTAGAAGTTTGTTCATATTGATGTTTGGATACCGAAACTCGCGAAGTTCTGAACCCCGAAATTCTGAAATGCAGGATCCACTTTTCCTTTTTCGCATTTTCGAAAGTTTGTTTATGTTAATATTTGGACACTGGAACTAGTGACGTTCCTAACCCCAAAATCCTGAAATGTGGGTCTCCCCTTTCCTTTTTCGCATTTCATAAGTTTGCATATGTTGTTGTTTGGTTACTTGAACTCACAAAGTCTCGAACCCCGAAACCTCGAAATGCGGGTCTCACTTTTCCTTTTCGCATTTCGAAATTTCGTATATGTTGAATTTTGGGGCACTTGAACTCACGAAGTTTCGAACCCCTAAACCCCAAATCACTAGTCCAATATTCCCTTTGTTTTGCATTTCGAAGGTTTGTATCTATTAATGTTTAGCTTCTGTACTCGCGAAATCCTAAACTCTAGAATCCTGAAATGCTGGTCACTTTTCACAATTTCAGGAATTGTTGTGCGTTGATGTTGGTTGTTGTATTCGCGAAATCCTGAACTTCAAAATCCTGAAATGCTGGTCACTTTTCGCGATTTCGGGAATTGTTGTGTGTTGATGTTAGCCGTTGTATTCATGAAATCCCGAACTCTGAAATCCCTAAATGCTGGTCACTTTTCGCGATTTTGGGAATTGTTGTGCATTGATGTTGGTTATTGTACTCGCGAAATCCTGAACTCCGAAATCCCGACATGCTGGTCACTTTTCACAATTTTCGGGAGTTGTTATGTGTTGATTGGAGAGTCTTCATTCCAGATGGAGGTATGGAAGTAACAGATTGTATTACAAGTCATTTGAACTGCAAACATATGGCAATATTTTTATGTAGGGAATTAACCATAAAATCCCAAAGTTACTTGTATTGTTAAGACTGTGGTAGTGTTTATAGGCACAAATAGTTAGAAAAGTAATTATAAATTACGAGATCTTAGATAAACATTGAAGTGAAGAGTAAACACTTTTATATCGTCGATTAGGAAACTTTAATTTGAATGGTGAGGACAGCTGACGACAGTAAGGATTCTAACAAACTTTCAGAATCAAGCCTCATAACAGAATGCTTACTTGCTTGAAATCTCATAACTTTTCATGGATAAATGTACAAACAATTTTTTTTTGTGACAGTTTTTGAGGTACATGACATGTTATTTTGTTGTATTTACCTAGATAGGTGTTATTGACTGGGTTATCTCGAGTGTGAAGGACTCTATACGTTGAGGATGCAAAGGCATCAATGAAACCCTTCGACTCTGGATCGAGTCTACGAGTGGACTATTGGGATTTGAATGTCGTTGATGTCACATATGTACATATGATTAGATTTTATGATGATTGATTATTATTGTTGACATGATTTGTTGATGGATGTAGGTTGAAGATAGATTGCTGACCAGACTCACATGTGGAGTAGAGGGGTCATGCAGGACAACCAGAGACATTAATTGAGAGGTGTGGCAATAGCTCTTCCACAGCCTACTAGTAGACTTGTCGTAGCTCGAACTGTAGGTTAACGATTACCTAGTTCGAGAAGACCCATGATGTCATGAGGCTGGACTGTGAAAGTCGCTCACGATGATTCCTAGGGGTGTGCAATGAGGCAGGGGCCTTATTCCCTAGAGGCCCTTAGTCTCCCACAAGATCACGTGGCGGAGTATTGACTCCAAGGGTTTTGCATCTACCAAATTTAGTCAAGAGGCAAGTGGCACCCTTGGAGCACGTAGTGCATCTTGAAGGGCACGTCACACAAGGAAAAAACAAAGAGTCGAGTGGCACCCTTGGAGCACGTAGTGTGTCCTAAAGGGCATGTCACGATTTTCACACATAAGTTAATAAACCTAGTACCTAGAAAATTGTGCCTCCTTAGGACCTGGTCGACCTTAAAATAGATGATGGAATGAGTAAAAAATTTAATAACTAAAATTTCCCTTAAAAATCGTCGCCGAGCCTAGTGAAAATTAAAACCTAGGTCTAAGTAGAACGTGTGGTGAATAAAATAAAATAAATAAATAGCATGTAACAAAAAGTGGGGTAAAAAATTCAAAGTTATTTATTAAAGTTAAAATTATAATGGAGGATTAAATTTATTAAAAGGGAAAATGGTTGTTTTATCTACACTTGGTAATTTGATTTTTAGTTAAAAAGGAAAAAGAGGGAAACTTAAAAGAAAATGAAAACTCAAAGAAAAAGGGAAACATACAAAAAAATGGAAACCTAAAAAAAAAGTTGAATGTCTAACTCAGTAAGGAATCTACCCTTTGGAACTTTCTAATTATGAACTCAACTAGGAATACCCAGCTCGCTAACAAGTGGTAGCTCGACCTTGGGAGGAAAGTTGGGTGCTAGCATTCTTTGGTATTGTGTGTGTGGCCCCTTTGCGGCTAAGGGGGCTCATGGGGAAGAAGAGTACCCCTAGCGTTGGTTGGGAGGTACTGGTGATGTCACATCGGTTGAAAAGAAGGAGCTAGAAGGAGCACGCGTGGGACAATAAATTTGGAGCATTCACATTTGGCTATGGTATGCATGTGTATATTTTAATTGAACGGTAGTTTAAATAATTTTACTGTGCCTTCATTAATGTACTTCTATTGTATTAAAGTTTATGTTTAATCAGCGTAACACTATCCAACTATTTCATTTTTATCTTTCAGCAAATTGTCTTGATGAGCCCAACGTTTTTTGATAAGAGAACTTATAAAAATCATCCCAGCCTTATGCTCATTGTATTTGAATTGACTTCCCATGGTGAACCCAAACTCCGATTGCAATGACTTCACTGTGTTTATTTTTATTGAATTAGAAGAAGAAATAGATTGTGTTTTTATCTTTTGTCCCTTATCCTTAAGTTATTAGTCTGTGCATGAGGAGTCGGCCAAGAGCCTAATCAACTGTCTTCACTCCAGTGTTTAATACCGATATTTAAATGCCCTTCTTTCATATGCATCGATAATAAGTAAAGGATAACTTTTTGCCCAACTATCTATCGCTTAATTATCTCTGCGTTTTTATCTTATGATTAATCTCTAATCTTTGTATTTCTGTTAATGAGTATCATTTTGTTTTGAATGATTCATTTCTGAATGTTTAACCACTATGTTTTCCATGTAAACGATTATCTCTGTGTTTGGAATGATTCATTTCTGAATGTTTAACCACTTTGTTTTCCCTATGAATGATTTTCTCTGAGTTTGGAATGATTCATTCCTGAATGTTTAACTACTGCGTTTTCCCTGTGAATGATTTTCTCTGTGTTTGGAATGATCCATTTCTGAATGTTTCACCACTATGTTTTCCTTATGAACGAACATCTCTATGTTTTTGTTTCCTTCATCTTTGAATGATTAATCTCAGTATTTTTCTGAATGATTATCTACGTTCAACTTATCTATGTGTTCCTTTTATATCTGCGTTCAATTATCTCTGCACGCAAACAACTAAGAATAACTCTGCGAATTCATTCCATCTTTGCGTTAACCAACTTATCTCTATGTTTTTGGTTATGGATATTCTCTGCGCCCTTCGCATAATTTCACTCAGCGATTTCCCTTAAATTTTATGGTTGCCAGTAATTTTAATGTGAGCGAATTACCATGATTTTTGGGAGCGATTACTATGATGAGTGTTACTAATATTGAGTGATCACTGTAATTTTTAGAGTTTAATTTCTCCCTTGAAATGTAATTCAACAACTTATTTTATAGACAGTGGATCATTGTTAAGAAGCGATTTCAAAATGCACTCAATATAGTAATAAAATAGCATAATGGATAGCCATATAGGGATATCAATATATATCATTTGTTAGAGAGTGAATCATAGTTAAATAGCGATTTCAGAAATGGAATGGATAGCAGTAATATAACAAC
The DNA here is from genome assembly GCA_000966675.3 of Picea glauca. Taxonomy (NCBI): domain Eukaryota; kingdom Viridiplantae; phylum Streptophyta; class Pinopsida; order Pinales; family Pinaceae; genus Picea; species Picea glauca. The sequence continues at coordinate 270,564 of JZKD02S1759227.1, forward strand.
ATTAATGGATGGCGAATTTATTAGACATCGTTTTTATTGTTGATTAGACAATGATTTTATCAATGATAGCATATTGTTAAATAGAATATGGTGGACGATGATGAGATTCAAAAAATCATTATTTTATTCAACAATTTTCCAAAGGCCAAATCCTCCAAGCTCCATAATTTTTTCTCTTCTTTGTTTCTTTCTAACTGTATGAAACACTTAGTATTATATACCATGAATATTTGTAATATACCATCCATGTGGGATAACCTCTATGAAGAAAAATTCGAATTTGCATGAAGAAAAACAAATTCAATCCAAGGGCTGAGATTTTCCCATCAATTTTGATTGACGGTGGCTAAGCATTTATTTTTTGGAGGCCATAACCTGAGCTCTAGGTGTCGTAATAGCACAAACTTTATATCGTTGGAAAGGTATTTTGACATAGAAGATTACGGTATAGGTTTCAAAGGTTGAAGGGTGCTACATTTTCCATATAAATTAAAATATAAGTCAGACTCTTACATCATATTGGCATGAACTCAGATGGAGATGAGGTGGTGCTAACATGCATAACACATGGTAATATGTTGCCTTGCCTTGTGGTTTTTACCAAAAATTTTTCCTAAACATCATTTTTGTACAAATTCCAATAAAGGGAATTTTGTTTTTTATTTCTTCATTGGTATTTTTCTTCCCTTGGGTTTTCTCTGGCATCATCAAGATCAAGCACCAAGAGACTTCACATCCCTTGTCGTGAAATTTTTTTTCTCAAATTTTGACACTTAAAAAAATGTTTGCAGCTCTAGGGATTTGATCCTTTTAACACTCAATAGATATATAGATATAAGATTAAGATAAATCTATACTCATTGTATTTAATTTTGAATTGAGAAAACTCATACTTCATACATAGTTTAATGTTTTTAAAAATAAATATATGTCAAATGTAAATAATTACATCTTCAAT
>JZKD02S1759227.1:319613-331200 GCA_000966675.3 Picea glauca
TGCATTGCTATCTATTATTATTGGCTATCTAACATTTATTGTTGTCTATTAGATATATTATATAGTTGAGTTAAATATATGATATAGTTGTCATTTAAAAATATATGAAATCACAGAGTAAATAAATGATAATGCTCTCATTTAAATATATGAAATCGCAGAGTAAATAAATGATAATGTTGTCATTTAAATATTAATTTCACTATGTAAATATATACATTCGTTGTGTAATATATAGATATATATTGCTATGTAATATATATACGTAGATATATATAGTTGTGTAATATTTAGATTCGTTGTCTAATATATAGATATATATTTGTTGTATAATATATAGATTCACTGTGTAATAGATAGATGTAGATTTGTTGTATAGCAAATGTATAAGTTTGTTGTGTAATATGTATAGGATCACTCTTAGTAAAATTGTTATTCAATAAATCTATCAATCAACATGTAATCAATCCATAACATCGTTGTCCAATAATGCTACCAATAGAATTGCTGCCTAGCAATTCTATGTGTTGTCAATCACATTAAAAACACAAGTATCCATCATATCCATGATATTAAAAATGCTACCTAGAATTCGTTGTCACAAAATTAAAAACGCTATCATTCAAGTATAAATTTGCTGCCACTCAAAGTATAATTTCGTGGTCATCTAGATGTTAAAAACACAACCATTCAAAGTATAAATTCGCTGTCATTCAAGGTATAAAAAAAACACAGTCATTCAAGTATAAATTCGTAGCCATTCAAGATATAAAAAAACACAGTCATTCAAGTATAAATTCGCTGCCATTAAAGTATAATTTCACTGTCACTTAGATGTTAAAAATGTCGCCATTCAAAGTATAAATTCACTGTCAAAATTTACTGTCAATCAATGTGCTATCAATCAGTAAAATTGTTTTCCAATGATGTTATCTAACCATAATCATTAAGGGAAAATGTTGTGTAACCAAGGTGATTTTATTAAGGTGAAGCATGTGACTGGGAGAAATTAAACAGAATTTTTTTTTTATTCCAGGCGAGTTTAATCCAAGGGAGGACACATAGCATGGTTTAATCCACAAGGAAAAAAAAATCAAATCTAAACACATATAATGGTTAGTCAACAGTAAAACCGAATTCATACTCTCATCAGTTAAAATACCTAGATGCACTAAAGGATACCATAACCTTTAAACTATAATCATTCCATCCAAAAAGAAAGCAGGCGATAACTCCATGAAGAAAATGAAATTAAGAGAAGATCGTAGTAAGAAACAATCAATCACAAGAGTTAATCATTCACAAAGAAGGCGCAAATATTAATCATTCAGCAATGAATAATTCGAAAATGTAGAGATGACTCATTCACAAGGAAGGCACAACGATTAGAGATCAATGAGAAAATAAAAACGCAGAGATAAGTAAGGGATAGATAGCTGGGCTAAATTTATCCTTCACTTATTATCCATGCACAAGAAAGTAGAGAATTTGAATCTATAGGTCTTTAAACACCGAAGTGACGACCGTCGATTTGGATCCTAGTCGAAGGATCAGACAGAGACTAATAACTTAAGGATAAGGGACAGAATATAAAAGAACAATTTTCCTTCGTATTAATCAATAAAACAAACACAGAGAAGTCATTGCAATCAGAGTTTGGGTTTTCCATGGAAAATTAATTCAAAATACAACGATCATAAGGCTAGTATTACTTTATGTTCTTTGATCATAAACCGTTGGGCTCATCAAGACAATTGTTGAAGATAAAAATGAAATCTTTGGATAGTGTTACACTGAATAAAACATAATCTTTAACATAGTAGAGTACATTACTGAAGGCGCAGGAAAAATAATTAAACTACCGTCCAATACAAATATACAAATTCATACTGTATCCAAATGAGAAAGATTTGTGTCGTTGTCCTGCACGCACTCTATAAAGCTCTCGCTTTCCAACCGATGTGACCGCACCGGTACCTCCCAGCCAATTCCAAGGGTACACTTCTTCCCTTTGAGCCCCCCGAGATGCAAAGGGTCCACACACACAATACTAAAGAGTGTAAGCACCCAACTCACCTTAGAAGGTTGAGATACCACCCATTACCCGAGTTGGGTATCACAACTCCCACAAGAGAAAGTTCAGTCAAGGTAAAATTTCAGTGTCGTAACGTTACACAAAAATATAAGATCCATACTCCTCCTCCATCCTTTTTATAGAGTTTTTAAGTAATTAGTTTCCCAAATTCTCATTAATCCCTTTTCAAGTTACTTAGTTTCGAAAAACCTCCTCCATACACATGTCGCTCGATCTCTTAGTTGCACCAAAAGATCAATTTTATTAATTAATTAAATATTCCTATTTCCCTCATCCACCTAAGAGCATTCGTAGAAATGCTCCTCAATGTCCCAAAATTCCCTTGCACTTCTTAAATGACTTACGCCTTACTTAAATCCTAGTTGAGTTCATAATTAGCAAGTTCCAAAAGAAATATTCCTTACTAAGTTAGACATTCATCTTTTTCTTTACGTTTCCCCTTTCCTTTAAGTTTCATATTTCTTTTAAGTTTCCCCCTTTTTCCTTTTTAACTAAAAATCAATTTAGCAAGTGTAGATAAAACAACCATTACACCTCTTTGAAAATTTAATCCTCCATTATAATTTTGACTTTAATAAATAAGTTTGAATTTCTTACCCCCCTTCTTGTTACATGTTTATTATATATATATATATATGACCACATGTTCTACTTAGACCTAGGTTTTAATTTCACTAGATTAGGTGACATTTTTATCAGGGAATTTTTTTTTAAACCCATCTTATCACATCATTCATTTTAAGGCTGACTAGGTTTATTCACTTACCCATTAAAATCATGACGTGCCCTTCACGATGCACTACGTTCTCCAAGGGTGTCACTCACCTCTTGAATGACTTTGGTAGATGCCAAACCCATGGAGTTAATACTCTGCCATGTGATCTTGTGGGAGACTAAGGGCCTCTAAGGAATAATGCCCCTACCTTATTGAGCACCACTTGAATCATCATGAGTGACTGTCACAGTCTACCCTCATGGCATCATGGGTCTTCTTGAACTAGGTAATCGTAAACCTACAATTCGAGCCACGACGAGAGTGATAGTAGGTTGTGGCAGGGTTGCTGCCACACCTCTCCCTCAATGTCTATGGTTGTCTTGCGTTACCCTCTACTCCACATGTGAATCTAGTCGACAAGCTATTGTCAGCCTACATCTATCAATGAATCATGTGAGAAATAGTACTCAATCATCATAACATCTAATAATATGTACATATGTCACATCAACAACATTCAAACCCTAATAGTCCATTCCCTTAATCAATCCAGAGTCCAAGGGGTTTTATTGATGCCTCTGCATCCTCAATGTCCAAAGTCCTATACACTCAGGAGGACCCAATCTATAACACATGTCTTTGTAAATAAAACAAAATAACATATCATCATATCAATAATATCAATAATATCTCATGATCACAATCAAACAACCAATAGTATAATAATATGGATAATTTGCAAGCAAGTGTCCTCAAAGATTAAGTTCGCTCAGAGCGTGCAAGAGAGGGATGTTACATACACCCCCTCTTGGTTTAAACTTCATCCTAAAGTTTCACAGTATATAAGTGCTGAAACAATGTGTATCACAGTATCATAATTCTATCTATCAAACAAAAATGGAAATTGTTGATGCATACCATATGTGTCCTCCTAGGTCGTCAAGTGCAGACTATAGTTGTCCCACTATACCTTGACCTAATCTATTGTTCAACGTTGTAGATGTCAAATGTGATGGTCCAGGATGCAGAATGGCTTTGTTGTGAGCGTACCCAAGTCAAATACTTGCAAGGAACTCATGTCAATAAAATGTGTAGGATCACTAATATAATGTCTCAAAACAGATACATGAAAAAGATCGTGCATACGCCTCAAAGAATCAGGCAAGGCTAGTTCATAGGCCATGGGCCCCTTCTTTTCCACAATCTCGAAAGTTTCCATGAACCTAGAAGAGATTTTAGCACCCTTCCCAAACTTGATCGAACTCTTATGCGGTTTCACCCGCAAGAATACTCGATCACCAACATCATAACTACAGTTGACATGATGTGCATTGGCATAACTCTTATGTCGATCCTACACTTCCTTGATCCTTTGTCTTATAGTTTTCATTTGATCTTCCATTTCTTGGTTCGCTTATGGTCCCACTCGGACCCTATCCTCAAGTCGATCCCATCTCAAAGGCGTCTGACACGATTGCCCGTAAATAAACTCGAAACGCGCCATCTTAATGGTGCTTGATAATTGTTGTTATACATAAATTCTTCCCAATGATTTTGTTTTTTCATCATGTACATGCGCAACATATCCTCCAAGATTTGGTTTGTTCATTCGGTCTACCTGTCTATCTCTGGGTGATATGTGGTACTAAAGTTAAGTTTGGTTCCCAAGGCCTCTTGGAAACTAGTCCAAAATCGTTTACTAAACACCCATTCTTGATCAGATATAATCCTCTTAGGCATGCCATGCAACCTCAAAATCTCACTGATGAAGAGTCTAGGTATGTTAGGTGTCTAATACATCATACTCACAAGAATAAAATGAGCACTCTTCATTATAGTGTCGACTACCAAAAAAATTGAGTTGTGTCTCCTTCCCGTTAGTGGCACTCCAATAATGAAATCCATCGAAATGACCTCCCATATCGATTCTGGAATAGCTTGTGGTTGTAGTAATCTTGCAGGATGTCTATGTTCATCCTTCACCTCCTAATATTCGAGACATCTTTCCATGTAGTTGACTATGTCTGCCTTCATTCCTTTCGATAAGAATAAGGTTTTAAGGTATTCCCTCATCTTCGTGACTCTCAGGTGAGCCATGTACACTACCTTGGGAACCCAACTTAACTTTAGTACCGTGTATCACTCAGAGACAAAAGGGAAGACTGAATGAACAAACCAAATATTGGAGGATTTCTTGCGTATGTACGTGATGGACCAACATAAGCATTGGGAAGAATTCTTTCCACTAATATAATTCTCATATAACAACAGTTATAAAAGAACCATTAATATGGTGCCTTTCGAGTTTATTTATGGGAAACCATGTCAGATGCCTTTGAGTTGGGATCGGCTTGAGAATAGGGTCTTGGTCGGAACAGAAGCAATCCAAGAAATGGAACATCAAATTCATAGTATAAGACAAAGGATAAATGAAGGATAGGATCGACAAAAGAGTTATGTCAATGCGCATTGAGTCGATCGTAGTTACGAAGTTGGAGATCGAGTTTTCTTGCGGGTGAAACCACATAAGAGTTTGATCAAGTTTGGAAAGGGTGCTAAAATCTCTCCTAGGTTTGTGGGACCTTTCGAGATTGTGGAAAAGAAGGGGCCCATGGCATATCAACTACCCTTGCCTAATTCTTGAGGCTTATGCATGATATTTTTCATGTATCTATTTTTAGACATTATATTAGTGATTCTACACAAGTTATTGACATGAGTTCCTTGTAGGTATCTGATGAGGGTGTGGTCACATCTGAGCCAATACACATCCTGGACCATCACATTCGACATTCATGATGTCGAACATTATATCAGGTTAAGGTCTAGTGGGACAACTATAGTTTGCACTCAATGACCTAGGAGGACACACATGATATGTGTCAGCATTTTTATCTTAACTGAACTTTCTGTTGTGGGAGTTGGGATACCCAACTTGGGTAACGAGTGGTAGCTTGACCTTGCAAGGCAATATGGGTGCTACCATTCTCTGGTTTTGTGTATGTGGACCCTTTGTGGCTCGAGGGTATTGGAGGGAAGAAGAGTACCGCTAGCGTTGGTTGGGAGGTATTGGTGAGGTCACATCGATTGGAAAGAGGGAGCTGGATGGAGTGCACCTAGGACAACGACTTCGGAGAATTAACATTTGGCTATGGTACGGATGTGTATACTTGTATTGAATGGTAGTTTAAATATTTTTACTGCATCTTCATTAATGTACTTCTACTATATTAAAGTTTATGTTTAATCAGCGTAACACTATCCAACGATTTCATTTTTGTATTTAAGCGATTTTTCTTGATGATCCCAACATTTTATCATCAAAGAACTTAAAGACATCCCAACCTTATGGTCGTTGTATTTGAATTGACTTCCCATGGTGAACCAAAACTCTGATTGCAATGACTTCTTTGTGTTTGTTTTTATTGATTTAGATGAAGAAAAAAATTGTTTTTTTATCTTTTGTCCCTTATCCTTAAGTTATTTGTCTGTGCCAGTCGGCCAGGAGCCTAATCAACTGTATTCACTCTGGTGTTTAAGACTGATATTTAAATGCCCTTCCTTCCTCTGCATGGATAATAAATGAAGGATGATTTTTTCCCATCTATCTATCCCTTACTTATCTATGCGTTTTTCTCCTATGATTAATCTTTAATCTTTGTGTTTCTGTCAATGAGTATCCTTGTGTTTGGAATGATTCATGTATGAATGTTTAACCAATTAATTTTCCCTGTGAATGATTTTATTTTCATTTGGAATGATTCATTTATGAATGTTTAATCACATTGTTTTCCCTGTGAATGATTTTATTTGCATTTGGAATGATTCATTTATAAATGTTTAACCAATACGTTTTCCCTGTGAATGATTTTCTCTGCATTTGGAATGATTCATTTCTGAATGTTTAACCACTGCATTTTCCTTGTGAACGAATATCTTTGTATTTTTGTTTGCTTCTTCTCTGAACAATTAATCTCTTTTTTTTTGTGAATGATTATCTACGTTCAACTTATCTACGTGGTCCTTTTATATCTACGTTCAATTATCTCTTCCCTCAATATATCTTTACACGTAAACAACTCAGAAAGACTCTGTGATTTCATTCCATTTCTACGTTAACCAAATTATCTCTTCATTTTCGATTATGGATATTCTTTGTGCCCTTCCCAAAATTTCACTCAGAGATTTCCCTTAAATTTTATGGTTTCCAGCAATTTTATTTTGAGCACTCGGCGACCTGGGAGGATGCATATGATATGCACCAGTAGTTTCCCTTTTTGTTTGATAGATAGACTTATGATATTGTGATACATTTATTTCGGCATCTATACTGAGAAACTTTGGGATGAAGTTTAGACCAAGAGGGGGTTTATGTAACATCCCGCACTGGCGCACTGAGAAAACCTATTCTTTGAGGACACTTGCTCGCAAGTGATCTGAGGCGATACTCAACTGTAAGAAAAAACGGTTGAGCTTGGTTGATGATGAAGGACAGAGACATGTGATTGTAGGATGGAACCAAGGAGTATCCCTGAGGTTCGTTTCTTCCTTACAGTTACGGAAGAGTATGCGCAAGGGGTGCAAGATTTATGTGATTCTTGCGCTAAATGAGAAGGGAGTAGTAGAAGGACTAGAACACCTTCCGGTGGTGAAGGAGTTTGCGAACGTATTTCCAGAGGAGTTACCAGGGATTCCGCCCAAAAGGGAATTGGAGTTTACCATAGACCTGAAACCGGGGACCGAACCAATAGCAAGAACACCTTATCGGATGTCGACCCCGGAGTTGTAAGAGTTGAAAATACAACTAAAGGAGTTGTTGGACCTGGGACTGATACGTCCTAGTGTGTCACCATGGGGTGCACCTGTTATTTTTATCCAGAAGAAGGATGGATCATGGAGGATTTGCATTGACTACCGTCAACTGAACAAGGCTACCATCAAGAATCAGTATCCCTTACCAAGAATTGATGATCTGTTCGATCAAATGAAGGGTGTGATGGTGTTCTCTAAGATCGATTTTTTATTGGGGTAACACCAGTTGTGGATCAGAGAGGATGACATCCCTAAGACCGCCTTTAAGATGAGATTTGGACATTACGATTTTACTGTTTTACCATTTGGACTGACAAACACCCCAGGGGTATTTATGAGTTTGATGAACGGGGTGTTCCGCGAGTACTTGGACAAGTTCATCAAAGTATTCATTGATGATATTTTGATCTATTCTCGGACGACGAAGGAGCATGACGAGCACTTGCGCTTGGTACTACAGTGTCTACGAGAGAACAAATTGTATGGGAAGTTGTCCAAATGCTCTTTTTATCAATCGAGGATGCACTACTTAGGGCATGTCATCTCCGGCGAAGGCATCGCCGTGGATCCAACAAAGGTTGAGGCTACTATGGAATGGCATGCGCCAACGAATGTCACAGAAGTGTGTAGTTTTATGGGTTTAACAGGATACTATCAACGGTTTGTCAAGGGATTTTCGAAGATAGCAACTTTGATCACAGAATTGCAAAAGAAAAACAAAAAGTTTGTTTGGACTGAGAAATGCGCAGAATCATTTCGAAGGCTTAAAGATTTGTTGACCACAACGCTGATAGTAAACGCCCCTGACATGGACGTAGACTTCTTGGTATGCATTGACACATCCAAGGAAGTTTTAGGCGGAGTCTTGATGCAAGACGGATGAGTGATTTCTTACATTTCGAGGAAACTGAGAAGGCATGAGGAGAACTATGTGACACATGATTTGGAGTTATTAACCATCGTATATCCTTTGAAGGTTTGGAGACACTACCTGGTTGGACGAAAATTTGAACTAAAGACTGATCATTGTGGACTTCAACACATTTTTACGCAAAGCGACCTGAACGTGCGACAATGAAATTGGTCGGAATTTTTTAGTGAGTACGACTTCAAGATTACTTACATAAAGGGAGCAGTGAACTGAGTGGCTGATGCTTTGAGTCGGAGACCATGCATCTTCTCGGTGTTGCCTCTTCAGATGAACTTACATGAGAAAATTCTTACTTTACAGCGTGACGATGAATGGTACATAGAGGTCGAGGGTTTTTTTGGACAAAACACAATGATGGTACCACGATATGAGGGATTTTCTTTTGATAGCGATGGCTTATTGAGGTTTAGAGGTCAGTTTTACGTACTGCCAAACGATGAGTTGAGGATGTTGATCCTGAGCGAGGCTCATAGAGCAGTCTACATGGCTCACCCGAGATTCACGAAGATGAGGGCAGACCTTAAACCCTTATTCTTCTGGAAGGGAATGAAGGCTGACATAGTAAACTATGTGGCCAGATGTCTAGAGTGTCAGCAGGTAAAGGCTGAACATAGACACCCAGCGAGATTACTTCAACCACATGCCATCTCGGAATTGAAATGGGAGATCATTTCGATGGATTTTATTGTTGGATTGCCACTGACAGTAAGGAGACATGACTCGATTTTTGTGGTAGTAGACACTCTGACGAAGAGTGCTCACTTTATTCCTGTGCATACGACATATCAGGCACCTGACATAGCGAGAGTTTTCATCAGTGAGATTGTGAGGCTGCATGGCATACCTAAGAAGATTATATCTGATCGAGGATTGGTGTTTACTGGACGATTTTGGACGAGTTTCCAAGAGGCCTTGGGGACCCAACTTAACTTTAGTACTGCGTATAACCAAGAGACAGATGGACAGATAGAATGAACAAACCAAACCTTGGAAGACATGTTACACATGTACGTGATGGACCAACAAAAGCGTTGGGAGGAATTCTTGCCTCTAGTAGAGTTCGCTTACAACAACAGTTACCAGAGCACCATTAAGATGTCACCTTTTGAGTTTCTTTATGGGTGACCGTGTTGAACGCCCTTGATTTGGGATCGGCTTGCGGATAGGGTCCTGGTGGGACCACAACTAATCCAAGAAATGGAAGAGCAAATGCAAACCATAAGACAAAGGATTAAAGAAGCACAGGATTGGCAGAAGAGTTATGTCGATGCGCACTGAGTCGACCATAGTTACGAGGTCGGTGATCGAGTCTTCTTGCAGGTTAAACCGCATAAGAGATCGATCAAGTTTGGAAAGCGAGTTAAAATCTCTCCTAGGTTTGTGGGACCTATTGAGATTGTGGAGAGAAAGGGGCTCGTGGCCTATCGATTACCCTTGCCTGATTCTTTGAGGTGTATGCACGATGTTTTTCATGTATCTGTTTTGAGACATTATATTAGTGATCCTATGCATGTGATTGGCATGAGTTCCTTCCAGGTATCGGATGAGGGAGCGCTCATGGCTGAGCCGGTCCGCATATTGGATCATCGTGTTCGACAATTACGACATTGAATGGTAGATCAGGTCAAGGTCCATTGGGACAATTATAGTCAGCACTTGGCAACCTGGGAGGATGCATATGATATGCACCAACAGTTTCCTTTTGTGTTTGACACATAGACTTATGATATTGTGATACATTTATTTCGGCATCTATACTGAGAAACTTTTGGATGAAGTTTAGACCAAGAGGGAGTGTATGTAGCATCCTGCTCTGGCGCACTCAGAAAACATATTCTTTGAAGACACTCGCTCGCAAGTGATCTGGAATTTTATGATGTTAAAACATTTATCCCTGATTACGATGCGTTAAGATAGATGACATGATGTTTTACTGCTTGGACGTAGACATGTGCTATTGACTCATTTTTATTGAGTGTGCAAGGTTTTGAACCTTGAGGATGCAGAGGCATCGGTGGAACCCCTTGGACTCCATATTGAATCAGGGAGTGTGCTATTTGGGTTGATTTAATTATTGTAATATTTCATTGATTTGATGATATGATGTGGACATGTTCTAACACGATTGTTGATGATGCAGGCTGATGATAGCTTGCCGACCAGACTCACATATGGAGTAAAGGGGCCACACACGATTTCTAGAGAGGTTGAAGGAGAGGTGTGGGCAACAGCCCTACCACAGCCTACTAGCACTCTCGCCATGGCTCGAACTGTAGGTTAACGATTACCTAGTTGGAGAGGATCCACGATGTCGTGAGGGCAGACTACAACAGTCGCTCACGATGATTCTAAGGGGTGTGCAATAAGGTGGGGGCCTTATTCCTTAGATCCCTTAGTCTCTCACAAGTTCACCTGGCGGAGTGTTGACTCCAGGGGTTATAGATTTCTACCAATCAGTCAAGTTGGTGAGTGGAACCCTTGGAGGATGTGGTGCATCCTGAAGGGCACGTCGCGCAAAAGAAACACAAGAGGCGAGTGGCACCCTTGGAGCACGTGGTGCATCCTGAAGGGAACGTCGCACAAAAGAAACGAATGAGGCAAGTGGCACCCTTGGAGCACATTGTGTGTCCTAAAGGGCATGTCGCATTGATGTTGATGAAGGAACAGACCTAGATGGCCCTAAGACATTTAACACCTTAAGAAATTCTTAAAATGACTTCCCTAAATAATTGTCGCCCAGTTCAGAATCTAAACCTAAGTCTAAAACTTCTCTAGGGTAAAATTTTGTTTAGCCTTAAGAAAAAGACTCTATAAAAATAAAAATAAAGATATAAACTAAAACCCACTTAAGTAATAGTTTTAGTCTTCTTAAATTTAGAGGGTACAATGAAGAGAGGAATAATTTAATTAAAATACGTCGTTTTAAATTTGTAAAGAGGAAATAAATTATTAACTTGTGGAAGTATAAAAAGATTTTAAATTAATAATAAAGGGAAAAGAGTAAATAGCGCAACTGCCATTTTGGCTCTAATAA
>JZKD02S1759227.1:336749-356255 GCA_000966675.3 Picea glauca
CTAGTCACTCTGTATATAAGTCTGTGTGTGTGATTATTTTCTGTGTAAAGAATCCAATGTCGTATCAAGAGTCTCAGGCTCTTTAAAGGTGGAGTTCCCACCACTGCGACCTCTTGACAGAGATTACTAGTTTATGCCTGAGCAGTCAGCCAAGAGCCTATCTGACATTCTCTCTCTCCAGAGCAGAGAACTAAGATTAAATGCCCTACTTTCGTGTGAAGAAATAGTAAAATCTACTACTATGGATTCTTCCTTCTGTGTTCGTACTGTACATAACACAGTATGTCTTTAATGCTTGCAGTTACTTGTTGTGCGCCCTATGTCTATGGTCGTTTAATGCTTATAGTTACTTTTTGTGTGCCTTATGTCTTCTTGTTGTGATCATCGTGGTTGTGTCTTGTTAGTCATTGGGTAGTGATGTAGAGTCAAGTGTGTCTGTTTCCTTTTTACACGCGCGCACACACCTTAAAAAAAAAAAAAAAATGCACCTGTTATCAGAGTTGTTGTCGTAACGAGGAGGTTGTTACATATGGTATCAGAGCCAGTTCGACCCACGACTTGGGATTCCCTACGACTTTTGATTCATGATTTGATTTGATTATACTGTTGTTGATCGAGTTGATTGTGTGCATGTAGGTAATCATGGTTAGAGAACGCCGCAGAGGCATACGATGAGGTGCTAGGGGAGGATGTGTGACGCCTCCAGTAGCATCCACGCCTGAGGGGTCTAACCCCCAGGGAGGCGAGCAGGTTCTCGGACAGCAGCAGATAGCAGTGGGAGATGTGGTCGAGATGATGATGTCTTTTCATCACATGTCCGAGGCACTGATCAGCCAATTGGACACAGACGAGGCTAGGGCGTCGGCACCCGCTGAGGTTCTGTCGCGCGCATCGGCTGTTACAGGTAACATTCACCGTGAACTCGAGAAGGTTAAATTTCCTGAGTTCTTTGGTGCCCCAGATGGCGTCGCTGCTGGGGCATGGTTGGAGAACATGGCGATGTGATTTTCACTTTGCAATTATACCTCCAACATGAAGGTCTGCATGGCAGTATTTCAACTGAAGGGGAGCGCTCTTCTATGGTGGAAGATTCTCCTACCGTAGATAAACATAGTCGTCGAAGATGTGTCATGGGAATTGTTCGAGGAACAGTTCCGAGAGAGGTACCTTTCAGAGGAATTCATTGAGCATTAGCTCAATGAGTTCAATGCATTACGACAGGGAGGTTGTACGGTGCTCGAGTATGAGGCACGTTTTATGGAGCTGCTCCGGTATGCTCCACACCTTAACACAAAAAAACTTAATGTCAACAGGTTCGTGTTTGTCCTTAACGGCAGCTTGCATGAAAAGGTTAGGATTTTGATGCCTCAAACCTTGCACGACGTCGTCCAAAAGACCCTCATCACAGAGGAGGAGCTCATCAGTGGGGGTTAGACTAGGACTCCAACGAGACCAGTAGGGCAGGGTTCATCTGGAACACAACAACACCTGACCCCAGCGAGACATACGTTGGGATATCGTGGCTTCCAGAGGGGATCCACTTTCACTACACCTCGATGACCGCCGCCTTAGCAGCGGACACCTTATTGGGGACCATAGCATTAGCAGCAGCGTCGCCCGCTATAGCAGCAGTTTAAGCCTATTCAGCAGAATAGATCAAGGTTCCAGGACGGTGGGCCATCATCTTCTACTTCAGGTACCAGGACTACTGGGCCGAAGAAGGGGTGTTGGACGTGTGGGGAGCCACACTACCAGCGTGACTATCCTGTGGAGAGGACCATAGCATCCATATCAGTCGGACACGCTAAAGTGGGAGATATGGGCAAGGCCCATCGGATTCATGCAGCGGTGAATAACCACCAGGCAGAGCACCAGTCGACTGTGCTTGAGATGACAGGTATTGTCGCTAACCAGACCCTTAGTATTTTGATAGACCCAGGTGCTACTGAGAGTTTCATTTCTGATGCAGCGCTAAAAAGGATTAAGGTAAAGGCAGTGGAACAGGACGATTTTAGCTTCATAGAGATGGCTTCGAGAACTAAACAGAAGGTTGGAGGAAAGGTTACGGGCTGTTCCCTTAACCTTGGAGAGTTTGTCACAAGGTTCAACTTGTACGTCATGATCTTAGGATCTTATGACGTCGTGATTGGTATGGATTGGTTGGAATCGCATGAGGCGATACTCAACTGTAAGATGAAATGGTTCCCTGAGGTTCTCAATGTGTGATTGTAGGACGAAACCAGGGAGTATCCCTGAGGTTCGTCTCTTCCTTACATTTACGGAAGAGTATGCACAAGGGGTGCAAGATTTACGCGATCCTTGCACTAAACGAGAAGGGAGTAGCGGAAGGACTAGAACACCTTCTGGTGGTGAAGGAGTTTGCGGACATATTTCCAGAGGAGTTACTAGGGATGCCGCCGAAAAGGGAATTGGAATTTACCATAGACCTGAAAACGGGGACTGAACCGATAGCAAGAAAGCCTTATCGGATGTCGACCCTGTAGTTGCAAGAGTTGAAAATACAACTGAAGGAGTTGTTGGACCTGGGACTGATACATCCTAGTGTGTCACCATGGGGTGCACCTGTTATTTTCATTCGGAAGAAGGACGGATCGTGGAGGCTTTGCATTGACTAACATCAACTGAACAAGGCTACCATCAAGAATCAGTATCCCTTACCAAGAATTGATGATCTGTTCGATCAAATGAAGGGTGCGACGGTGTTCTCCAGATCGATTTGCAATCGGTGTACCACCAGTTGTGGATCAGGGAGGATGACATCCCTAAGACCGCCTTTAAGACGATATTTGGACATTACGAGTTTACTATTTTACTGTTTGGACTGAAAAATGCCCTAGGGGTATTTATGAGTTTGATGAACGAGGTGTTCTACGAGTACTTGGATAAGTCTGTCCAAGTATTCATTGATGATATTTTGATCTACTCTCGGACGACAGAGGAGCATGACGAGCACTTGTACTTGGTACTACAGTGTCTACGAGAGCACAAATTGTATGGGAAGTTGTCCAAATGCTCTTTTTATCAATCAAGGATGCACTACTTAGGGCATGTCATCTCCGACGAAGGCATCGCCGTGGATCCAGCAAAGGTTGAGGCTATTATGGAATGGCCTGCGCCAACGAATGTCATAGAAGTGCATAGTTTTATGAGTTTAGCAGGATACTATCGAGGGTTTGTCGAGGGATTTTTGAAGATAGCAAATCCGATCACGGAATTGCAGAAGAAAAACAAAATGTTTGTTTGGACCGAGAAATGCGCAGACTAATTTCAAAGGATTAAAGAGTTGTTGACCACAACACTGAAACTAAAGGTCCCTGACATGGATGCAGACTTCTTGGTATGCACTGACGCATCCAAGGAAGGTTTAGGCGGAGTCTTGATGCAAGATGGATGAGTGATTGCTTACATTTCAAGGAAACTGAGAAGGCATGAGGAGAACTATGTGGCACATGATTTGGATTTATTAGCCATCGTATATGCCTTGAATTTTTGGAGACACTACCTGTTTGGATGAAAATTTGAACTAAAGATTGATCATTGTGGACTACAACACATTTTTACGCAAACTGACCTGAACGCGCGACAACGGCGTTGGTCAGAATTGCTTAATGAGTACAAATTCGAGATTACTTACATAAAGGGAACAGTGAACTGAGTGGCTGATGCTTTGAGTTGGAGACCACGCATCTTCTCAGTGTTGCCTCTTCAAATGAACTTACATGAGAAAATTCTCACTTTACAGCATGACGACGAATGGTACATAGAGGTCGAGGGTTTTTTAGGAAAAAACACAATGATGGTACCACGATATGATGGATTTTATTTTGATAGTGATGGGTTATTGAGGTTTAGAGGTTGGATTTATGTACTGCCAAACAACGAATTGAGGATGTTGATCCTGAGCGAGGCTCATAGAGCAGTCTACATGGCTCACCCGGAAGTCACGAAGATGAGGGTAGACCTTAAATCCTTATTCTTCTGGAAGGGAATGAAGGTCGACATAGTAAACTATGTGGCCAGATGTCTAGAGTGTCAGTATGTAAAGGCTGAACATAGACACCCAATAGGATTACTTCAACCACATGCCATCCCAGAATCGAAATGGGAGGTCATTTCGATGTATTTTATTGTTGGATTGCCACTGACAACAAGGAGACATGACTCGATTTTTGTGGTAGTAGACACTCTGACGAAGAGTGCTCAATTTATTCCTGTGCGTATGATGTATCAGGCACCTGACATAGCGAGAGTTTTCATCAGTGAGATTGTGAGGCTGCATGGCGTGCCTAAGAAGATTATATCCGATCGAGGATCGGTGTTTACTAGACGATTTTGGACAAGTTTCCAAGAGGCCTTGGGGACCCAACTTAACTTTAGTACTATGTATCACCCAAAGATGGACGAACAGATAGAACGAAAAAACCAAACCTTGGAAGACATGTTGCGCATGTACGTGATGGACCAACAAAAGCATTGGGAGGAATTCTTGCCTCTAGTAGAGTTCGCTTACAACAATAGTTACCAGAGCACCATTAAGATGGTGCCTTTTGAGTTTCTTTATGGGCGATCGTGTTGGATGCCCTTGAGTTGGGATCGGCTTGAGGATAGGGTCCTGGTGAGACTAGAAGTGATCCAAGAAATGGAAGAGAAAATGCAAACCATAAGACAAAGGATTAAAGAAGCGAAGGATCGACATAAGAGTTATGTCGATGCGCACCGAGTCGACCGTAGTTACGAGATCGACGATCGAGTATTCTTGTGGGTTAAACTGCAGAAGAGTTCGATCAAGTTTGGAAAGGGAGATAAACTCTCTCCTAGGTTCGTGGGACCTTTTGAGATTGTGGAGAGAAAGGGGCCCATGGCCTATCGACTAGCCTTGACTGATTCTTTGAGGCGTATGCACAATGTTTTTCATGTATCTGTTTTGAGACATTATATTAGTAATCCTACGCATGTGATTGACATGAGTTCCTTGCAGGTATCGGACGAAGGAGTGCTCACGACTAAGACAGTCTGCATATTGGATCATCACGTTTGATAATTAGGACGTCGAATGGTAGATCAGGTCAAGGTCTAGTGGGACAATTATAGTCAACACTCGGCGACCTGGGAGGATGCATATGATATGCGCCAGCAGTTTCCCTTTTTGTTTGATAGATAGACTTATGATATTGTTATACATTTATTTTGGCATCTATACTAAGAAACTTCAGGATGAAGTTTAGACCAAGAGAGGGTGTGTGTAACATCCCGCTCTGGCGCATTGAGAAAACCTATTCTTTGAGGACACTTGCTCGCAAGTGATCTGGTATTTTATGATGTTAAAACATTTATCCCTGATTATGATGCGTTATGATAGATGACATGATGTTTTACTACTTGGACGTAGACAGGTGCTATTGACTCAGTTTTATTGAGTGTGTAGGGTTTTGAACCTTGAGGATGCAGAGGCATCGGTGGAACCTTTTGGACTCCTGATTGAGTCAGGGAGTGTGCTATTTGGGTTGATTTAATTACTATGATATTTCATTGATTTGATGATATGATGTGGACATGTTCTGACACGATTGTTGATGATGTAGGCTGATGATATCTTGTCGACCAGACTCACATATGGAGTAAAGGGGCCACACATGATTTCCAGAGAGGTTGAGGGAGAGGTGTGGGCAGCAGCCCTTCCACAACCTACTAGCATTCTCGTCGTGGCTCGAACTGTAGGTTAACGATTACCTAGTTGGAGAGAATCCACGATTTCATGAGGGAAGACTACGACAGTTGCTCACGATGATTCTAAGGGCCACACAATAAGGCGAGGGCCTTATTCCTTAGAGCCCTTAGTCTCCCACAAGTTCACATGGCGTAGTGTTGACTCCAGGGGTTATAGATGTCTACCAATCAGTCAAGTTGGTGAGTGGCACCCTTAGAGCACGTGGTGCATCCTAAATGGCACGTCGTGCAAAAGAAACACAAGAGGCGAGTGGCACCCTTGAAGCACGTGGTGCATCCTGAAGGGCATGTCGCGCAAAATAAATGAATAAGGCGAGTGGCACCCTTGGAGCATGTGGTGCATTCTGAAGGGCACATCGCATTAATGTTGATGAAGGAACAAACCTAGATTGCCCAAAGACATTTAACACCTTAAGAAATTATTAAAACGACTTCCCTAAATAATTGTCTCCCAGTTCAGAATCTAAACCTAAGTCTAAAACTTCTCTAGGGTAAAATTTTGTTTAGCTTTAAGAAAAAGACTCTATAAAAATAAAAATAAAGATATAAACTAAAACCCACTTAAGTAATAGTTTTAGTCTTCTTAAATTTAGAGGGTAAAATGAAGAGAGGAATAATTTAATTAAAATCCGTGGTTTTAAATTTGTAAAGAGGAAATAAATTATTAACTTGTGGAAGTATAAAAAGATTTTAAATTAATAATAATGGGAAAAGAGTAAATAGCGCAACTGCCATTTTGGCTCTAATAAAAAGGGGAAAGAAGGGAATAATAAGAATTAAAAAACTAAGTAATGGAGGAAACATAATAAAGGAAATTTGGGAACTTATGGTAAAAAGCGAGGTCAACATAGTAAGGAATCTGCAATTAAGAACCTTCTAATTTAAGCTAATTTAGCAACTTCATTTTTAAGGAAATTATTTAAAATATGTAGGGGAATCTAGGAACACCTAGGAGGAAATTTAGGAGCAACTCTAGGTGGGTGAGGGAAATGAGTAATTTAATAATTTAAAGAAAATAGTTATTTGAGGAAAGAGGGGGATGGACGACACTTGTGCGAAGGAGAATATTTAGAATATTTTTATTAAAACTTAATTAAAATGTGATTTAGTGAAAGTTGGAGGTGGGAAAAAATCTATAAAATAAAGGGAAGATGAGAAAGAAGGGGATCGGATGTTAACGTAATGTTACGCTGTCGGATTTGTGACTTCACTGATTACTTGTGGGGAGTTGGGATTTTCCAGCTCGGATAGGAGTGGTAGCATGGCCTTGCGAGGCGAGCTGGGAGCTAGATGTACCATCTAGATAGTGTGTGGCCCCTTTGCGGCTCGGGGGGATAGGGGTAAGCAGAGTACCCCTAGCATTGGTTGGGAGGTACCGGTGAGGTCTCGGTGGTCGGCGAGCGGGAGAGGCACGGAGCTCAAGTGTGAGATAGCATCTTCGGGTTATTCGTCGTTGGTCACAGGTACGCAAGTGCGTTTGTTTGTTTAAGAATAAAATAAAAATTGTTTAAAGTTGTAGATGAATCCTTATGATGATGATTGATATGTTAAATTTTGGATCATCCCGTTTCCTTGTTTTTGTTTTCTGCGCCTAGATTGTTATAACCCCATAATCCTTCGATGAGTTATCCTTGGCTCTGGCATTCTCTTACTATTGGCTGCAATTTCTTATTGGTGTTCTTTGGGTGTTTGTAATGATGGGGGCGTTTATATCTTACTGTGGGAATTTTGTATTGTTGTAGGCATTTATAAATGATGGTGGGCATTTTTATATATGTCTATGGGCGTTTGTAATAATGGGGGCGTTTATATCTTATTGTGGGCATTTTGTATTGTTGTAGGCATTTATAAAGGATGGTGGGAGTTTTTATATATGTCTATGGGCGTTTGTAATGATGGGGGCATTTATATATTACTGTGGGCATTTTGTATTGTTGTAGGCGTTTATAAATGATGGTGGGCGTTTTTATATATGACTGTGGGCATTTGTTTTAATGTGGGCATTTATATATGACTATGGGCATTTATATCTGACTGGGGGCATTTTTAAATATGGCTATGAGTGTATTGGCATTCCGTTTTTGTAAAATCGTTCTGGAAAATGTGTTCTGGAAATTTGTTTTATATTGTTGTTGTAATTTCATTCTCTAGCAATTTGTTTTGTAATGATTACTGCCAATTCATTCTGGAAAATGAGTTCTGGCAATTTGTTTGTAATGGTTACTGCAAATCGTTCTGGAAGATGTGTTCTGGCAATTTGTTTTATATGGTTACTATAATTTCGTTTTGGGCAAATGTAATTCTAGCTACGTGGCCAGCGTTTGCATTGCACTTTAAAACTGCTAAGATGGTGAATGTGGCCCTGGATTGTGTTGATCTCAGACTGAGGTTGTCATTGAATTACCACAATTTTCTCTTATTTAATGTCTGTGTTGCTGTTGGATGGCCACTCTATGCCTAAATCTTTGACTGCGTTTTATATATATATATCTTATTTTGTATCGTATTTTTTGCCCTTATATTCTATTGCCTTTATTATGTTATTGTATTATATTCTGTTGTCGTGGTTATAGATATTATGTTGCTTTCATTATATTATAAATGAAATGTTAACTCGATTTTAGGTTAGTGTTATCGCAACATAAGGCAGGGTAAGGTTAGTGTTATATAATAAGGAGGTATATTATTGATATTTGTTTGCAACCGATTATGATAAACCAAGCAATGTTGATTATGTTTTAGGGAAATGAAGCTGCATATAAAGCAATTGCATGGATGGTGATAGCTAGTAGGGAATGAAGATTTACTGTTATTTATTTCAAGGTCAAATAGTATAATTTGAAATGTTATGTTGTCTTATTGTAAGTTGTTATAATATATTGGATAGGTAACACACTAGAAGTACATTTTAAAATAAAACATGATGATGTTAGAGTATTATGTTAAGGGTAGTGAAATTTTATCATCTTGACGACACACAAGATGAAATGTGATTATTATTTATTGGCAAGGTTAGTAAAAGAAATATTTTTGTATCATTGTGGGAATGTGGTTGAAAGTTGTCGAACTGTTAACATATAAGAATGCAACGCCTTTAAACTAAGTACAATCAGTCATTTGTAATAGGGAATGACAATTAATTGATTTTACTTTGTTTGAGGAGTGGTTTTGGCAACTTGTGAACTAATGGAAATTACAGGGAGTATTGGATCGGTATTTGTTGCTATTGGAGTCGTGGGTAATATGGTTATCATGTATGGAAAGGGGTATTGTGGCTTTACAGTTCTTTGATAGCACATAGATGCATTGAAATTGAAATTTCACAGGGTTAGCGTGATATAAGATGTGTTGATGTTTAAATCTTACTTATGGTTAGTAGGCATTATCCTTGTAATTAGTTTTAATGGATGTATAATGCAGCCCTTACTCCCTTACTTCTTTAATGGCTTTTTGGTATTTAATTCTTCATTCTTCACTTAAGTAAAATGGCTCATTTCCTCAAAATGCATAGCAAGCTACCTAGGAGTTGAACTGGTTATATGAGTGGAATCGTCGTTAAATGATGCCTGGCTTAAATGATATTGACCTTAACAAGTTACTAAACGTATTTAGAAGACTCCTATGACGTTTCAATTGAAGTTGTTCCCATGTGGTTCTGGATTTTCTTCATCAGTTTCCTATTGCTCAATTGGCTTTTGTTTTTATTGCATATTGGGTTTTTCTGTGTTGCCCTTAATTCTGGCGGGCACCCTTATCTATCGGGTTCCTTCCGCAGGGTGCTTTTATTTGATTTTCTTAGGGTTGGGATGTTAAATTTAGAGTTAATAAAGTTGTTGTTTATTTATATGTTGACGTTTCGGGTCAGGTTAATTTCAGGGTTAGTACTATAATTGGAATTGTCGAAACTCACAGTTGTATGATATGAGACTCTTCGATCTGATAAATCTAGTCACTCTGTATATAAGTCTGTGTGTGTGATTATTTTCTTTGTAAAGAATCCAGTGCCATATCAAGAGTCTCGGGCTCTTTAAAGGCAGATTTCCCACCACTACGACCTCCTGACAGAGATTACTAGTTTATGCATGATCAGTCGGCCAGGAGCCTATCTGACATTCTCTCTCTCTAGAGCAGAGAACTAAGATTAAACGCCCTGCTTTCCTGTGCAGAAATAGTAAAATCTACTACTATGGATTCTTCCATCTGTGTTCGTACTGTACATAACACAGTATGTTGTTAATGCTTGCAGTTACTTGTTGTGTGCCCTATGTCTATGGTCATTTAATGATTGCAGTTACTTGTTGTGAACCTTATGTCTTCTTGTTGTGATCATCATGGTTGCGTCTTGTTAGTCGTTGGGTGGAGACGTAGAGTCAAGTGTGTATGTTTCCTTTTTACACGCGTGCACACACCTTAAAAAAAAAAAAAAAAATTGCACCTGTTATCAGAGTTGTTGTCGTAACGAGGAGGCTGTTACACTTCTCTGAACAATTAATCTCTGTTTTTTTGTGAATGATTATCTGCGTTCAACTTATCTATGCGTTCCTTTTATATCTACATTCAATTATCTCTTCCCTCAATATATCTTTACACGTAAACAACTCAGAAGGACTCTACGAATTCATTCCATTTCGGCGTTAACCAACTTATCTCTGCATTTTCGGTTATGGATATTCTTTGTGCCCTTCCCAAAATTTCACTTAGAGATTTCCCTTAAATTTTATGGTTTCCAACAATTTTATTGTGAGCGAATTACCAAGATTTTTGGGAGAGATTACTATGATGAGTGATTACTAAGATTGAGCTATTACTGTAATTTTTATAGAGTGTAATTTCTCCCTTGAAATGTAATTCAACAATGATATATTTAGACAGTGATTTTTGTGATATTTACACAATGATTTTTATAATATTTAGATAACGATTTTTGTAGTATTTAGACAACGATTTTTGTAATGTTTTAGAGAACTATTTTTGTAATATTTAGACAACATTTTTTTTAATAATTAGACATCGATTTTTGTAATGTTTTAGACAATGAATTTTTCTAATATTTAGACAACGATTTTTGTAATGTCTACACAATGATATATATTACATTGTGTTTGACAATGATTTTAATTCTAGACATATGGTTATTAATGGGTAGCGATTTAACATTGTTGACAATAAATATTTGGCAACGAATTTATATATATTATAGACAGTGATTTATATAATTTATAAACAACTTTATCACTTATTTTATAGATAGTGAATCATTGTTAAGAAGCGATTTCATAATGGACTGGATATAGTAATATAATACCATAATGGAGAGTGATATAGGGATAGCAATATACACATCATTTGTTAGACAGTGAGTCATTGCTAAATAGTGATTTCAGAAATGAAATAGATAGCAGTAATATAACAACATTAATGGATGGAAAATTTATTAGACAATGATTTTATATGTTGATTCAACAACGATTTTATTGATGATATCATATTGTTAGATAGCATATTGTTAGTTAACATATTGTTGTTAGATAGCATAATGAATTCTGAACAACCATTTTAAAATGACAATTAAGATGAGGTGGAAGTTCTTTTAATGTCTAAAAAAACCCCTCGAATTCATGTTCTTAATATATTAATTTACTTTTCCCGTAGGGGTGTAGACCGATTGGCATGTGCCGTGTAAATGGAAGGAAATGTAAAAATGAGATCTCAAGGTCAATTCTCACCCCGATTTATCCGGAGACGTTCTTGCGGGCTGGGCGATTCTCCCTAGGGGTTATAAGGCAGCAGGTAGGATTTGACCCCATGTCACGCGAGTACGATACTACCGCCGTTACCGATTCCCCTAGTTACAAAAAAAAAATATATTAATTTACTTTGTCTATGATGGTAAGAATTATTTTGGCTTAAAAAAATGTAAGTAACTAATTTCTTGTATAACCTATGATTAAGCTAGCCTTTAAATAACATTATATTGCATAGAGAATTAAAATAAAATATCCTTGTGCACGAGTTTTTGATATTATTCAATTATTTATGTTTTTCAGTGTGGGAGACTTCGTTGATAAAAGTGCCTCTTAAGAAAACAAGAAATCCTTCAGCTAGTTGCACAATTTAATTATTGAGTGATGTCACCTTCCGTCTTCTAGACTTTTGATTGGGTGCTTGTGTATACTCTTCATGTATTTTTTACAGTTAAATTGGTCTCCTAGCACGTTGGATTTTTCTTGGCTTATTGGTCTAGATACAACATGGATTACTCTCACGCCCATTAATGGGAATGTTTAATGAGTTATGTTATGTTGTGCATGGGTTATTTTAAAAAAGGACCATTTAATGGGAAGCTTGAGCATCGCATTGCACCTAAAATTGTAAAAGTATCATATATTTTTGCAGAACAGAAGGAAATGAAGAAATTGGGGGAAAAGTGAAAGTAAAAAAAGAAAGAGAAATATCAAAAAAGGTGAAAATTCAAACATTGTCGTGTGGAAGAAAAGTTCAATTCTATTCAATTTTCCATATTGGGAGGTATGTACTCTCTACCCACACTAACTATAGGTAATTATTAAATGTATGATGCTTGAAGTATTTCAGTATGTTTATATGCTTTATTTGAATCTATTTTTTTTAGTTTTTCCTCCATATTATCATGAATTAATTTTTATATAATTGGATGTAGAAACTCCTAGTACGCCACACTTTAGATGTTAGGCATATAGAAAAAATGTATGTGAAAGTATTTTTGGGACCCTTCTAAAGGAAAATAAAAGGATGGAAAAAATTATCGTGGTGACTTACAACAATTGAGTATAACGAGATCACTATGGCCATAAGATCAAGGAAAAATAATATTTCTTCCACCTACACCACACACTCTTTCAAAAAAAGAGAAAGAGACACTTCGTGTTGTTTTGTTCACATTAAAAGTGYCTAATGGTTATATTTCAAAAATTAGAATTCATATATCTATGGAAGAGCTTAAGTTTCATAACATTAAATCACATGATTTCCATGCTCTCATGCAACAACTCCTTCGAGTAGCATTGTGCCATGTTCTACCAAAAGCAGTGTGAAACACCATTTGTAGGCTTTGATTCATTTTTAGGCGAATTTCTGCAAAAATGGTAGATCCAACAAACCTTCAAAACTTAGAAGATGATGTCGTGGAGACATTGTGCTTTCTAGAAAAATATTTTCCCCAATCATTCTTTGATATAATGATACATTTAACTGTACACTTGGTAGGAGAGTTACATTTTTGTGGTCTAATTGCATACCAATGGATGTACCCTTTTGAAAGGTTAGTGAAATTTTACAGTGTACAAATCCACATAAATTTCAACACATTATTTTCATCTAGTACGTCACTAACAAGTATTTATTCATACTTTTCATTTGAATGCAAGTTTGATGTGTTTTTTTTAAGGAACGTGAAAATTTACAAAACGTATGTGAAGAACAAGAATAGGCCCGAAGGGTGCATAGCTGAAAACTACATTGTGGAGGATTCGATCAAATTTTGTTCTAGATATGTTGAATGTATGGAATATAATGGAAGCATGCCTAATAGAAATGAGGCTTTGGATGATGAAGAGGGAGAGATTCATCACTATGGTAAGGCCTTATCTAGTAGGAATTCATTTGAATTGGATAATATCGGTTTGTTACAATCCCATAGCTGGGTCTTGCACAACATAGATGAAGTTCAACCTTGGAAAAAGTAAGTAATAAGCATGACCTGAGAAAAATGATTTTTATTAGAATATTTTCATTGACATTACTCGAAATTAGGATGCAGGTGAGTGAAATCACCAATAAAAACATCCAATCCCAAAAGGATGAATAATTGCTACAAAATATCCACAACTAACAATTTGGTGATTGGTTAAGAAAACAAGTAATGATATGTTCATTATATTATAATTATTTATAATTCATTAAACAAGACTATTACGATGTATGAACTACAGATCGGTTTGAAATTGCATACTTTTCTAATGAAATTTAATAATTTGTAGGTGGAAGGAAAATAAATTATTTCTAGACAACCATATTGTTAGTTAGCATATTGTTGTTAGATAGCTTAATGAATTATGGACAACCATTTTAAAATGACAATTAAGATGAGGTGGAAGTTCTTTTAATGACTAAAAAAACCCCTTGAATTCATGTTCTTAATATATTAATTTACTTTGTTTATGATGGTAAGAATTATTTTGTCTTAACAAAATGTAAGTACTAATTTCTTGTATCACCTATGATTAAGCTAGCCTTCAAATCACATTCTATTGTATAGAGAATTAAAATAAAATATTCTTGTGCACGAGTTTTTGATATTATTCAATTATTTATGTTTTTCAGTGTGGGAGACTTCGTTGATAAAAGTGCCTCTTAAGAAAACAAGAAATCCTTCGGCTAGTTGCACAATTTAATTATTGAATGATGTCACCTTGCGTCTTCTAGACTTTTGATTGGGTGCTTGTGTATAATCTTCGTGTATTTTTTACAGTTAAATTGGTCTCCTAGCGCGTTGGATTTTTCTTGGCTTATTGGTCTAGATACAACATGGATTACTCTCACGTCCATTAATGGGAATGTTTAATGGGTTATGTTATGTTGTGCATGGGTTATGTTAAAAAAGGACCATTTAATGGAAAGCTTGAGAATCGCATTGCACCTAAAATTGTAAAAGTATCAGATATTTTTGCAGAACAAAAGGAAATGAAGAAAATTGGGGAAAAAGTGAAAGTAAAAAAAGAAAGAGAAATATCAAAAAACGTGAAAATTCAAAAATTGTCATGTCGAAGAAAAGTTCAATTCTATTCAATTTTCCATATTGGGAGGTATGTACACTCCACCCACACTAAACTATAGGTAGTTATTAAATGTATGATGCTTAAAGTATTTCAATATGATTATATGCTTTATTTGAATCTATTTTTTAGTTCTTCCTCCATATTATCATGAATTAATTTTTATATGGTTGGATGTAGAAACTCCTAGTACGCCACACTTTAGATGTTAGGAATATAGAAAAAAATGTATGTGAAAGTATTTTTGGGACCCTTCTAAAGGAAAATAAAAGGATGGAAAAAAATCTTGTGGTGACTTACAACAATTGGGTATAAGGAGATCACTATGGCCACAAGATCAAGGAAAAATAATACTTCTTCCACCTACACCACACACTCTTTCAAAAAAAAGAGAAAGAGACACTTCATATTGCTTTGTTCACATTAAACATGTCTAATGGTTATATTTCAAAAATTAGAATTCATATATCTATGGAAGAGCTTAAGTTTCATAACATTAAATCACATGATTTCCATGCTCTCATGCAACAACTCCTTCGAGTAGCATTGCGCAATGTTATAACAAAAGCAGTGTGAAATACCATTTGTAGGCTTTGATTCATTTTTCGGCAAATTTCTGCAAAAATGGTAAATCCAACAGACCTTCAAAATTGACCTTCAAAACTTAGAAGATGATGTCATGGAGACATGGTGCTTTCTAGAAAAAAAAATCCCCCCCGTCATTGTTTGATATAATGATACATTTAACTGTACACTTGGTAGGAGAGTTACATTTGTGTGGTCTAGTTGCATACCGATGGATGTACCCTTTTGAAAGGTTAGTGAATTTTTACAGTGTACAAATCCACATAAATTCCAACATATTATTTTCATGTAGTACATCATTAACAAGTATTTAGTCATACTTTTCATTTGAATGCAAGTTTGATGTGTTTTTTTTTCAGGAACATGAAAATTTACAAAATGTATCTGAAGAACAAGAATAGCCTCGAAGGGTGCATAGCTGAAAACTACATTGTGGAGTAATCGATCAAATTTTTGTTCTGGATATGTTGAATGTATGGAATATATTGGAAGCATGCCTAATAGAAATGAGGCTTTGGATGATGAAGAGGGATAGCTTCATTACTATGGTAAGGCCTTATCTAGTAGGAATTCTTTTGAATTGGATAATATTGGTTTGTTACAATCCCATAGGTGGGTCTTGCATGACATAGATGAAGTTTAACCTTGGAAAAGGTAAGTAATAAACATGACGTGAGAAAAATGATTTTTATTAGAATCTATTTAAATAATTTTAAAATGATGTTCATTGACATTACTCGAAATTAGGATGCACCTGAGTGAAATCACCAATAAAATCATCCAATCCCAAAAGGATGAATAGTTGCTACAAAATATCCACAACTAACAATTTGGTGACTGGTTAAGAAAACAAGTAATGATATGTTCATTATATTATAATTATTTATAATTCATTAAACAAGACTATTACGATGTATGAACTACAGATCATTTTATGTAGTTTGAAATTGCATACTTTTCTAACGACATTTAATAATTTGTAGGTGGAAGGAAAATAAATTATTTCTATTTTTTGCGCATAATATTGATGTGGCACATGAAAAAATAAGCCTACCATAATATTTAAAAATAAAAACTCAAATTAAAATCAATAATGTAAAAGGAATTTTAAGAAAAAAATATTAAACATACATACCAATTTCTCCCGTAAGTTGCTATGAGGGAGATTCTCAATCACCATTGTAAGTTGATATGAGGGGTACTAAACCACCCATGTTGGTTTATATGAGGGGGCTTTCAAGTTGTCCTCATAATTTTCTATGAGGGGGTTTCAAACCATCCATGTATATTGTTATATGGTCTTCCACATTATCTTTGTAACTTGCTATAGGGGGGTTCTAAACCGAATCCATAAGTTGTTATGAGGGGGGTTCTAAACAACCATCATAGGATGCTATAATGGGGATTATCAATTTTCCTCATAAGAATCTATGAGGGGGGTTCTAAAATGCCCTTAGAGATTGCTATGAGGGGGGATCGAAACCTCCCTCGTAGCTTTCTACAAGGGGGTTCTAAAAATCCCTCGTACATTAATACAATGGGGGTTATAAACCACCCTCATAGCTTGCTACGATGGGGGTTCTACATTGCACTCATAATTTGCTACGTGGGGGGTTCTAAATCACCCTCATACGCTTCTACAAGGGGGGTTTCTAACTATCCCTAAAAAAAATTATGAGGTGAGGTTTAAACCACCCTCATATATTACTATGAGGGGGGCTATAAACCACCCCCAAAATTAACTTTTCAAGAGAAGTTCCAAATTTCCCCCAAAAGCACCACTACTAAAAGTCAAGCCTTTTAGAGGTGTTTTTTGAAGCGATATAAACCGCCCCTGTAGGTTGCTATGCAAGAGGTTCTAAACCATCCCTAAAACTCACTTTTCGAGGGGGGTTTCAAAAACCCCTAAAGTCAGCACTGTTAAAAATCAATCCTTTTAGCGGCAGTCTATGAACAGATATAAACCACCCTTGTAGGTTGCTACATAGGGGGTTCTAAATCATGCCTAAAATTCACTTTTAGAGGGGGGTTCCAAACCCTCATAAAGGTACCGCTACTAAAAGTCAATTATTTTAGTGATGGTTTTTGAAGATATAAAAACTGCCCTCAAAAGTGACTTTTAGGGGGAAGTTCAGAACTGCCCCTAAAAGTCCCTTTTGGGGGATGTTTATATCTCGTCAAAAAATGTCACTAAAAGTCTTGACTTTTAGCAGTGGTGCCTTTATGGGGTTTTTTTTCATAACACTCGCTAATGCTAAAAGCCCTGCCAACTCCACTTTTGGAGGCGGAAAATGACCACCTCTAAAGGTATTTTTTGTAGTAGTGACCAAGAAGATAAATTCTCATTCTGACACCATCACTAAAGAGTTCCCACGTCCTTTTGTGAATCGTGTTTGTAAGTGGGAACTAATTTCTTATTGTAATGGAATTTCCCTTGATCCTAATAGAGTTGTTTTTATTTAATTAGGATATTGTGATCCTATTGTGTGATTTTAAAGTTTGTGTCTTATTTTGAACAAGATGTATAATGGGAATATGTGTCTATGTCGATGATAATGTTAGATAGTTTGTTTCATGAATCTATAGTGGGGTTGTTTTGGGGATTGTGATAGAATTTAGCTATGTATTTACACACCTATTTTGATGGGTTGTTA
The DNA here is from genome assembly GCA_000966675.3 of Picea glauca. Classification (NCBI taxonomy): domain Eukaryota; kingdom Viridiplantae; phylum Streptophyta; class Pinopsida; order Pinales; family Pinaceae; genus Picea; species Picea glauca. Next base: position 354,550 of record JZKD02S1759227.1, read on the forward strand.
TGAAAAGGACAACATACATACATATTGTTGACCAAAAATTGGTCATCTATATTTCCCCGCTCTTGGATTCATAAAAGCCTTGATACCAATAGAATAATTTTTTTTGAACTTCTGTAGGTTTATTTTGTAACCCTCAATCTGAGCTTCTCCACACATTTTCGGATCATAAATTCGAGTTCATATATTCAAGATATCCAAGTTTAAATTTTAAGACAAAAAGGGCACACCTCTTTCATACTTAGTCTCATTTTCAAGCTATTCTCCTCTCCTCTCCTCTTTTCTTTCATACTTAACACTTACAATTTTCAATCAACATCTTTCTCTCCATACTTGACCTCACTCTTCTCCCATACACTCCACTAGCATCCGCACTTAGAAGTTTTTTGTACTCTTCTATCATCTCATATCTCGTGGATTGGCAAACCCATCTCCTTACTTATTTATATGTGTATGAATCCTTCAATATCCTCAATATTTTCATGAGGATTTTCAGGATATTCAGCAGCGTCCCGAGGATTGATGGGTGGGTTGTTTAGGAGAGGGTTTTGTTGGGTAAAACCTTTTTGGATGAGTAATTGAATGAGACGATGATGGGTGAGGGAAAGGGTGGGATTTTTAGCATGTTTACAATAATGCGACATATTTCTAAGACATACGAACAGATAGTAAGGAATGTTGACCAGTCTAGCATGTCATAAATGAGATAACAGGACAAAGTCAAACTGGTAAATTACCTGGTATCGGCCTTCACAGGTAAGCTAGTGCTTGAAAAAATATGCAACTTTCGGCCAAGGAGGTGGCAACGAGCTAAGTTGAACACCTCGGCCTTTAGGCTCAACTTGTTCTCCTAGCAAGAGGAAATCCTACTGTTCATTAAGTATAATGTGTTTGTGGCTGAACCAGTGAATGCCAGTGACAATAAGACCAAAAATATGTGCTATATCATCCTCTGTGACTGGAATTCTAACCCCTTGAACAATAGAATGGTCTTGTTGAATATTCTGAGCAAATTGAAGAACCTGTTGTTGATCAAATCCCTGGAATATGTGTATGAATTATACTTATACTTATGAATATGTGATTGTAGATATTTATTTCCTGACTTATACTTATATATTATCTTCTCAAAATTGAAGAGCATATAGCTCAAGAGGGTCAAATGCGAGAGAAGCCAAGTGGATAGGAAATTAACACATCAATTGTCCCAGCTACAGAGACAAGTAAAGAGCAATATTGTAATGTTAATCAAAACAATTAATTAGTTATTTCAATTATATTTCAACATATTGATATGATCATTTTTCGTTGTTCCAGTTCGCATCCTTAAACAGATCCTAGCTAACCCTTCTCAGCAACGTACCGAAAGTACGGTACCTAAGCAAACATAAACAATAGAAGGACAGGGCACATGAAATACAATGTCCTTGGATGATGATGATATCCCAATTGTCAGTTTTATGAATGTAAAAAAATGTAAATCAAAGAAAAAATAGATGTATAAATTCATGACCTATTTTTGGATCTTTATCGATGCTTATATGTTCATATGTTTTGATGACTATCCTAGTTATGCATTAATGTATATATTTTTTCTATATAGATAAAATCATTTGTTGGGTATGGGAAATTGAGAGCGATGTGAGGGGGGGAGGGGCCATATGAGCTTCCACCTTCACGTGGTTGGCCCTGTTTAGTAGAGAATAACC
>JZKD02S1759227.1:374594-385881 GCA_000966675.3 Picea glauca
TTATTTCATCTCAAGGAATTCAGGTGGATCCATCCAAGATACAAGTCATTAAAGACCTTCCTATTCCCAAAACCCAAACAGATGTGAGAAGTTTCTTAGGACATGTTGGATACTACAGAAGATTTATCAAAAAAAAATCCAAAATAGCTTCTCCTTTGTTTGGGTTACTTATGAAAAATGTTGAATTCAAATGGACTAATCTTTGCCAGGAAGCATTTGATACACTCAAACATCAGTTATCTACAGCTCCTATTCTAAGAGGACCTGATTGGACACTTCCCTTTCATATATCCTCTGATGCTTCAGATACTGCAATAGGAGTTGTCTTGGGACAAGAATAAAATCATCTCCCTTGTGCTATTTACTTCATTAGCAAGAATATGAGTCCTGCTGAACTTAACTATACAGTTACCGAAAAGGAATTTTTAGCAGTTATCTATGCTATTAATAAATTTCGACATTATATCACTATCTATTCTACTTTTTTCCATACTGATCACTCAGCTATCAAATATTTAATGAACAAATCTGTCACAAATGCTTGAGTCACCAGATGGTTACTATGATTACAAGAATTTGATATTACAATTGTAGATAGACCAGGAAAAGAAAATGTAGTTGTTGATTTCCTTTCTCGGTTAACACCTGATGATAATACTCTAGTAGATGATTTCTTTCCTGATGAATATTTATTTGCAGTATCTGTTCACTCACCATGGTATGCAGACATCGCTAACTATTTGGTTGCAGGGAAGTTACCACCACACCTATCCCACCGAGAGAAAAGAAGAATCATTCAAAAAAGTGCTTGGTATAGCTGTATAAGTGGGTGTCTTTTCCACATAGGACTTGATCAAGAAATCCGAAGATGCATTAGAGAAGATGAGGTTTATGATTTACTAAAAGCTTTTCATGATGGCCCTTGTGGAGGGCATTTTGCTGATAAAAGAACAACACATAAAATTCTCAGGATGGGTTACTATTGGCCCTATCTTTTTAAATATGAAAAGAAATATGTTTGGGCCTGTGATAGCTGTCAAAGAATGGGTCAACCTAATCGTAGAGATGAAATTCCATTAAATCCCCAGGTAGTACTCGAACCATTTGAAAGATGGGCCTTAGACTTTGTAGGACCCATTAACCCTCCATCCAATCAAAAATTTTATATAGTGGTCTGCACAAATTATATGACCAAATGGGTGGAGGCTAAAGCACTCCATAGAGCTACTAAAGAAGCGGTTCTAGATTTTTTATTTGAAGATATCTTTATCATAGTTGGAGTGCCTAGAGTATTAGTCACAGATGGAGGACCTCCTTTCACTTCTCATGGTTTTAAAGCCATCCTTCAAAAATATCATATTCATCATAAAATGACTACACCATACCACTCTCAAGCTAATGGACAGATGGAAAGCACAAATAAAGTAATAGAAGCCATTCTCACAAAAACAGTGAAGGAAAATAGAAAGGATTAGTCTCAAAGGCTCCCTGAAGCATTATGGGCTTACAGAACTACCTGGAAAAATACTATAGGATTCTCCCCCTATGAATTAGTTTATGGAAAAAGTGTTGTCTTTCCTATGGAATTTGAAATCAAAACCTTAAGGATTGCTTTAGTTGTTAACCTTGATTTGACTGATGCACAAACAGCCAGGTTGCAGCAGCTTAATGAATTGGATGAAAAAAGACTAGATGTCATTCACCAGACAACTATGATTCAACAACAAAGAACAAAATGGCATGATAAAACCATCAAGCATAAGCAATTCCAAAAAGGTAATTGGGCTTTACTGTATGATTCTCGGTTTAAAGAATTTCAAGGGAAACTACGTACAAGATGGCTAGGACCTTACGAAGTGGATATTGTTTTCCCCAATGGAACAGCAAGGCTCCTAACAATTGATGACTCTAAAACACCGTTATTAGTGAATGGTCATCGGCTCCGTCTGTACCAGGGCCCCATTTCCAAAGAATATTTTAAGGCCACATGCATGGCAGATTCACATTATCTCTTTTTAGAGGATCCTCCTGCCCCTCATTGCATTTAATTTTTCTGAATTTTATTTCTTTAGTATTAGATTAAATTTCTTTTACTAATAATCCTTGTCAAGGAATGGCATGTTACAATTGATTCTTTTGCAGATTCTTGATCCAGAAAAGGCCTACCAAGAAAAGGACAATCTTACTACAAGCAAATCCAAGCTTTATTTTGTGAAGCATTTCTCCCTCTTTCTTCAATCCATTCATCTTCATTTTCCATTCAACACCCCCATCACTCATCCTACTTTCCTTTCCAACATTTCTCCCATTTTCCCATTGATGAAACACACTCTTCAGCAACATTTTCCTCATTTTTCCCATTGCTGAAACACCACTCTTCAGCAACATTTCTCCGATTTTCCCATTGCTAAAACACACTCTTCAGTAACATTTTCCCCATTTTTCCCCATTGCTGAAACACCACTCTTCAGCAACATTTTTCCTCATTTTCCTATTGCTGAAACACCTCTCTTCAGCAACATTTTCCTCTTTTTCCCCATTGCTTAAACACCACTCTTCAGCAAACATTTTCCCCAATTTTCCCATTGCTGAAATACTACTCTTCAGCAAACATTTTCCCCATTTTCCCATTGTTGAAACACCACTCTTCAGCAACATTTTCCTCATTTTTCCCCATTGTTGAAACACCACTCTTCAACAACATTTTTCCCCATTTTCCCATTGCTAAAACACCACTCTTCAGCAACATTTTCCCCATCTTCCCCGCCGCTGAAACAACATTTCTTCAGTAGTATTTTCCATTGTTAAAACATCATTGTTCAGCAAACATTTTTCCATTCTTTTCCTGTTGCTGAAACACCACTTTTTCTTGTCAATAAAAACATCTTTTTCAACTCTTTCTCTCTCACTTTTCCTATTTTCATACAGTCTGTCCTTTCACTACTTTCTCCCATGATTAAACAATCCCTTGATACAATTTCTCTCATAAATCCAAAGTTTCTCCCACGGTTAGTGCATATCTATTATGGACAGGCACTATATTTTTTGAAGTACGAATCAAAGGTAAAGATGAGGTATGTAAACTTTATATGTAAATACAATTGAACTATGGCTAATAAGAAGATCTTGATTCATTATTATCATTCACTTAAAGTCACTATTTTAGCTGTAGTTGCGGGGGGAATATCGATATCTTATGCCATCATTTCACACGAATCAACTACCATCACTCATTTTTACCCATCATTTCTTTTTTTTTTCACCACATTTGCATGTATTCATCCGCAAAACTTACTCTGTTCGGGAGCAGTTACTTGACTCTCTGACTGTGCATTCTACTGAGCTTAGCTATGGGAGGTCATGTTATACGATACAAACCCACCACGACAACCCTGCTAGAATTGTATCCAAAAGTCTACCAAATCTTTCAGCAGGCATGCTGGCTGGGTTATTTTTAGAGGCTCCAGGGATTTGATCAACAACAGGTTCTTCAATTTTCTCAGAATATTCAACAAGACCATTCTATTGTTTAAGGGGTTAGAATTCCAGTCACAGAGGATGATATAGCATAGGTTTCGGGTCTTCCCATCATTGGCATCCATTGGTTCAGCCGCAAACACATTATCCTTAATGCCCAGTAGGATTTTCTCTTGCCAGAAGAACAAGTTGAGCCTAAAGGATGGGGTGTTCGACTTAGCTCGTTGCCACCTCCTTGGCCGAAAGTTGCAAAGTTTGTCAAGCACTACCTTACCTGTGAAGGCCGATACCAGGTAATTTACCAGTTCGACTTTGTCTTGTTATCTCATTTACGACATGCTAGACTGCTCAACATTCCTTACTATTTTCTCAGATGTCTTAGAAATATGTCGCATTATTGTAAACAAGCTAAACATCCCACCCTTTCCCTCACCCATCATCGTCTCGTTCAATTACTCATCTAAAAAGGTTTTACCCAACAGAACCCTCTCCTAAACAACCCACCCATCAACCCTCAGGAAGCTGCTGAATATCCTGAAAATCCTCATGAAGAGAAACCAAAAAACCTTCCTAACCTTCCGGAAATACCTATTAATCTGCCTACAGACCCAATTGATCCAATTAACCCTCCTACCATACCAAGTCCACCCCACAATTTACTAGAATCATCTAACCCTACTGTTCATATCCTTAGGGATGATTCTGAACCAGATAAACCTGATAACCCTCCCTGCCCCATCACTGAGGAAAAACCCACTTGCAAAAGGAAGAAGCAAACTACTACCTTTCCTTCCTTCTTACCAAAAAAAAAAATGACAGCTTCAACCAAAGAAGCAACTATTGCCACTACCCTAGACCCCCAACCCATTTTACTAAGAACCTGTACACCTCCACCCTCTCAAATCCTAGAATTTTTACCTGTTCAACCCACAGGCACTGAAACACAAAAACCAGAGGCCCATGGTGCTGTGACATCATTTTCTTTACATCAAATAGTTGTCACACAAGAACCAGCTACTCATTCAGTAGTTGAAACATAAGAACCAGCTACTCATTCAGTAGCTGAGACACAAGAACCAACTATAGTTGTTACACAAGAACCAGCTACAGCTGAAACACAAGAACCAGTTGACTTCATTTTTGAAATACAAGAATCAGATGTCCAGGGTGCTACAATAGTAGCTGACACACAAGAACCAACTACTCATTCAGTAGTTGTCACACAAGAACCAGCTACTCATTCAGTAGATGAAACACAAGAACTAGCTACTGACTTTATTCCTAAAATTCAAGAACCACATGCTCAGGATGCTGAAAGACTATTTTATTTATATCAAGTAGATGAAATACAAGAATCAGCTACTGATTTTGTAGCTGCTCCACAAGAACTAGCTATTGCGGTTGTGATCGTTACACAAAAACCAGACACCCCTCTTGATACACCGATGACAGATCAACAACTAGAACCGACAATGGCTTCTCTCTTACAAGAGAATGAGTGTCTAAGATCAGAACTGGAAGCTTACAAGCAAGAGTTGGTAATGGCAAAGGAAGCCTATGACAGAGAACTTAATTTGTATACCTTAGCTCGCGTAGTGACCATGGCAGAGAAAAACACAAAAGATGATCAGTATAGAGAGTATATGTGCAGCCAATGTGGGGATATTTATGATAAAGCAAGATAAAAAGTGGTTCAAATCCCAATACTTGAAGCAACCCCTGCACCTACGACTTTTGCAGTTAAAAATGAGGAACGCCCTACTGTTACACAAGAACCAGTAGGACCTTCAAGAATTCCAAAAATCAAAGCTAATATACATGAACCCTGGCCTACAACAACTGTTAAATCCGAAGCTCTTCTTTTCATTAGTAAAGTTGTTCAAACTCTACCTGTTGATGAATCTGCCCCTCCTATCAAGATCAGTACCCCTACTTTTGTGGAACAAGCCACTCAGACTCTACTGTGGCCTACCAATTACGATGTTGAAACACAAACTCTGCCTATTGATGAATCTACCACTCCTAGCAAGATCAGTACCCCTACTCTTGTGGAACAAGCCACTGAGTCCCTACCTCAGCCTACCACTTGCGATGTTGAAACAAAAACTCAACCATGGAATGAGCAGGTAATAATGGAAAAATGGAAAAAGAAGTCTGCTATTACACAAGACAAAAGTTTGCAAGAATATAGACTACTTTGGCTGAACCACATCTATTCAAACTGGGAATCTTTGGAGAAAACACACAAATAATTTTGTGCCCATAAGAAGCAGAATGAAGAGTTAAAAGGAAAATTTCTCCTGATGTTCAATTTGGTACAAAAATTGTTGGTTGCTAGGACACCATCCTCAAATTACTCTCTTTTCCTTATAGAACGACTTACATTCTTTCATATTAAATCAATCAAAGAAGGAAGATAATATGCAGTGTTCAAACCAGAAGATTTTGTTCAAACTTTTGCAGAATCCTCTACTATTGATCAGCATCTATTATGTGAGGTATATCTTCATAATGAGGCCATCCCTGAGAACAGACAGCTTAATTTTAACCCTCTTGTTGGTGATATCCAGATTCAAGCACTCGTCTCCTTCCTTACCAACCAGATTACGTGGAAAAATGATTTTCTAGCTGCCAAGCATAATGAAGATAATCATCTCCTCTAGATATGACCAGAACCACAGAACACTGCCATCTTTCTTGCAGAATATTACCAATTTTTTAAGAAACCAGGGATGACTCAATACATAAGGCAACTACAGGATTGTCAACAGTTTATTAAATCCATAGAAACTATTTCCCTAAAAGCAAATAATATGTTTTGGCAACAATCTTATGAGAAAAGGCAGGAGCACAATCCTTTTTGTCCCACCAATCTTGAGACAACAATCTCCCGGGTACCTAGTTACATCAAATGTGTCCAACAATGTGTTAAAAATTGGATAGATTATCAGTTCCATTTTCCCATTCTGTGGATGCCAGTAGATAAGTATCAAGTTCATCATAAGTTGCCCAAGAAGGTTGAAGCAACATCCTGGCAAAGGCTACAATGTATTCAAGGATTCAGAGCCCCAACAGATAGTACCTTCTACAGCTATTGCTTAAGTAATTTGCACGCTCAAAGTCGGTATCCAAATTTTGATTCAGATTGAAGTTTCCTGAGGACATGCAACCTTTTTAGTTGGGGGCGATGTTAGGACCCTATAGTGTACCTTTTTGCTCATACTTTTTTCTATCAATACACCCCTTTCCCACTCATATTTAAGCCTACATTATCACCTTAATCCATTTTCTCAAAGGTATATAACGTTTCTTCTCTTTGCTATATGTTTAATTTGTTTTACATGTAATTTTACATCACTCTCATACTTAACCATTAATCGGAAATATATAGTTGCCAAAATAGTTTGAAGACTGCAGTTAATATATCGTTGCTTCTTGAAGACCATGTTGCTGCAACAGTCAAACACTACGCAAATCCCATTGCTGGAACAGTCTGTAATTTGCGATCTTGAAACAAAATTTCACATCCAGTAGTAACAAGAAGGATTTGTTACACTGGCCGCAACAGATGTACCTTAAGACAACACCATTAACCATCGTCACTACTTAAAGACCACGTTGCTAAAATAGTCAAACAGTACACAAATTTCGTTGTTGAAATAGTCCATGATTTGTGATGTTGAAATAGTATACAACCATAACAAGAAAAGATAATTAAAGGAGTTGTTACACCGGGCCCAGCAGCTGTACCTCAAAGCTAGCACCATTACAACCACTGTAATAGTATTTTTCTACGGAAGATCAGAATGTCATATTCTAGCATAGAAGATTAGATCAGACTAAGAATAGGATTTGTATGTACACATGTAATTTTATGCTTAAATGTATTAAGAGGATTCTCCTCTTTAAATGGTGGAAATCAGCATTAGAGGAGAGATTACGAAAGGCTTAGCTACAAGAAAATTACAGAGAAGGAGTGTGTTCACTTTGGATATTGTAACTTGTCACATTTGACAGATGAATAAAAGATCATTATGAGTATTCCTTCTTAATTCCTTTTATTTCTGGGGAATCTTGTGAGAAGGAAAGTCCCACCTTCTTCACAAGATTCACCCATTAGTTTCTGTAGTGTGTTAGTATTGTTTTTATCTATACCTTGTTAAAACTCTGTTTTGTTGAAACTCTGTTTTGTTGAAACTCTGTTTCCATTGATTGTTACATTGTTTTCATATAATTCATTCCTAGGTGATTGTTAATCATTTTGATTCGTAATTCTGTTTGTAGAATAATTTTATGAAAGTGTGATAGTCAGAAACAAGTGCTGAAGATTCCTACCTTGGGGAATAGGGTCCTGTCCTCTGTTACAGAATAGATATTCTTTGGTAGTTGTTAATCATTTTGATTGGTAATTCTGTTTGCAGAATGAGTTTATGAAAGTGTGATAGTCAGAGACAGGTGCTAAAGATTCCTACTTTGGGGAATAGGGTCCTATTCTCTGTTATAGAATAGTTATCTTTCTTTGCAGTGTGCTAAAAGGTTCCTTTTTCCTAGGTTGTTATTTCTTAATGTAATCCAGGATTCTTCCGATAATTATTTTCCTTTGAATCTTAAACTCTACAATAGATAGATTTCTTTCACTGTAATTAAAGGTAGAACTCTAGTCTGTTCAAGGCAAGGTGTGATTAGTGTAACTTTTACTACAACTTTGGATTGCTTTTGAGATTGAGCATATACAGTGTGTGATTTCCTTTGAAATAAACAGACTTCCCTGGGTTGGCAATTTATGTAACACTTGATTGTTTTAATTAATAAGCAATTATAGTGACCAACAACACCCTAGGGGTATTTATGAGTTCGATGAATGGGGTGTTCCGTGAGTACTTGGACAAGTTTTTCCAAGTGTTCAATAACGATATTTTGATTTACTCTCGGATGAGGGAGGAGCATGATGAGAACTTGCACTTGGTACTACAGTGTTTGCGAGAGCACAAATTGTATGGGAAGTTGTCCAAATGCTCATTTTATCAATCGAAGATTCACTACTTAGGGCATGTCATCTCTGGCGAAGGTATCATCGTGGATCCAGCAAAGGTCGAGGCTATCATGGAATGGCCTACATTGACGAATGTCCTGGAAGTGCCTAGCTTCATGGGTTTAGTAGGATACTATCGACAGTTCGTAGAGGGGTTTTCAAAGATAGAGAATCCAATCACGAAATTGCAGAAGAAAAACAAGAAGTTTGTATGGACCAAGAAATGCACAGAAGCATTTCAGAGGCTGAAGGAATTGTTGAAAACAACACCAATACTAAAGGTCCTTGACATGGACATGGACTTCTTGGTATGCATTGACGCATCCAAGGAGGGATTAGGTGGGGTCTTGATACAAGAAGGACGAGTGATTGCTTACATTTTGAGGAAACTGAAAAGGCATGAGGAGAACTACATGACACACGATTTGGAGTTGTTAGCCATCGTATATGCCTTGAAGGTTTGGAGACACTACCTTGTCGAAAAAAAATTTAAACTAAAGACTGACCATTGTGGACTACAACACATATTTATGCAAAGTGACCTGAACGCGCAACAACGACGTTGGTCAGAATTGCCTAGCAAATACAACTTCGAGATTACTTACGTAAGAGGAACAGTGAACAGAGTGGCGAATGCATTGAGACGGAGACCATGCATCTTTTTGGTTTTGCCTCTTCAGATGAATCTACATGAAAAGATTCTAACCTTACAGCGTGACGATGACTAGTACAAAGAGGTCGAGGGTATTATCAGACAAAACACAATGATGGTACCATAATTTGAAGGATTTTCATTTGATAGCGATGGTTTATTGAGGTTTAAAAATCAGATCTACGTATCGTCAAATGACGAGTTGAGGATGTTGATCATGAGTGAGGCTCATAGAGTAGTTTGCAGAGGTCACCAGGGAGTCACGAAGATGAGGTCAGACCTTAAACCCTTATTCTTCTGGAAAGGAATGAAGGCAGACATAGTCAACTATGTGGCCAGATGTCTAGAATGTCAGCAGGTAAAAGCTGAACATAGACACCCAGCAGGATTACTACAACCACATGCTATTCTGAAATCAAAATGGGAGGTTATTTCGATGGATTTTATTATTGGATTGCCACTGACGGCAAGGAGACATGACTCAATTTTTGTAGTAGTAGACACTCTGACGAAGAGTGCTCACTTTATTCCTGAGGCGTTATGGGTTGATGACATGTTGTTTTACTGCATTTGACATAGACAGGTGTTATTGACTCGGTTTATAGAATGTGCAGGATTTAGGACCTTGAGGATGGAGAGGCATCGATGGAACCCCTTGGACTCTGAATCGAGTCAGGGAGTGTGCCATTGGGGTTTGATTGTTTTACTATGATATTACTGCATTTGACTAGATGATATGATGTGGATATGTTCTGACATGATTTGTTGATGATGTAAGCTAATGATAGCTTGTCGACCGGACTCAGATATGGAGTAAAGGGGTCATGCACGACTACCTGATATATTGAGGGAGAGGTGTGGACAGTAGCCCTACCACAACCTACTAGCACTCTCATCGTGGCTCGAACTGTAGGTTAATGATTACCTAGTTCGAGAGGACCCACGATGTTGTGACGGAAAAATGCAACAGTCGCTCACGATGATTCTAGGAGTTACTCTAGGTGGGTGAGGGAAATAGAGATAATTACTTAATTAAATAAATTAATTTATGGAGGAATGTAGGGGATGGGGGACACGTGTACGGAGAGGAATTTTTAAGAATTTATTTTTAAAAACTTTAATTAAATGAGATTTTAAGAAAGAAAGGAAGTTTGAAACTCTATATAGTGAAGGAGGAAGAAGGATGAAGGGCATATTATGTTTGCGTAACGTTACGTTGCATAAATATCAACTTGATTGATTTACTTGTGGGAGTTGGGATACCCAGCTCGAAGAGGAGTGGTAGCTCGGCCTTGCGAGGCGATCTGGGAGCTAGAGGAGATCTCTGGATAGTGTGTGTGGCCCCTTTGTGGCTCGGGGGGCTAAGAGGGAAGACGAGCACCCCTAGCATTGGCTGGGAGGTACCGGTGAAGTCTTAGCGGTTGGCGAGCAGGAGTTGCATGGAGCACGCAGATGACACTCGAAGTAGGAGAACAGGCAATGGTACGCTCTTCGTTTCAATGGAAGATTGTTGTAGGATTTATGATTGTATCTGTTTGTTTATTGGGTAGGTAAACTAGTTGTCTAGTTTCATGACTAAAATTTTTATAGCCTAGATGATTGATTGGGTGATTGATTTCCCATGACCTTCATTTACCGTATGTCGTGACCACCCCGTGGTGTTGATTATGACCTTGAGGTTGTTTAGCTTTCATCCTTATCTCGTCAGTCCTTTCCTGAGCAGTCGGCTAGGAGCCTGATCTACGATCGTCGCCTTAGCATTAAAACACCTGTGGATCTCACTGCCCTGCTTTTATGTGCGAGGATGATGAAGTGAACGATGAACCTATCAGTCATCCACCTCTGTTGTTGTCTTACGCCTTGAAGCGATTATCTAACTCTGCCAATGTGATTGTTGGCGAAGTTTTTCTTCACACTCGGCTTGTTTTTATCTCGTTGTTATCTCGTTTTACCTCGTGTGTATAATTGATGGATCAATTTAGCCCAGTGTTTTTTTTCGTGGATGAATTTTTAAATTGACGTGGTATTGGTATCTTAGATATGCAAAAACAATTCCATTCCCTGTTTGCATCTTTATAAATTGTATGTTGGAAATGAAAAAAATAAAAATAAACGTTGTTATTCCT
>JZKD02S1759227.1:426434-437152 GCA_000966675.3 Picea glauca
TTTGAGTTGGGAGTTCTTACATAAATATAAGTGATCTTTGTACCATAGTGAATCATTTTTCCATGTAAATGTATCTAATGCATTGGAATCCTGCTGCAACCTTTGAATGAGAGTCTAGACTTTTTCATCATTCTTCCATTCATCCCTTGCTTCTATTATCCAATCAGGTTGGATGATCGAGATAGCACAGAGAAAGGCCTCAACGTGTTCATCCTTTCTTGACAGTGCATCTACCACAACATTGCGCTTCCCCTTTTTATAGACGATTTCAAAATCATAACCCAATATCTTAGTTACCCATTTTTGTTGTTATTCTGAAGATAGTCTTTGTTCCAAGAAGTACTTAAGACTATCATGATCTGTTTTGACCTTCAAGTGCCTACCTATTAGGTAAGGAAGCCATTTATTCAATGCATGTAGTATTTCCATCATTTCCTTCTCATAAATGGGTTTCTATAAGTCCTTTCCCTTGAGTGGTCGACTTTCAAAAGCCAGGGGCCTTCCTTCATTCATTAGGACAGAACCAATTCCATTTTTCGAGGCATCACATTCCACAATAAAGGTTTTTGTGAAGTCTGGAGTGGTCAAGACAGGATATTTACACATCACCTCTTTAAGTTGTTCAAAAGATTTAGTTGCCTCTGGAGTCCCTAAAAATGCATCCTTCTTAGTTAGTGTCATTAAAGGTGTTGCTATTCTTCCATAGTTCCAAACAAACTTGTAGTAGTAAAATGTCAAATCGAAAAATCCTCTAAGATTCTTCAATGTTTTGTGAATCGGCCAGTCCATCATGGCCTTAATATTGTTAGGATCTACCTTGACACCTTCATGAGATACAATATGACCCAAATACTCTACCTCCTTTACTATAAAGAAACATTTGGATGGTTTGGCATATAGTTGTTTCTCCTTTAGTAGTTGTAGCACCTTGTCAACATGTCGCACATGATCCCCTATGAACAGGTAGATCTCCTCTTGAGAGATAGACTCTTAAATCTGCAAACAAAAGATGCTTATCATGGACACTGACTTCCTTTTAGATATAGATAAACTAATGTGTAAGGAGGAAGGAGAAAATAAGTGCCTTTTACTGGTGTTTGTCCCTGCACGGTCCAAGTTGAGCTCCAATCTTACGCTCCTCAATAAGACCTGTAGACAAACAAAAGTACGAACAACTTCCTAATCTACTGGGATTAGTTTGAAATAGACCTATATATTAGAGACAAATTCATGTAAGATCAAACACAGATTTGAAAGAAACAAGCCAAGCATATTATATTAAAGAGAACAACAACAAAGAAAGCTTATAGCCATAGATGTGAGTGTAGCAACTTTGTCAAGCCTTCCTCATCTGAACCCTTGCTCAAATAGTCCATACACCGAATGATGATGTTCTGAAAGACACCTTCTTAATGAGATCATAGGTTGGATGCTTCACAATACTTTCTTCCCACCTTTCACCATGAGAAGGCCTGTTTAAATAGGTTTGGAGAGGCCCAACTACTTGAGATATCTTTGGGGTAAGTTGAGGGTTTTCCTCCTTTAGTTATGGATCCACCCTAAGATCATGACTTGACCAAGGATTTGAATCCAACTGCCTTCATATATTGAGGGGATCTTTCCCTCATTCTTCTCAACAAACCAATTTTCGCGTAGATTAGGTAGCACTCCTCCAAAAGGAGCATCAGAGCATTATAGCGCTCCCCAAGAGAATGAAATCAAGCATTGGTGTTATAACACTCCCCAAAAAGGGTGGATAGAGCATTATAATGCTCCCTAACAGTGTATGGGGGAGTGCGCCTCTCTGAAACTCATTTTTTAGTGTTTCTCTCAATGGCAAGAAACTTGACTTCTAGTAAGATAATTCCTCCTCTTCACAACTAATATTTGAGGTGTCCTAAGTGTCCTTGTCATGTTGTTGGAGGCATGACATAGGCAAGAAGGCAGTATGATGTCAAAAACAGGTATACACTTGCGATCAAGATGTGACACTTTTGACACTTGAAATGATGACACTTGCGAAGTGAGTAATTTTGAGGTGTAACAGATTGCCCCCCAAAGTATGAAGTTAGAAGACTAGAACTGATAACTGAAACACTTTGCAGACTTTCAAGAAAGGGTACAGGCTCAGAGAACTTAACAGAAGTTGCACA
Source organism: Picea glauca (assembly GCA_000966675.3). NCBI lineage: Eukaryota > Viridiplantae > Streptophyta > Pinopsida > Pinales > Pinaceae > Picea > Picea glauca. Next base: position 428,588 of record JZKD02S1759227.1, read on the forward strand.
CAACCATCAAAAAAATGTTAAGACATGCTTCAAACCCAAGGTAGGCATACCTATGCTTGAGTGATAGAGACTTACAAGATATGGATGCCATAAAATACATTGCAGATCCATAATTATATTGACAACATGGTATAGCCACTAAAGATCCACTGTTGATCTATATTCCCATGACCTGAATTGATCGTAGCCACAGAGAATACATAGTGGATCTATGAGATGACAAGACATAGCCACGACCAATACAAAGTGGATCTATGTGATAGTATATGTGCAGGGGTTCAACGGATTAAGATGTGCGCAAAGACAAAGTGTCATGTTCAAGGGTGACTCTAAGATTTACTTGGTAATGTTCTCAAAAACTACTTGGCTTGCTTCTTTCAATTTTTCCCCCATCTAGATAGACGAGAACCTCTTTTTAATTTAACGAGCTCGAGGAGGGTAACACATGGTTGATATAACTCACCTTTGGTAAGGTCCTCTTCCTTTGTTTAACAAATTGGAAGAAGTAAGGGTTCAATCCCATATGGGCCTATCGATGTTTTTTTAATGAGTCCAAAGATAGAAAACGCGAAGGTTTTTCATGATTATAGAGTTTGGAAAACACTTAAAAGAGAACTCTCTCAGTTCCTTTTTCGTAAAGTAGTCTGATGAGACCGAAAAAGAGATAAACTATCACTCAACAGAAATTTTCTTCAAATACTTTAACAAGAGTGAAGAGAAAAAGGTCACTCGACAATATTTTCATGTTTAGAGAGTCTAAAAAGAACTTAAAGATGACTCCAGGGGGTTCCTTTTTCGTGTATCCATATAGGTCCGAAAAAGAGATAAAATTTTACCTGGATGCATTCTCATGTATTTACGAGCACAAGAAAGAACAAAGACTAAGCTCAGTATGCCCCCAGCTTGAAAAGCTAGTGGCTTAACTCCAGAATGATCATCAAAGGCTGGAGACATGCCCTCCAAGCTTCAATTCGTTCACCGACTTTGAGTTTGTCACCAATTTCTCTACTAGATGAGAAAAAGGAGAAGGGTGGATGAAAACAAGGTTCCGGAGAGGTGACTGTTTCATTTTTTAACGAGCTTGACATAGGAAAATAACTATGCTCAGGGCCTCTATTTCATTTTTTAACGAGCTTGCCATAGAGAAGGGAAACTATGCTCATGACTACTTCTTGATCATGGCTTCCAAGAGGATAATGTTCTAGAAGGATACCATGTCAAGGGATAAAACTCAATCATGGCCTCCAGGATATCTTCACTGGATGGAATATAATCACTCGGGAAGGAACACATGTTGAATGTCGTGATAGGGGCAAGGATACTAGGCTCCAATAACCCTACAGAAGAAATCACCATGTCCACTACCAGATCCAAATCATCGAAAGTTGAAATCATGGGAGATGATGGAAAATCAACATCAGGAGGGGAGATGGACTGTATATCTTCCCGAATTTCTTCACGAGGGGGAAGAAAATAGGATCGATGATAGTTATCATCTCAAGGTAGATTGTCAATGAGCAACATTTCGGGAATGGATTCTATTGTAGACGACAAGGAACTCAATCAGGATTGCATCAAGGAACTGTCAGATGCCAATAGATGTTATTCATCCGACGAGGGAGAAGCAGATTGGATAGAAACGTATGATGGTTCGGCTAAACAAAGTGGCACGGTGTCACCTAGTGCATTGAATTCCAATTGACGATGTACAATCCAAGGGTCAGATGATTACGAAGATTGATAAGCCACGGTCAAAATCATATCGACGGTGGCAATATGATGTGTGGTTGGTGGAAGTGGTGTAGGGAAGGTACCCATGAGGCTAGAATATTTTAGTAGGCCAACAACAAAGCTTTCATACGTGATCGTGTGGTCTCCCAAGAAAGGAATATTGTTGGTAGTGGGAATGTGAGCATCGATCATGCAGAAATCCAACTGATCAACAGTGACAATTTTTCCCTGATGAGGAAATTGGACACATCGAAAAAATGACAAGGCAACGATAGTCATAACATAAAACCAACTTCTTCCAAGTAACAAGTTGTAATCAAGAGGAGCATCGACCACCTCGACATCAACAGTAACCATTTTTCCACTCAATTGGATGGGCAGGGACTGTAAAAGCCCATGGGGATGGAAACCTCACCCATCGAAGGCACGTAACATCGTTGGGGATTTGTTAAGTGAGGGTGATTTTAAACCTTTCCAACATGCCAAAGACATGACACAAGTCGAGGCTCCCTCATCCAGAATAGCTCAATGTATTTGTTGATTGTGAACAACAACATCAACTTGAAAAGCAATTTGTTGAGAGAGTCGAGACGCATAATTGTCTAGGTTAAACATGATATGGTTGGATGAGTCAGGATCAACAGTGCCAAGAGAGGCCAAGAGCGTTCTACGTTGACTGGGGCAGTGCTGTAGAAATTCTAACACAGACATAGCACATGGTGCTTGATCCAAATCTTCAACAATGTTGTAGTTATGGGCAGCATGTCAACTAGGATTAAAGGTAGCTTTACGTATAGTGCTCTTAGGAGGGCGTAAGATAGAGTCGAACGTGGGTTTATCAATCTGAAGTGGTCCAGATGGAGGATTAACCGATGGAAGACTAACGGAGGATGATGATGGATCCGATAAATTACCGATACCATTAGTGTCTTTTCCTTTGTTAGGGTTACGTGGTGTGTCGTATGTCTTATAGAGAGTGGTCAAATTGATACCATTAAACATATAAATATGTGCACTCGATGAGGACTCATCATGAGGATCACTAGAAATGCCCCCAGGAGAGGGGGTTTGAGAAACCATGGATTGTTGTTGTGGAAAAGGCTGAGTAAGCACAGCGGGTTGTGACTTTCCTTGGAAAATTTTGGCCACATCATTGTGAAGTGGACAGTCTTGAGTGTAGTGATCGTCACCACAAATGATACACAGGAATTTCAGTTTCCGGTGTGTTTTCTTTTCGGTAGCAGGTGTTTGATTTTTTGGTTGTTCATTGTTAGTTTTTTATTTATTCTTTGTCTTCTTCTTACCTCTAGATTGTTGTGAAGGGGAATATTGAACTGCATTCACCTCAGAGATCTGAGTTTGGGGGGAGGTAGAGGAGACTGTGGGCAATTGGGAAGTAGATTGAATTTTGATGGAACCGATAATACCGTCCACATGAGATGAGGATGATGGCTTAGATGGATCAGTATTAGCTTGAGCATCATTTGGAAGAAAATCATACAAAGTACCAGATTGGGAATAAACCAAATCTAAATATTAATCCCAAGAGACGGCTTGTTCCTCTGTGACCACACCACCCATAGCAACATCACGAGCGATCGGGGGTAAAAGTGATTTAGTAAACCATTCTACCAATAATATGTCAGGAATGATTGCCTTGATCATCCTTTGTCATCGTCTCCACTCATGAATATGGTCAGAGATATGCACGGAGTTAGTTTGATGAAGGGAGGTCAAGAGTTCAGTACCCGTCTCGTAGCGAATAGGCAGTTGAAAGTGAGTGAGGAAAGACATGGCAAGGGAATTGAAATCATGAAAAGAAGCACGTGGTAGTTCAATATACCACTTTGTTGTCGAGCCTGTAAGTGTTCGTTGGAAAAGACGCAAACATACAGAATCATCCATGAGGAAGTTTGATGAACACCACAAATGGAAAGTCATCACATGGTTGTTTGGATCTTCGCTAGATTTTCCATCAAATTTTAGAATATCAGAAGGAAGTTTAGCTAGAATGACTGGCCAAACCGGTGAATGAAAAATAGGATCATTAGTTAACCGAGACAAGTCTGGGATATCCAGAGTCGCAAGGAAAGGTAGTTGTTGGTTAATTTGCGGATGATACTGGTGTGGCATAGGAACATCAGTAGGACCATAAACTGGGTTAGGTGGATAGTTGTAACCAGTAGGTCCTCCTACATATTGTTGTTGCTGGCAAGGATAAACAGGATTCGATGATGGATGAGAAACATTTGTATAACCCGGTGGGGTCTAAGAATTATAGGCCAGGTGATTTATTTTCCCATGAGGAGGATAAACATTTTTCCCTTGAGAATGGTAAGGAGTAGATCCTAGAGGCGGATACACATTAGACACATGAGGAGGATAAGACTGTGATCCCGGAGAACTCCAGGTGGTGTTTGGGATGTCGCACGGATAAGGTTTTCCATAATATGTTTCGGGAGGAACAAGATTTGATACTCCTCCTAGTGTATTATGAGATGAGTGCCCCCCAATGTGGGGTTGAATGAAAGTGCCTCCTGAAGATACTCCCCAGAATTGTGAAGGGTTTCCAACAAACGAAGGTTTCCCCCCTTCTAGCGGTGGATTTACAACCGGGGTATGACTGGAAAATGGAGGGTGCTCTCTAGGAGGAGCATGAAAAAGGGACTGTCTCTCTAGCTGGTTGTGTTGGGCTAGCAGGGGTCTGCATTCTTGGCTGAAGAGATGTCCCAAAAGGATCATGTGGAACATGTGGAGCTGTAGAGTAAAAGCTTGTAGAAATGGGGGTAGAGATTGAAGTGCTTTGGAGATGAGTAGAGGTGATGAGTCCAACATTAGGATGGACTTGTGTTGGTGTAACAGTAGGGTTACTAACCTGATCGACTAGGTGATTCATGGTTTGATTGGATGGTCCTGTTTCACTAGGAGATTCATGAGGATGAAAGGGTTGTCAAAAGGATTCAAAATTTTCATAGAGATCATGTCCTGATGAAGTCCTCCATACAGAATGAGAAAGTGTGGGATTGGTATCTACTTTGGTGCTAGGACAAACAGGAGTCCTATACTCATCACCAAAGATTGGTTCTGTGGATCCCATATATGTTTCGGTAAAAATCCTCTCCGGTAATTGTGGGACCTCTTTGTCTATGATGTTCCCAAGGGAGTCTAAATGAACCAAAAGTGGTTTGAGAGGAGTTATCGACACAGATGCAGTGGGATTTTTAACCATGACCAAAGCACCTTCTGAGTTATCTAACAGAGGAGAAATAACACTTCCAGTGTCGGATTGATTTTCTACCTCTCTATGATAGTTGTCTTCTGGAGGGTTAGGAGGTAAGGGTTGATAGCCTTCCAGAGGCATCCCTTACATCCTATGTGATCAGCGAAGACCTTTATCATCTATAGGCTCAATTGTGTAGAATAATAGAACACACTAAAAATCTAGGGCCAACTAACAAAAAGAAACAGCATACGCTAATAAAATCTAGGAATCAACCAAGCAAACAAAACTTCTCTCGATGATCATACTAGTTGGTGATGAAATCCAACGTCGCGTGGTCAAGTCGAGAAGGGCCTAGGATATGGTGGAATAGTTACAATGGTGACCTGCTTAATGGACTTTCACCTTGGTGCAAGCTTCCATGCAGTAATTGTGAATTTACCCTCCAAGGAGCCCGAGTGAGTTTGACCAATGTCTATTCCAAGTACAATGAGACCTCCCTTCACCATCACCTTGTGTAAGTACCTAAAGATTATGGCAACTAAAGACACTAATTCGCAATGAGTCCCTGGGCGGGTACAGTCGACAATCCGATCTGAAATGTATGGGAAGGATAACAAGTCTGAAATCAACCCGAGAGGTTCCCACACATAATCGTGGGTATACCTTCAAGTCACCCCCAATATATGATCCGACCACTACAAAAAGTTGAACCACGGAGGGATAATCTCCGTAATTTGCCCGAATGCGACCTCGTGCGTAACTCCTGTGTGAGAGGGGGATCCCAAAAAACCAATACGATAATTGGATTTGACTCTCCCTAGCTCAGGATGCTAATGTTTGTTTTGAAAACTTTGGAGAGTTGCACTCATAGCCTAATCCAAAGTGCTAAACCTAGTCTACTATTGGTGGAAGATCCTAAAAACAAAAAATGTTCTAGATAATTTTTAATTAGTGTTCGTTTTACAGCTTTTATTTACTCAAAGGATGTATGAAAGTGAAATTGATGGAATGATAACTCAAATTCCCAAAAAATGCATGAAATATGATAAGAAATCATTTCTTTTCAATGAACGCCTATTTAAGGGAAAGAGAAAGAGTCGTTTTCACTATCAAAACACTGATATGGAATGTCCTCAATCAATTTGTTCTCAATCGAATTCAATGCAATGCTAAAACATTTCAGAAATGCCAATATGCAAACCAATTACTAATATATATATTTTGTCGTTTGTATGCAAATGAGGATTAATTCAATGCAAAAACTTCTCCTGCCAACTAATCTTTTAGATCAAAAAGAATCGGACAAGCATGAGCAAATTTCGCACAAACAACACACCCTTTTGCTATGATTGAAACAAGAAACAAAGAGAAAACAAAAGATAACAAAGAAAATCAAACAATTCACACAAAAGAGAAATGTTTAAGAACAATGACCTCAAAAAACCAAATGAGATGATTCACATATTTCTTATGCCCTTCACCAGAGTTCCCGCTTAGTCAGATAAGAGAGAAGAAAGCAGTGGATTGATCCCAAATTCTTGACAGTAGAAAAAACTCAAAAGAAAGAATAAGGTCACAAAATATGAATGTAAAAGTGTTTATTTCTCAAAAGGAAGGATGTAAAAGGTTAATAGGAAGAAGCATTGAATCACAAAGAAGCTCAGTAAGTGAAAAAACAAAGACTAGTCTTCAGAAAAGACAATTCTGGGAAGGATTTTTGTAAAAAGAGGTTGGCGCTCTGGTGTAAGGGGAACCAAAGTGTTATAATGATATGTCTAAGACCAAGGGGGAGCGTCAGCACTCTGATAACAAGGTAGGGGAGCGCCAAGCTTCTACAACTCACAAAATTGTCCAAAAACCCCAAAATTTCAGTCAAACTTTAGCAATAAAGATGAATGTGATGGGGTAAGGAGTCAATCAGCATATGAAATCAATCATATTGGGTGAACAAGGTCAAAAAAGAACAAAGGGTAAGACAAGGTCTGTGAGTAAAACCAAAACTGAAATTTTTGATTCGATCCCCAGTGAGGTCGCCAATTTCTGTTGAAGGAAAATCTCCCTACGGACAGGTAGATCTCCTCTTGAGAGCTAGACTCTTAACTCTTAAGACAGAAGATGCTTATCATGGACACTAAATTCCTTTTAGATATAGATAAACTAATGTGTAAGTAGGAAGGAGAAAATAAGTACCTTTTATCGGTGTTTGTCCCTGCACGATCCGAGTTGAGCTCCAATCTTACGCTCCTCAATAAGCCCTGTAGACAAACAAAAGTACGAACAACTTCCTACTCTACTGAGATTAGTTTGAAATAGAGCTATCTATTGGAGGCAAATTCATGTGAGATCAAACACAGATTTGAAAGAAACAGGCCAAGAATATTATATTAAAGAGAACAACAATGAAGAATGCTTACAGCCATAGATGTGAGTGTAGCAACTTCATCAAGCCTTCCTCATCCGAACCCTTTCTCAAACAGTCCATACACCGAATGATAATGTTCTGAAAGACACATTCTTCATGAGATCATAAGTTGGATGCTTCACAATACTTTCTCCCCACCTTTCACCATGAGAAGGCCTATTTAAATAGGCTTGGAGAGGCCCAACTACTTGAGATATATTTGGAGTAAGTTGAGGATTTTCCTCCTTTAGTTATGAATCTTCCCTAAGATCATGGCTTGACCAAGGATTCGAATCCAACTACCTTCAGATATTGAGGGGATCTTTCCCTCATTCTCTTCAACAAACCAATTTTCGCCTAGAATAGGTAGCACTCCTCCAAAAGGAGCATCAGAGCGTTATAGCGCTCCCCAAGAGAAGGAAATCAAGCATTGGTGTTATAACATTCCCCCAAAAGGGTGGACAGAGCGTTATAACGCTCCCTAACAGTGTATGGGGGAGTGCTCCTCTCTGAAACTCATTTTTTAGTGTTTCTCTCAATGGCAAGAAACTTGTACTTCTAGTAAACTGATTCCTCCTCTTCACAACTAATATTTGAGGTGTCCTAAGTGTCCCTGTCATGTTGTTGGAGGCATGACATAGGTAAGAAGGAATTATGATGTCAGCAAAACTTATACACTTGCGGTCAATATGCGACACTTGCGACACTTGCGACACTTGTGAAGTGAGTAAGTTTGAGGTGTAACAGGGTTCCCAAAGGCGAACCTCATGTTGAATGTTATCCTTTAAAGTTCCTATGAATACAGCAATCAAGTGCTCATATAGAATATCAGTTACCTTTATATTCAATCTTTGGAAGTTCTCAATGTGCTCGGTAACTGAACCCTTTTGCTTGAGATTTATCAATTGTCTAAAGAAGGTATTGCTCCTTGTATTCTCATAGTGTGCTATCATTTCTTCTGTGAAAATTGTCCAAGTGATGAGTGATTTGTGAGAACAAAGCCATCAATAACATACAAATTGATTAGGGTCTAAATATAAAGAAGCAATTCGTACCTTTTGTGTATGTGGAACATTATGGAGATCAAAGCATTGATCCATCTGAAGTATCCATGTGATTGGGTCCTTGCCATCAAACTTCCTCATATCGATCTTAGGAACGTGGTTGGTCTTCAAACCAAAGTTGGAGTTTATCCATTCTTGATTCACCT
>JZKD02S1759227.1:443128-454835 GCA_000966675.3 Picea glauca
CACAAGAATTCGCCAGCTAAGGAATAGATCCATTTCAAAGTATCTCATTAAATGGAGGAAACTACCGGCTGAAGATTCCACTTGGGAAGATGAGTCTTTTATACAGAAGCATCTAAAGTTACTCAAGCGTTCTGGACAACACTTGTCTCAAGGGGAGGGGCATGATAAGCCCTAATATTGGCTCATTACCCCTTAATTGGGGCATATTATATTAGTAATGTTATTTTATTTATGTCTTCTTTAGGTCATTATTTGTAATTATACCTCCTAGTCTCGTATATATACCAAGCAAACATTTTCAATTTGAATCATCTTGTACTTGAACATTTAAGTGGGGTAAAAGGAGGTTACCCCCTCAAAGAGGCTTATTATCTGAAATTATCTCTTTTTCAAGGCATTGAGTACTTTTTCTGAGGATTTTATATGCTATATTGATATTTGGTTCTTAACATGAAGCGCCAAAAGTCATGTGGGCCCCGTTTGGGTAAGTTAGTACACTAACTTTCTGGGGTCGTAACTTTTGCATACGATCTTCGTTTTAGGCATATGATAGCCCATTGGAAAGGTATCATTGAGGAGATTCATTTTGGGGCCTAAATCATGCCTTTAGATATCATTATTTGGGACTATCCCGAAAAACCTTCATTTAGGCCCTCAAAATGGTCGTGGAAGTGAAAACTGCTAAAAATAGTAAATTACCAAAATTGCCAGAAAATTGTTTTGAGCTAGTTGGGAAAGGTGGGTGGCCATTGATATCCATATGAATCAATACTCCCTCCTTAGGAAGAAATTTTCTCCATTGTGTTGATTTCCCCCATCAGACGAGGAAATTTTTGTTGAATATGGCCCCAGGTGAGCCATTTGCCTTGGTGCAGGAGCTGCCCTGCTTTGACGACTCTATAAATCAGGATCCTTTGTTGTCAAGTTCCCTTGATTTGTGTGTCCAAAATATCATCATTTAATGCCTGTTGGATGCATTTGAGGTTGATCTATATTCGTGTCAACTATTCTGCTACGTCTGAGGTGTCCAGTAATGGTGGGAAATAAGGGCGAAGGAGATCCACGTTGAACACTAGGTGTAGGCCAAGGAAAGGAGGAATGTTGAGCTCAAAAGAATTATCCCCCATGGCCTTGGTGATGGTGTACGACCCATAACAGAGTGGGTGAAGCTTCTGATGGGGTCTTGTAAGGCATTCTTTCTGCAAGTGAAACCAAACTTTGTCTCCCACTTGAAACTTATGTGGCACCCAATGTTGATCATGGCATTGTTTGTACTTGTCATTGGACTTCTGTAGGATATCCTGAACCTATTTTCAGATGTGTTGGATCCGTTCAATGAACCGAGTGGCTTTGTTAGCTTCGGTTGGAACAAGAGATGAGTTGGTTGAGGTGACTGCAAGGGGAAGTGAAACATCTATGGGACCCAATGGTTGGAATCCAAACCCCACCTGAAAGGGGTTGTGGTTGGTTGAGCTATGCAGGGCTTGGTTGTAGCTATGATAGACATAGGGAAGGATCTCATCCCATGTAAAAGGGTTCTTTTAATTATACATGCGAAGGATATGCACAACCATTCGATTTACGACCTTGGTTTGGCCATCTCTCTGGGGTTGGAAGGTCGTGGATTTGGTTAGCTTGGTGTCGAGCAGTGACCAAAGGCTCAACCAAAATGTGTTGAGAAATCAATTGTCCCTATCTAAGACAATGGTTTGTGGGATTCCAAAATGTACCCAGACCCGTTCAAAGAAGAGGTTGGAAGTGGCCTCTATTGTGATGCTCTTCTTGCAGGCAACCAAAATTGCCATCATAGAAAAGTGGTCAACAGCCACAAAACCAAATTCATTTCCCCGCTTGGTGGACAGGAGTCCCGACATGTAATCCATTGAGATGGATTCTCATGGCTTGTCAGGAGTAGGAAGAGGGGTGTACAGTCCCTATTTCTTAGTGGTTGTTTTGGCAATAGCGCAGGCAGTGCAGGACCTGATATACTTGTTGACCTCCTGTCGGAGTTTCAGCCAGTAGAAATGCTTCTGTAGCATCACCACTTTCTTTTCGATGCCGACATTTCTTGCCACCTGACTGTAGTGGGATTCCCATATTATCTTCGCTCACTCACTTGATGGATCACAGATATGGCCCACACAACACAGCAACCCATCCTAAAGATAGAAATTATCGACAACTATGTTTGCACCCAACATTTGGTAGGTGGTGGCGAAGTCCAGGTCTGTCTCATAGAGTTGGGGGCATCCAGAGGTCTCATGGCTGCAAGAGTCCAACACCGTGGTGAGTGTCCTGACTGGTCATCTGTTGAGGAAATCAGTGACGTGGTTGGTGCTTCCTATTTTATACTTGGTGTTGAGGTGGAATTTATGCAAGTACGTGGACCAATTTTGATGGCAGTCATTCTGCAATCTTCCTTGTGTCTGCATAAACTGCAATGGATTATGATCAGTGTGGATGAATGTCTCCTTCCCAAGAATGTAATGTCTCCAGTGGCGGCAGGCTTTCACAATGGAGTACATTTATTTGTAGTAATTAGGATACTTACGAACAACATCAGATAGTGTCTCACTATGATAGGCCACAGGGTGTTCGTGTTGAGTGAGAATGGTGCCCAAAGCATAGTTTGAAGCATCTGTCTCGATCTCAAAGGGATGTTGTAGGTCTGGTAGTGAAATTACTAGGGATGAGCACAACTGCTTCTTCAAATCATCGAATGCTTGTTGTTGGGACCGGCCCCATGCAAATTTTTCCTTACCGCCACCCTTGGTGATTTGGATGAGGGCCCATGTAATATGGGAGAATCCCAACACAAACCTGTGATAGAAATTGGCAAGCCCCAAGAAGCTCTGAAGCTCAGTGAGCGTGGTTAGGCTGGCCAGTCATGGATGACTTGGATCTTGGCTAGATCCACATGTACACCATGTTGATCAATGATGTAGCCCAAGTAATGGACCCTGTCCATGCCGAAGAAGCATTTTTCCAAGTTGGTGTATAGTTTGTTCTATTGCAGGGTGTGCAGAACCTGTTGAATATGTTGCAAGTGTTCAACCCAAGTCTTGTTGTAAATGAGAATTTCATCTAGATACACCACTACAAAATTGTTGGTGAATGGTCGTAGGATATCGTCCATCATCCTCATGAAAGTGGTCGGAGCATTTTTCAAACCAAAGGGCATGACCAACCATTCAAAAATTCCTTCCTTTGACTTGAAGGCGGTCTTCCATACATCTGTCTGTTCTATCGAGACCTGATGGTAGCCAAAATTCAAATCAATCTTACTGAAGTATTTATCCCCCGTGAGTTGATCAGGGAGGTCGTCGATTCGGGGAATCATGTACTAGTTTCTGGCTGTGATTTTATTCAGAGCCTGGTAATCAATGCAAAGTCACCAAGTTCCATCTTTCTTTTGTACCAGCACAATTTTCTCTCGCAAGGTGATGAGCTGGGATGGATGTTCCCCTTATGGATCAATTCTTGGATTTGTCACTTGATCTCCTCATTCTCTAACAAAGATCAATGATAAACTAACCCATTAGGTAGCGGTGCACCGAGGGTCAAATCAATGGGGTGCTTGACCTGGCAGTGCAGAGGTACCCCGGTAGGCAAGGAGAAGATATCTGAGTATTCTTCCACTACCTTATCTACTTGCTTCTACTATGTGGAGAGGTTGGCCATAGAGACCCTGGATGTGGCTGTGATCCTTTTCTTATTCTAAGAGTGAATCATGAAGAAGACAAACTTCCACATCTGAGAAATGAACTTCCTGCATTTCTTAGCAGAGATCAAGGAAATAGCACTAGGTGGGACTACCTCAGGTATCCTGTACAATTTCCTATTCAAAATAATAATAACACTACAAGGCCTAGACTCATATACAGCATGATGTTTCCATAAATAAGGTTGGCCCAAAATAACATCACAAACTTCGAGAGGAGAAACATCACACAATACCTCATCTTTGAAGGGCTTTATGTCATATGACAGTTGACACTGTTGGTTGACGTGGAGATCGCTTCCTTGGCGGAACCATCCAATGGTGTAGGCTTGTGGGTGAGGTGTTCTGGGAAGGGCCAGCCGCTTGATGACCTCTGCAGAGATGAGGTTCTTTTGGATATTGAGATCAATGATGAAGTGTAGCGAGGTGCCTTTTACCCACATTTGTGAATGGAAGAGGTACTCTCCTTCTTCTGGCTCGTCTGGTTCACCAAGCAAGAGCTTGGTGGTAGCAACGATGGCACTGGGTTATGCATCAATGATCCATCTTCCCCTTTCTCATTCTGGCTTAGATTCAAAATATGCATCTGATTCAAAGGCCTTCACTTCGGCCACCAGTGACTTCTTTGAGTGAAAATAAGCAGTGTTATGCCAAGGGATCTTATGGAAGTCGCACCACTTCTCGGTATCTTTCTTTGTCTTTCCAGTGTCCTTGTTTGTTGGTGGCTTGAACTTGTTGTCCTAATATTTTCTGTATTTTGTCTATCCTTTGTACTGTGGGTTGGGGCCACCCTTTCCTATCTTTTTTTTGAGGGGTTCCCAAGCCCAAATTTTCGTGTCTTTTGTTTGAGCTTTTGCTCGATTTTGATGGCATATCGATAGGTCGCGCCCAAGAATGAGATGTCTAAAAATTCCATTTTGGTCTAGATGTATCTAAGCAGAGCACCATGATACTTGAGCACCATATGTCGCTCTGAATCTTTGATACCCAGCTTGGTGTGCAAGGTATGGAAGATATTTGTGAAATCTGGCACTGCTTGGTCTCTTTCTTGCCGCAGTGTGGTCCATTTGGTATATAAGTCGTCATAACTTCTGACAGGGTATTATTGTTCCTTAATAGCATCCCTAAAGGAATCCAAGGTGGTTGTGACTGTAAACAATGAGGATTCCTCTGTTTCCTTTTGCTCACAGAACATTTCCCACCAATCTTTGACATGGGGGGCAGCTTTGAGGAGTGAAAAAGTAATATTTTCTATATTCAAGAAGTTGTGGACAGAAAAATACCCTTCTAGCAGATTCAACCACTCGTCTACAACATCTGTGTCTATATAACCTTCAAATATAGTAATATCAAAGTTTATTTGTGCCTTGAAGGGGGTGGTGCCTCTGCTCGAAGAAGATGTGTCGCCTATTGGTAGTTGCCGAAGGAATTGCACAAAACTATCCATCATCTCGTTCCTCTGTTGCGTGAGGGATTCCTCAATAAAAGTTTGAAAGGATATCATGTCCCATCATATTTATTTTCTGCTGCCATGAGAGGTCACTTCGACGTGCGAGATATTTTGTCCTCAAGAGAAACAAGCTCAAGACCCAACTCTTTGTACTCTGACCTCGTTGGGGTCATGCATTAAGACGACAAGGAGCAGACCACTCTAATACCACTGATCCAAATTTTATGAGCAGAATGAAATGAATACATATTCTTAACACAAAATAACAGAGATATAGTTAAATCGGTTTTCTATTCAACAATGAAATAAGTTGAAACTGTAAAATGCAACAGAAACAAACTTGTTGGAATGGTGGCGGCTTATCTCTGAGAAGAGATGTGATAGTTGTGCTCATTCGCAAGAAGATGATTACAATGAGGCTCTGAAGGCCTTTTACAATAAACAGGGATTCCAAAAACCATATACATCCAAAAACCTAACCCTAGGAGATGAAGCGCCAAAATTCATGTGGGCCCCGTTTGGGTAAGTTAGTACATTAACTTCTAAGTGTCGTAACTTTTTCATATGATCTTCGTTTTAGGAATACGATAGCCCATTGGAAAGGTATCATCGAGGAGATTCATTTTTGGGACTCAGTAATTCATTTGGATATCATTGATTTTGGACGATCCTGAAAAACCTTCATTTAGGCCCTCAAAATGGCCCTGGAAGTGAAAATTGCTAAAAATATTAAATTACCAAAATTGCTAGAAAACTATTTTGAGCTAATTGGAAAAGGTGGGTGGCCACCAATATCCATCTGGATCAACAATCCCCATGAAACATTTTGCAGCACCCAAAATTGATATATATATATATATATATATATATTAGGGCTTGCATGTTTTCCTACTTTACATAGTTGAGTATAGGTCATGTTGATAGGTTTATTAAGGGACTCTAAGATATATGAATGTCATCAAACAAAAATTACCCATGTGCTTGCTTCCAAAATGAATATATATCAAACCCTAACCAGATTGCAAAACCAGGGTTTCTATGTACTCTGATTTTTTTTATATGACATATGGTAGAAGTGTTGCAAGGTGGAAAATCATTCCTTTAATGACTTGGGATGTTGGATAGGTGACATGACTCAGTCAACTAGAATTGACATGATATTAGACTAGACAAGGACTAGGACAAGTGACTTTACCCCAATACATTATATGTGTTAACATTTGACTTCTACTGGGGATGGCATCCTCCCCACGAGGCAACAAAGAACCTGAAGAATGGTGCCTAATCCATTGGGTTGATACCAAACTTCTGTGCAACCTAAAAAATGATGTTCTCTAACCTGTGACCTTCTTCAACTGAAAAAAAAAGCCACTCTTCAATATGAAAACCCAAATTATACTATGAATGTTGCAAACTAAAAAATGAATGTTGAAACTAAACTAAAAAGTGCTTAAAATAATGCTCAACCCTGTGAGCTTATTCAAACACACTCCTACTCTAGGTTGCTAAAACAAAATTCAATCAAGTGAAGTCAAATACCTAGTGCAAACAAGTAAGTATCTTATCCACTGTTTGAACTCTTGGCATGCTTTTACTCAGAAAGAAAATGAATGGTCTTTGTGGTGGAAGCTCAAACAACAAATTGACTCCAACCCCAAAACTCATATTTTCTGAATAATTATATCCACTTACTAACCTCAAAAAAATTTCCAAAATTTCTCGCTCTGATGTCTCCAAAAAAATGAAAAAGGATCTTGAAAAATATGATTAAATTACCCTTGTTTCTCACCAAAGAGGAAGGGGAAGCCTTCATATGAACTTTTTTCTGTTCATAAAAATAAGGAAATATGTCAGCCTTTTCCTCCACAACAGATGTTATTTTTTCTAAATATTCAAACTCAAGATCTTTCTCAAAAATATTAGCAATAGTTTGATCACTTTCCTCATGATGTATGTCAAAACAAAACTCATTTATTATGGGCATTCATCAATTGGAAAATCTTTTAATTGTGTGTTTATTCCTTCCTGAGAATTAGCTAAAATTTTATCTTGACCACCTAAGAATATTGGATTCATATTTTCAATAAATGCATCATTCTAACAGTTAACTTCACATGCAAAGGTGTTTAATACAATGTACTCTTCTTTACCATTTTCTGACTGTGAGGTGTAATCATCATAAACTGGTTCATTTTTTTTACTTTCATCATCCAAACTTGTTTTTCAGCATTAGGATCCTAGAAACATTTCTAAAGGCACATGCAATTATCATTTAGCTCCAAAAACCCTATGTGATTTTCCATGCCCTAAAATTTATGTGCCCGATTAGTGACCTAAAAATCATTTCTCACTAACTCAAATGAAGCAAAACACAAGGGCAAAGAATCACCTCCAATAGGTTCATGGCTTTATCCATTTGCAATTGTGAAATTATAATATGAGGGTTGTGAGTTGTGATTAATTTTCGAAAAGGAATCTTTTTCTTATAAAAAAACCTACAGTTGGTTGATTTATAGGATCAATATCATAATCATCCCCATACTCATCATAGAGAGGTAAACCAAAGGCTTCTTGAAAACCATCAATAAAAATATTTGTGACAACAACTTGTTGATCATAATATTCAATAAACACATAATTATGACATTTTCCCAACACATCCCTGGGATGATCAGTATTTTGATCACAATGAGAACGATTGGAATTCAAATCAACTGCTTCAGGCTTGTGTTGTTTTGCTAGCTCTAATTTCTTGTCCACTATGTCTTCCCTCCATTCATCATCATGGTATGATAGTTTCCTACATTCTCTAATATTATCCTCGACATCTAGGGCATCATCGAACATTTGTTGTAAGGTGGGAAGACTCCCTTTCCAAAAGAAGCAGAGATAGGTCTGGAGGGAAATTTGATGCATAGTATATCTTGGCAGCACCATCAAGTGGTTGGATCTCTTTGGGAATTTTATAATATAGACTGGAAAACCTCCTACTAAAACTTGAGATGGTTTTATGATTCATTTTCCTCATGGCATAAAACTCTGAAAGGAGCAGATCCCTTTGTTTCCTTTCACCCCAAAATATAAGGAAGGATTCCCTCGATTCATCCCATGAACTTATTGACTCTGGTTGCAGATGTCTAAAATGTTTTGGCTTTTCCATGCAATGATTGAGAAAAAATTCTCATAAAAACATCATCATGTTCAATCTCAAAAATATCTATAAAATGATCAAAAGTCTCCATGTGTTTTTTAGCAGAAATTTTATCAATCTCTACATCAAATCTTGGAAGGTATTTGTAATGTTTTGGAGGAAATTCATGAAGGGTGGAAGGAAACCTTAAGGGTTTGTAAATCTCTTGAATATTAGAAGGTGCATGATTAAGGACAGAAGATGCAAAATCAACTTTGGTTTCATTTTTCTCACAAGGGTGATTATGAACATCATATGATTTAGAAAAAGGGTCTTGCTCAATATCAGTTGTACAAGAAGAAAGTATGTCTACAGTTTTTAAAAATGGATATACAAATGCAGATTCATGGTCTTCATTTGAATGCAGCAAGTAAATAAATATTCTTTCAAAAAACTTAGTAAACGACAAGAAGATATCAATTAAACAAAAAAATATTCTTCGACAACATAGATATTTCAACAGAGGACGAACACCTTTAGTAACCACTCACATAACCAAATCAAAGATCATCACACTGATGTTTTCACGTGGTAAAAACCCTACAGGGAAACATCCATGGCCCCAGCCAACGCGGCCACTTGGAGCAGTTTATTAATGCAGAGAAAAAGATTGCAAAGAGATTTTACAAGAGAGTTTCTCACAATCGATCATTGGAAAATGACTCTCCATGCTCTTTAAATAGAGATCATGGACCAATTGGGTGTTAAGCCATGGATCAATGGTCATTAATATCAAGGAGAGTATGAACCGTTGAATCACTCTATGTCGGGAACATATCGTGACCATCGGATTTCCTAACTACAAATGCAAACTAATGCATACTAAAGAAACACACTAGGAAACACACTTTTACCTAATGACACATTAGACCAAGTAGATCTTAACTAACTCCTACGTGTCTAAATATCATAACATCCCCCCTTAAGAAAAACTTGGAATAGGATTGAAGGATTTACAATAGTGACACAATAGGAGAAGGAAGGAGGAATTAGAGCCTATTTCCCCTTAATAAAAACTTCTTGAACTCCTAACATAGATTGAAGTTTGGAAAACTTCGCTTCTGTAAGAGACTTTGTGAAAATATATGCAACTTTATCTTTTGTACAACAAAAGAGAATTTCAATAACTTGATCATGAATGAGCTTTCTGATGAAGTGCATGTGTAGCTCGATGCGTTTTCTACGCTGGTGTTGAATTGGGTCTTTATCAAGATTGATGGCACTCTGAGTGTCACACCAAAGGATGGTTGGATGCCACTACTAGAATCCAAACTCTAAAAGGATATGTTGAAGACACAAGGCTTCCTGACTTGCATTTATCGTTTCTCAATGATCTGCTTCTGCTGAAGAAAGTGCAATAGCCTATTGTTTCTTACAGGCCCAAGTGACATGTCCTGAACCAAGGATGAAAACATAACCTACAATAGACTTTCGATCATCAGGGTCGTCGGCCCAATCTGAATTAGTGAAACCAACCAACAAATGAGTCCCCCCTGAATTGTAATGTATCCTGAACTGAACCATTCCATGGACATAGTGAAGTATCCTTTTAGCTGCTTTCCAATGGATTTCATGGGGTATTTTCATATACCGGGCAACAAGACCAACAACAAAGGAAATATCAGGATGGGTATGAGTCAAGTATAAGAGGCTACCAACTAATTGACAGTACAAGGTGGCATCAATTTTGAGAGAATTACAGGTGCCAGTAAGCTTGACTCCAGACCAGGAAAGAAAAATTCCTTCATTAGTTTGCAAAACTTGGAGGCCAAGGAAATAGTGCAAAAATCCTAAGTATGTCATTTCAAATTTATTTTTAAGGTTGGTTTTCACATGGTTTAAATTTTTGAGTCACTACTAGTAAGGATAAGGTCATCAACATAAAGGACAAGGATTATGAGATGGCTTCCTACATTCTTGGTATAGCCATTAAGATCGGAATGACATCTAGACAATCCAGTGGAAATAAGAAATTTGTCCATTTTGGCATACCAACCTCGGGGAGCTTGCTTGAGACCATAAAGAGATTTCTTAAGGCAAAAAACAAGGCTAGAGTCATTCTGGACATAGCTAGGAGGTTGTTTCATGTGTATTTCTTCTTCCAAATCTCCGTGCAAAAAGGAGGATTTAATATCCATCTGATGGACCTCCCATTTATGTGAGGTAGCAAGGGAAAGAACAAGGCGGATAGAATTAATTTTGGCTACAGGGGCAAAGGTTTCATTATAGTCAATTCCTTCAACTTGGGAAAATCCTTTGGCAACTA
Source organism: Picea glauca (assembly GCA_000966675.3). Lineage (NCBI taxonomy): Eukaryota > Viridiplantae > Streptophyta > Pinopsida > Pinales > Pinaceae > Picea > Picea glauca. Next base: position 453,756 of record JZKD02S1759227.1, read on the forward strand.
ACCGAGCCTTATGTCTTTCAACACTTCTATCTGATGCATAGTTAGTTCTGTAGACCCATTTACATTTGACAAGCTTTCTTCCTTTCGGAAGAGGTACAAGATCCCAAGTATCATTTTCCATTAAAGAACGATACTCTTCATTCATTATTGTATCCCAATCTGGATGACTTGAAGCTTCTGTAAATGTCTCTAGATCATGAGTTTTTGAAACATGAGCCAAAAGAGAAGAGGCTCACTAGAACTGTGAACATGTCTGACGTTGATCTGAAGGATCATCGACAAGATCACCAGCTGCTTCCCCTATTGAATAGACCCATCTAGGAAGCAGTGGAGTTGGTGTTGGTTCAGGTTCAAAGGACTCATCTGGAGGAAGGTGAGAAGGCGGAGGTGGATTTTCATCCTCACTATCATCATCTGAAGAAGAAACCAAAACATAAGAAGGCACAAACGTCGAAGATGGATTGTAGGCCGAAGAAGGCACAACCTTCGAATTAGGCTCATAGGCAAAAGAAGGAACAAACATCGAATTAGGCTCGCAGGCCAAGAGATTTTCATAAAATTTATCATATTTTCTAATAATAATTGCATTACAATGTGTTTGATGAATTCTATAACCTTTGACATCCTCAGAATAACCAACAAATATACACTTCTCACGTTTAGTTTGCAATACTTTCCTTTTTCTCATTAGGAATGTGAGCCCATGCTATACTACCAAATACATGGAAGTGACTTACATCTGATTTAATTTTAGTCTAATATTCTTCCGGTGTTATATTTTTAAGAGCCTTTGTGGGAGTGTGATTTACTATGTAATTTGCACAGTTGATGGCTTTTGCCTATATTTTAGACTTAATCCCTTAGATTGGATCATGCAATTAGCCATTTCTTTTAATGTGCAGTTCTTTCTCTCAGCAACACCATTTTGTTATGGTGTATATGGAATAGTGTGTTTCATTTGGATTCCCTGTGTAGTGTAGTAACTTGTAAAATTATTGTTCACATATTTGCCTCCATTATATGTTCTTAACCTTTGAATTTGATGTCCAGATTGCTTTTCTACAAGGGCCTTGTAGGCCA
>JZKD02S1759227.1:456410-476809 GCA_000966675.3 Picea glauca
ATAAATAACTCTAAAATAAAATATTAAAGCTACTTATAGTGATTCATTTTTATACTTGAAGTGAAATACACTTTACAATTTTAGCATGAAATTTTTCAAAAAAAGTAACAAAAGAGAGACTTGAACTCAAGACCTCTTACTTAATAAGGAAAATTTTAACCAAATGGTCTAGCAAAACATATTGTAATTTTCAGAAGGAGGATCGGGGTTGTTGTTTTTGTTGTTGTTGTTGTTGTTGTTGGAGAGCGTGCTCAAAAACTTCTTTTCACACAAGAAAACAATTTTTCTTCTCGATGACAACAAGGGTTAGATCTCAGTTAGCTTACCCGAAAGATGCACCTTTTCCTATATGTTTGTGATTTGTTGAGATCTCACAGGGTGCGGGGAAAAGAGAATACGCATATCTAAAATAGTAGAAACCCAGAAATAAATAAGACAAAACCGAAATAAAACCAAAATACTTCACTGCAAAAAAAATTTAAAATGTGTATTCAAACTTTATACCTCCAGATCTCATTGTAATGGTCATATCTTGGGAAAACGGAAACATTTTCGAGTGAAACGAAAAGTGTTCCTGAATGAAACGAGTGCTACGAACGCAATGTAACAATCCTCTTAGCCCATAAATGTACGAAAATGACAAAAAATGGAGATGAGTCAACTCGTCTTCACGATCTCAATCTACAATAGGAGCGGGTCTTCAAACAAGCTCTGATACCATGTTCGAAAACACAGGTATTCCAGCAAAGGATGAAAACCTTAAGTAACCATTCACATAACCAGATAACAAATCAACACACCAATGTTTTCATGTGGTAAAACCCCTACGGGGAAACATCCACGGCCCCAACCAACGTGGCCACTTGGAGAAGTTTATTAATGCAAAGAAAAAGATTACAAAGAGATTTTACAAGAGATTTTCTCACAATCGATCATCGAAAAATGACCCTCCAAGCTCTTTAAATAGAGATCATGGAACAATTGGATGTTAAGTCATGGATCAATGGTTGTTAAGATCGAGGAGAGTATGAACCATCGGATCACTCTATGTCGCGAACATATCGTGACCATCGGATTTCCTAAATACAAATGCAAACTAATGAATACTAAAGAAACACACTAGGAAACACATTTTTACCTAACGACACATTAGACCAAGTAGATCTTAAATAACTCCCAAGTGTCTAAATATCCTAACAAGTACTTCCTGGAGAAAACACAAGATTAAGTACCTGGTCTTCTCATTGTGTCCTTCCATATCTCTGTCAAATAAGCTCATCCTTCAGTGCAGTCTTCAAATTTTATTGAATCATAATTGGAGTTTCCAGGTGTATGATTTATTATCTCTTTGTGTCTAACCATTGCTCACCATTAGTAGTCAAATCTGAACTTTGTTGTTTATAACAGGGAGATTTCACCTTTTCTCCCTAGCAACAGTGCCAAAAATGTTATCACTCTATAATTTATTTTGGTTGTATCAAAGAAACTCAGAGGTAACCACAAACCAAATTGCAGGATGGAATCTATCCCTTCCAACCTAGAGAGGGATCTCTCACAGATTTTCAATGAAATCAAAGGCTAGGTCTTTCGTAGAAGAGAAAATTTATGAAGTGTTTGGCCAAAGAAAAAGGAAATCCATTGGGCACAGATTCTGAGATGTTGGAAAGGAATATTTGAAAACTTAAAAATGATTTTGTCAAGAATGATCCCATTCACAAAAACCTCGCTCAGTTTCTTCATAGGTGTCATGGTTTGGAATATTCGAATGGATCTTTACAGTCTATTTTTCAGATTTAAACATTTAATGATTTCCTATTTTAGCCATTATCTTTGGGCATGGATCCTGAGAATCTGGAAAGTAATTTTCAAAAAATGAAAGAGGATTTTTTCAAGAACGATCCCATTCACAAAAACCTCTCACGGTTTCTTCACGTGTGTGATGGAGGAGCATCGTAATTAGCCAGCCAAGAAAGAAACGTAAAAGGTGGAAGATAGTTGGAAAAACACCAGCGCACATTTTTGAAATGTTTTGAAAAAACATTAATGAGCAGATATTAATGTAGTAGTTAAAGGAAGTGTACTTGCATGTTGTAAATAGATCTTGAGCACTGCTCTCATCTATAGAATGTAAAGGCATTTATACATAATTAATGAAAGTAGGTAGATTTGAATTCATAGATTAGACAGTTTAGAGAGTAGGAGGGAAAATAGATATAGACACCCTCACCCTTGTATCATTGTATTATTATTATTATCATCATTGAGAGCTGAAGCAGAGAGCTGTAGAGAAGAACCCATGTACAGAAGCGCTTGAGTTAATATATGAAGCTTTGACTCAATTTTCATGGTGTTGTGATGCTTACTATTTACATTTGTTGAATGGTATGTCTACAATTGTTTTATTCTCTCTGTTTATGCATTTGTTTCAATGTTGTGTTGAATGTGTGATTTTAGGTTAAGTATATGAAGTCTGAGAGAGGAGAATAATGAGTTTCAATTTTTTCTCTTCAGAAGAATTCCTGCAAGGAGTGTAGTGAACGTCCACAAGGTGTGCGTTGACGAAGGTCTGAGTTTTAGCTCAGAAATCTCAGGAGAGATACCGTTGTTCTCATATCAGTGAAGTGTAGGTGAAGCACAGAGCCGTGCAAGGTGTGCATGGGCCAGTTGAAGCCTTGGATTTTATAGATCCAGAAGGAAGGTGGAAGGACTATTGTTGCAAAGAGTGCACAGAGTCAAGGACTCAAATAACTAGAGGTTATTTGAAAGATTGTCGCAAGGAGTATGAGCAGGATCTCTCTTGGAGACCTGATTTTGCAAGTGAAAGCTCAGGAGGGATAGTACCTTTGAAGTGTTCAAAGGGAAACGAAAGCTGAAAGCATCTCATAAAAGACAAGTTCAGGAGGGAGAACATCGATTTGTCTCACAGAAGTCATTGAGGAGTGAATCAGGCAGTCATGATTCTCTAAGGAGAACTCGTGAATTCACGAGGACCGTAGAATCTAGTGAAGTTGCAAGGTGGTTAGAAGTTGGGTGAACCCATCACTTTGGTTTCAAGAATCAATGTGGACCATTGATCGTGATCTTTCTAAGCTGTCAAATCATTTTGGGAATTTGGGACCCGTAAGTTGGGAGTGCAGGTCAAAACCCTTGGTCACTCAAATTATTGGTTCATGAAAAGGATAATCAAGTGTGAAATTTCAGTATTTCGAGGTTCGGCACACCAGGAATCCTGACGACAAGGAGCGGGACATAGTGGAGTGAAAATCCCGAAGTCGCGAAACGTGATAGGACTTTGCCATGGAATTTTGGCATTTTGGCACTTTGGGTGTCAGGAAGTAGAAGAGGCGGCGAACTTTGAAATCGAGAGTTTCAAACTCCCAGTTCATTAAAAGTTGAAAGATCCAGAGTCCTCGGATCGTGGAGGATCTCAGCCATAGATCACGTTGGAGGCGAGCTTTCGGGAATTCGAAGATCGGAGTTTTGGGAGGTGAGGAACCTTTCTGCTATGGATCTCGCAAGTCATGAAATCCCAAAGAGTGAAAGGAAAAATTCCTAAAACATTGAAGGATAACAATCGTGGTCCCAATCAGGTTTTGGGGTTCCGGGAGTCAAGAGACAGAGTTGCATGTCAACGCAACTCCTAAAATCGTGAAAAAGAAAAAACTGAAAGGTGGGTCCTAAGCATTAATCGAAGGATATGTGCGACGGGAGTCAAGGGAGTGGTCAAGCTTCGGGGAAATTCTTGAAAGACCTTCGACTTGCCAAAAAGGGGTAATTTTGGAAACCAAACAATCATAAGGGAAGAGGAAAGAGTGTTGGTCGATCACTCAAGTTTTGAAAAGCCAAATTAAGTGGCAACAAGTGGCGTGTGTTTGGTGCATTGAAGGATTCAACCCTCGTTGACATTTCAGGTTTTGAAGTTTGAAGAGACAAGGGGCTCGACAACAGGATTCACGAAATTATGAAATCCGAAATCTCAAAAGGGAAAAGCCCTGATCACATTTGTTGGTTGGTCGTGGAGTTACCGCCAGTGTTTGATCACGTAGGCATAACTCAAAAGGACCTGTGGAATACACCTTGTGTGTGTGGTATTCCCTATGGGGAAACCAAAGAGTCAATCAAACTCAGGGGAAGATTTAGAACGATCCTACACGGACCATGGCCCGAGGGTTGGGGGTCTACGGCATTGTGGTATCAGAGTCCAAAACAAGTTCTTTGCTTTCTATAGTAGAGATAACAGGGGAACATTTTACAGCCATGCCATCGAGAAGAAGAGACAAGCTAATGCCAATGCTTGAACTAGCAAGAGAAAGAGAAATGCATGAGTTACGTGCCAGGATTGATGCCATGGAGACAGCACATAGGCGCATAGTCGACGTTGGGGATATCAAAGAGGATGAAAGTGAAAATGAATCTGTAAATGGAGGAGAAGAAGAGATCACAGTCGAAGATGTTGCAGATGAATGGCTATTCAGGGCTGTTGCTAGGATAGGTGCCAAAGCAAAAATGGAGATTCCAATGTATGAGGGAAACTTAGATGTTGAAGAGCTTCTAGACTGGATTAGAGCTCTGGATAAATACTTCGACTATGAGGATGTCGAGGAAGACAAGAAGGTCAAACATGTCGTTACTAGACTTAAAGGGCATGCATCACTATGGTGGGATGAACTGCAGGCTGACAGACGCTGCAAGGGAAAGCAGAAAATCAAAAGATGGGATAGAATGGTTGCAAAGATGAAAGACAAATTTATACCCAAGGATTATCAAATCACTCTGTTTCAAAGGATGCATAATTTCAGATAGAAGTTGATGTCAATGAAAGAATACACTGAAGATTTCTACAAGATAAACCTCAGAGCAGGTCATCAGGAAAGCAATGATGAAAAAGTTACCAGGTACATGAATGGTCTGCGATATGACATTCAAGGTGAGATGAGCATGATGACTATTCGAAATGTTGAAGATGCTTATCAGATGGCTCTAAAAGCTGAAGAGAAGCTGAGCCGAAAACAAGGTCAAAGAAGCCGAGGTAGAATTCAAGCCAGAGGCAAAACAATTGCCCAAGACAAAACTCATAAATCGAAAGAAGAGGGAAAGAAACCTCAAACTCAACATGAGAGAGGAGGAAGCTCGCAGAGAGGGCAGTATGCTGATGGAAATAATCTTCCTTGAGCTAGAGGAAGAGGAAGAGGCAGAGGCGGTGAAGTAAAATGCTTTGTCTATGGAAAGATCGGACATAAATCCTATGAGTATCCAGATAGGAAGAAAGATGGTGGTGAAACTCACACTGTCGAAGCTCAAGGATGGAATGTTGAGGCAGAAGACGCTGAGGGTGGAAGATCTTTGATGATGAGGAAAGTTCTCTTGAAGCCAGAGAAGGAGGCAGAGAACCCAGCCCAAATAAACAGTCTATTTCGGACTGCTTGCAAAACCAAAGACAGGGTATGCAAGGTCATAGTGGACAGTAGTAGCACAGATAATATTGTATCTGTAGAGATGGTAGAAAAGTTGGAGCTGGAGACTGTTGTACATCCAAGCCCATACAGATTTTTATGGCTACAAAAACGACATTAGTTAAATGTCATTAAACAATGTTTAGTTGAATTTAAAATAGGAGGATAAAAGGATGAAATATTAGGTGATTTCATTCCCATGGATATTTTTCATCTATTGTTGAGTAGACCATGGCAATATGACAGAAATATAGTTCATGATGGGAGAAAGAACATGTATACCCTGGAGAAAAATGGTAGGACTCACATTTTGTTTCCAATTAAGGATAAAGAGGTGAAAACAGAGATCAACAACACTGTACTTCTCATGAGTGGGAAGGAACTTCTTAATGAGGTTAAGAAGAAGGAAGACACACAATTTATTGTGGTCAGGAAGCCCAAAAATGTTTTGACCAGTACGAGGATAGATGATTTACCAGAAGAAATACAGGAGTTGCTGGAAGAGTTTGTTGATATAGTAGTGGATGAACTACCTTGTTCGTTGCCACCTATGAGGAGTATAATTCATCATATCGATATTATACCTAGAGGCATTTTTCCAAACAAAGCAGCATATCGGTTGACACCGCAGGAAAATGAAGAAGTTAAGAGACAGGTCCAGGACTTAATGGACAAAGGATTGATTCGAGAAAGCTTGAGTCCATGTGTTGTTCTGATAGTGCTCAGCCCAAAGAAATATGGAGGCTGGAGAATGTGTACCGACTCAAGGGAAATCAATAATATTACCATCAGATACAGATTTCCATTACCAAGGATGGACGACTTGATGGATTTCTTGAGTGGAGAAAAGTTTTTTTCAAAGATTGATTTGAAAAGCGGGTATCATCAAATTTGAATGAGACAAGGTGATGAATGGAAGACAACATTCAAGATGAATGAGTGGTTGTATGAATGGCTTGTCATGCCATTTGGTTTAACGAATGCACCCAATACTTTCATGAGATTGATGAACGAAGTCCTGAAGAATTTCATTGGGAAATTCGTCATCGTATATCTTGATGATATATTAATCTTTAGCAAAACAGGAGAAGAACAATTGAATCATTTAGATGTAGTAAGGAGAAGATTATAGAAAGAGAAATTGCTGATAAATGTGAAGAAATTGTCATTTATGAGGATAGAACTCATTTATTTGGGTTTTGTTATCTCTGCAAATGAGTTGAAGATGGATCCAGAAAAGGTAGATCTAATTAAGAATTGGCCATCGCCAAAGAGTGTGTTTGAAGTTTGAAGCTTCCATGGTTTGGCAAGTTTCTACAGGGAATTCATTCAAAATTTTAGTGGAATTAGCGCACCAATAATGGATACGGTGAAGAAAAGACACAAATATTTTCACTGGACAGAGGAAGTAGAGAAGAGTTTCAACCTACTGAAGAAGAATATCACTGAGCAGCCAATTCTGGTTTTGCCAGATCTTAGCAAGACATTCCAGGTCAGATGCAACACGAGTGGATTTACAATTGGAGTGGTCTTGAGCCAAGACAACAGGTCGATCGCATACTTCAGTGAAAAACAGAATGAAGCGAAGATTAAGTACTCCACATATGACAAAGAATTCTATGTCATCATACACGCCCTAAAGAAGTGGAGACATTATTTGATTCCTAAAGAGTTTGTTTTGTACAGTGATAATCATGCTTTACAATTTGTGACTCGATGGGAGAAGTTGAACCAAAAACATGCTAAATGGGTTGAATACATGCAAAATTTTACTTTTGTGATTAAACATATTTATGGAACTGCTAACAAAGTTGTTGATGCTTTGAGCAAGAAATGTTTTCTTATGTAGGAATTCAGAGTCAAGACTTTGGGTTTTGATAACCTCAAAGAAATGTATAGGGATGACCCAGATCTTAAGGAGGCATATGAGGCATCTGAGAATCCATTTCTCAGGGACAGAAGCCAATGGACCAAGTATATGATCCAAGATGGGTTATTATTCTGGGGCAATCAACTATGTATTCCAAAATGCTCCATGAGGGAGAACATGCTGAAGGAAAAACACAGTGGAGGATTGGCCGGACACTTCGGTCATGATAAGAGGTTCTCAAAGTTGAATGGCTCATATTTTTTGCCAGGGATGAGGACAGATGTTAAGAAATTTGTGGACAGATGCAGGATTTGTCAGCACATAAAAGGGAAAAGGAAGAACACAGGGTTATATCAACCATTACCCATACCAAAAAGGTCGTGGGATGCAGTGAGCATGGATTTCATATTGGGACTGCCAAGGACACAAAGAGGATGTGATTCAATCTTTGTGGTAGTCGACAGATTCTCAAAAATGGCACATTTCATACCATGCTAGAAAACTACTGATGCAACTCATATTGCGAACCTGTTTTTCAAGGAAGTCATCAAACTTCATGGCTTTCCAAGGAGTATCGCGTCTGATCGAGATACCAAGTTCATAGGACATTTCTAGAGGACCTTGTGGAAAAAGTTGGGGACAAGTTTGTCTTTTAGCTCATCATATCATCCTCAGATGGATGGGTAGACAGAAGTCGTGAATAGAAGCTTGGGAGATTTGGTAAGAAGCTTAGTGACTTAACACCATAGTCAGTGGGATCACATTCTACCACAGGTGAGATTTGCTTATAATGATTCGCTTAACAAAAGCACAGGGCAGAGTCCATTCTGGATTGTATATGGAATGCAGCCAAGAGGAGTTTATGAATTGAAAGATTCAAAACGAAATGAATTCAAGATTTCTAGTGCAGAGGACTTTGCAGAAGAAATGAAGGAACTCCGTAGCCAAATCAAGGATCGACTGCACAGTTCAAGTCAATAATACAAGTGAAGAGCAGATCAACACAGGCAAGAACTTCAATTTGAAGTTGGTGATTTGATTCTTGTGCATCTAAGGAAGGAAAGGTTCCCAGGGGGAACATATAACAAACTGAAGATGAAAAATATTGGACCATGCAAGGTCATAAGGAAATTTAGGGCAAATGCATATGAGACTGAATTACCCCATGGGATCATAATCTCACCGATATTCAATGTTGCAAATTTGTACCCTTACAAAGCTAAAGAAGCAGGAGTAGAGAAGGAACAGAAAGAGATTCAATGAACAAAACAAATTCCTGTAGCTGAAACGCCATAGATGGAAAGCATAATTGACAAGAGGGTTAGCAAAAAGACAAGGAGAAAAGAGTATCTTGAATACTTGGTCAAATGCAAGGGACATCCAGTTGAAGATGCTAGTTGGGAGGATGAAGAAGAAATTCAAAATCATGGACAGACCATGCAAGAGATCATGAACAGGAGTTCATGAAAATTTTCAAGCGAGGGAGTATGATGCAGGAGCATCATAAGCAGCCAACCAAGCAAGCAACGTAAAAGGCGGAAGATAGCTGGAAAAACACCAGCACACGTTTTTGAAATGTTTTGAAAAAAATTAATGAGTAGATATTAATGTAGTAGTTACAGGAAGCGCACTTGCATGTTGTAAACAGATCTTGAGCACTGCTCTCATCTGTAGAATGTAAAGGCATTTATACGTAATTAATGAAAGTAAGTAGATTTGAATTCATAGATTAGACATTTTAGAGAGTAGGAGGGAAAAAAGATATAGACACCCTCACCCTTGTATCATTGTATTATTATTATTATCATCATTGAGAGTTGAAGTAGAGAGTTGTAGAGAAGAACCCATGTACATAAGAACTTGAGTTAATATATGAATATTTGACTCAATTTTCATGGTGTTGTGATGCTTACTATTTACATTTGTTGAATGGTATGTCTACAGTTCTTTTATTCTCTCTGTTTATGCATTTGTTTCAATGTTGTGTTGAATGTGTGATTTCATGTTAAGTATATGAAGTCTAAGAGAGGAGAAGAATGAGTTTCAATTGTTTCTCTTCCTGAGAATTATTGCAAGGAGTGCAATGAATGTCTGCAAAGTGTGCGTTGATGAAGGTCTGAGTTTTAGCTCAAAAAGCTCAGGAGAGATACCGTTTTTCTCATATCAGCGAAGTGTAGGTGAAGCACAGAGCCATGCAAGGTGTGCGCAGGCCAGTTGAAGCCTTGGATTTTATAGATCCAGAAGGAAGGTGGAAGGAATGTTGTTGCAAAGAGTGCATAGAGTTGAGGACTCAAATAACTAGAGGTTATTTGAAGGATTTCCGCAAGGAGCTCGAGCAAGATCTCTCTTGGAGACTTGAGTTTGCAAGTGAAATATCAGGAGGGATAGTACCTTTGAAGTGTTCAAAGGGAGACGAAATCCAAAAGCATCTCATAAAAGACAATTTCAGGAGGGAGAACACTGATTCGTCTCACAGAAGTCATTGAGGAGTGAATCGGGCAGGCAGAATTCTCTGAGGAGAACTCGCGAAATCGTGAGGACTATAGGATCGAGTGAAGTTGCAAGGTGGTTAGAAGTTGGGTGAACCCATCACTTTGGTTTCAAGAATCAATGTGAACCATTGATCGTGATCTATCTGAGCCATCAAATCATTTCAGGAATTCGGGACCCGTAAGTTGGGAGTGTAGGTCAAAACCCTTGGTCACTCAAATTCCTGGTTCACGAAAAGGATAATCAAGTCTGACATTTCGGTATTTCGGGGTTCAGCACACCAGGAATCTTGACGAAAAGGAGTGGGACATAGTGGAGTGAAAATTTCGAAGTCGCGAAACGCGACAGGACTTTGGCATGGAATTTTGGCATTTCAGCACTTCAGGTGTTGGGAAGTAGAAGAGGTAGTGATCTTGAAATCGAGAGTTTCAAACTCTCGGTTCGTGAAAAGCTGAAATATCCAAAGTCGTCGGATTGTGGAGGATCTCATTCGTAGATCACGTTGGAGGCGAGGTTTTGGGAATTTAGAGATCAGAGTTTCGGGAGGTGAGGAACCTTTCTGCTATGGATCTCATAAGTCACGAAATCCTGAAGAGTGAAAGGAAAAATTCCTGAAACAATGAAGGATAACAACCATGGGCCCAATCGGGTTTAAAGGTTCCAAGAGTCAAGAGACAAAGTTGCATGTCAACGCAACTCTCGAAATTGCTAAAAGGAAAAATCCGAAAGGTGGGTTCTAAGCATTAATTGGAGGATAAATGCGATGAAAGTCAAGGGAGTGGTCAAGCTTCGGGGAAATTCCTGAAAGACCTTCGATCTTTCCAAAAAGGAGAAATTTGGGAAACCAAAAAATCATAAGGGAAGAGGAAAGAGTGTTGGTCGATCACTCAAGTTCCAAAAAGCTGAAATAAGTGGCAACAAGAGGCATGTGTTCGGAGCATTGAAGGAGTCAACCCTCATTGACATTTCAAGTTTCGGAGGTTGAAGAGACAAGGGGCTCGACAACAGGATTCGCAAAATTGCAAAAACTGAAATCCCAAAAGGAAAAAAGCCCTGATCACATTTGTTGGTCGGTTGTGGAGTTACCGCCGATGTTTGATCACATAGGCATAACTCAAAAGGACCTGTGGAATACACCTTGTGTGTGTGGTATTCTCTGTGGGGAAACCAAAGAGTCAATTAAACTCAGGGGAAGATTTAGAATGATCCTGCGTGGACCTTGGCCCGAGGGTCGGGGGTCTGCGGCAATGGGACATAGTTTGGAATATTTGAATGGATATTTACAGCCTATTTCCAGACAATTGATTTGTATTTCCTAGCAGGAAGTTCTGAACATGTTGTTATAGATTTGTAACCAAATCCAACTTTGGGAAGGAGTTGAGCTCGACCTCCTTAGCTTGGGGAAGAGAATTTTCTATATATTTGTAATTTTTATTGACTAAAGGGGGTTGGAAAAAATGGTAGAAGAGACATCTCTTTGAGCACTTGTGTAATTTTGAGTTTCAATGGAATATTAGTCAAAAGTCCAGAATTACTCTTACTAGAGATTCTTATGTGGAGGGTTTTGAGTTTTGTGTCTTATTTTTCTTTATGTATATGTTTTCTCTCATATCTCTCCATTTTTTCCAGTATTTAGCATCAATTTTATGATTACGGAATTCATTTGTTATGTTCTCTTTTCATATTTGTTGAGTAATTTCATATGTTTTCCTCTGAAATTATTTGGAATTCATCCCATGATTGATGCTCCAAAATCATTTGGTTCTAGATTTTTGTCCCTCACCCATAATACAACAATTTGAATATCTCAAAACATCTACTATCTTTCCTCTACTTCCTTGAGAATTCCACCACCAGTCACTGATAGTTCCCATTACCTTAAAATAGACTCCATGCCCAATGGATTCTTTTTCATCTCTGCCATCAACCACATATTAAATACTTATTTCTATTCCAGATCTGGCCATTGAGACTAATACACGGTGAGAGATCCCTCTCTGGTTTGGAAAGGCCAGATTACAAGCCCAAAGTGGTATGTGGTTACATCTATGGTTTCCCTCCCGCAGCCAAGGGAAAATACAGAGTGATAACAAGTGGGTAAGGTGTCTATCATAATTTCTAGTAGGTACTTAGTTGACCATTGTTTCTGGTTATGACAAGGAGTAGCTAGGTGAGGATTACTTACTAGTCTCCTAGGTCAACTTATACTTTTATGTTTTGTCCATCAATTGCCACCAAGAATCTCGAGGAAAATCCCTTGGAAATTGATGACAACATTGTTTTGCTTGTCGATCCAGATTTCTCATTTGTGGATCTTGAAAATTGTGCCACCAATTTGGACTTGATGCATAATTGCATTTAATTTTATTAGCTCCTTGAAGCTCCATTCCCACCAAAGTTTCTCAATGAAAAACCTAAAAAAATTTAAGATCGAGAAGCCATGGACTTGTGACTTCAGAGTTCAGCGGGAGAGCATCTTCTATTAAGTGACTTACTCAAGTTTGTAGACACCAACAAAAAAAAATTCCATTCTTGAATCTGTGAAAAACGTAAAATGAGAAGTATAAAAAACAAATGGTCTTCATCAAATTTTCACTTGATAGGTAAGGTAAATTTGAAATTCCAAGCCTACTCTAAAATCTTTCTATAATCAATATTCTTCTTGTAAAAATCATTTGACTTATAAAAATAAAACATGTCATTAAAAAGATCAAGTCCCAATAAAACAATCACGAAACTCTCCTTCCACTGACCAAACAACCTCTCCTTGACTCGCAATTCAAACAATTTGGTTCAACTCAAAACCATAACCTACTCAAAACCATAACCTTCTAACATGAATCTAGAAAGGAGAACCCTTTACATAAGAACAAAACACATATTTTCATAATTAAAAAATTCAGCTCAATTATGTATACATCATTCAATTCGTTGTTTTATTACATGGATTATATGAGTATTGGATCTCTACCATGAGTACATATGTTCACATGCATTGGATTTTATTTGTTTTAAGATGGAAAAACTATCATAACTTAGTTTTCCACTAACAATGAGGACAATCATCACTAACTACTATCTACAAATCTTCATTGGATCTACTCTCACCTCTCAAACACACACACACACACACACACACACACACACACACACACATTTTTTTTTTTTATGATTTTGAGTTTGCTAATGAAATTGATGCATTCCTTCCTTTTGTCATTTTATCAAAAGTCAATATTTTAAAACAAATTTCAATTTAATTTTACTTTTGAAGTGTTGAACATGTCATCACGAAGCTAAGTCCACATTTATTACCATCTACATGTGTTTTTTGTCGCCACCCATGAGAAATGAATCATAACCACCTTTAGCAATACAAAAATGCATTGAAAACTATATCATAATGAATATATGCATAATGGTTAAGAACATGTGTTTCCTTCTAAAAGGTCATAGGTTCAAATCCATAGGGGAGTAGGGTATGTACATTGCCATAGAATAAAGAAGTTAAATCATTGTGTAGAAGGGGTCTATTGCCCCACAAAAAAGCGTGTATCATACACCAATTTTATGCCTAGCTTACCTGTGACCTTAAAAATTAGATTATTATTATTATTATATATCCATTTAGTTTAATGGGTTTGTGATTAATGATGGAAGTGGGAAGGAGGGTTGGAATTTGTATTCATTTTTCTAATATAATATAATCTAATTTTAAGGTCACGACCAAGCTAAAAAACAAATTGGTGTATGAGACCCCCTTGTTTGTGGGACAAGGGACCCCCTCCATGAAACGATTTGACTGCTAAAGTCTACAGAGTTATACAATTCTTACACCCATCTGGATTTGAATTGTGACCTCCAAGGAGGAAACACATGTTCTTAACCTCTCAAGAAATTATTTTTAATTTTTTGGGTTTCTATATTCTTTATCAAGGAACGTTTTGTTTAAAATTGTGCCTTTCAACAATGAATTTTTTATAAGAAATTAACCATTCAATAATGAAGTTTTCATAATAAAAAATTACCCTTCAATAAAACCCTAACACTGTGTTGTGTGTTATCTACTTTTTGTGATCATAATATCATCACACAATGTTATATATTGTTATAATATAGGTCAACCTTAACCACAACAAAAAATAGAAACCTCAAATTTTCATAGTTTTGTCGATAATGGTAAGGTTGTTAATAATAATTCCATATTTTAAAAACAAATATGTAATAAAATAATATATATATATATATATATATATATATATATATATATATATATCTGTGACAATGAATATAATTTATATGTTAAAATTTTGGTTGTTAATTTATATGTATAGTTTTTATTTAATAAAAAAACAATTGTTTTGATATTTTTTTAATTTATAAGTACACCAAATATTAAATAGATGAAGTAAATTATAATTAAAAATATGTTGATTGTGTGTAATTGTATATACATAGGTAAAAATTTGTGTTGTACTATGTTGTCATTCATGTCAAAGGATTGATTTCAAAGGGTTGATGTCAAGTGGTGTCATAGTGATGTGTTGTCATTGATGTCAAGGTTGATATCAAAGGAAGTTGTATCATTGATTTCATGTCATGGTTGATAGGAGGTACCAAATGGATGAACTCAAAAATGGTCCCCTTATAGTGAAAGGCCTCATGGGAAGATGCTTTGCAAAGTCCAAATGGTTCAGTAGTCCTAGCACTGTGGTTAAGGAACTCAAGTTTGGTTGAGGAATAATTTAATGAAGGTTAGTGAATTTGCAAGTGAGGTTAGTCTAGATGGGTATTTCTTGTCATGTCATTTATGTTGATATGTGGTGCATCACATAGTTCCTCATGGTCGAGGAGATATGTGTTATGAGGAAAATATCTTTATGGCTAGGGGTAAACCACAAGAGACGGAAAATGTTGCGAAAATCAACTCTAATCTAGGGTATGTTATATAAACAAATATGCTAACACGATAAGATAAAGAGCCTACCTCATTTAGATGTTTGATGAAGTCCATCGTTGAGCACTTGACTCAAAGAAATACACCTGCAACTTGTCATCAACAACCAAGAAATGAAAGCATATGGTGATAATATATAACGTTAGAATATTCAATATCATAATCCATTGACAATCATAACAAATACTCCCATGGAATAACAAATAAAATATTTGCAATATATCAATTGGACAAGAAAATAGTATTTCTATTAAAATTTAATCAACATAATTGAATGAGTTACAAACTTGTGTGTCGGCATGGTTCGGAACCAAGAAACTAAGTCCCTTCCAGCTGGGCCTCCACCACTTCAATCCTCCACCAAAGGAAATCTCATATAAGAGAGACAATGAGGTTCTCAATCATGTAGGGAACAACTTGGGGGTTCAACAATGTGTTCAGATGTAAAAGGATAAAGGGATGCAAACTTAATATGAAGTGAATAATTTCTCCAGAGAAAAATTTCTCTCAAAGTTGAATTCTTCTCCTCTTTTCCATAGCTCGGATTTGGCCCATTTATAGCCTTAAAGTGGAACTGAAGGGCCGATTCGGAACGTTTCTAGTATATGGAAGGTCAAGGATCATGGATCTCGTGACGTGATGTGGAAACCCGACACCATTTTTAAAATTTGGGTACAAAACCCAATGTACACAGGTTGTAGTGGTGCAACCTACATATACGCATGTTGTATAATAGGTAGGGCGTGTATATGTAGAAAAATAATGTTTTTAGCTCTAGAATTTGCAAAAAGGGACTTCAAGTCTACATAGGGAAACTGAAAAAGGCCTTCTGAGCAATTTTTTATAGGGTGAGGCAAATATTGCTATAACAGATGCCCCCTAATGTATGAGGTCAGAGGAGTATTTGTGATGGCCTAAATACATTATAATACCTAGAAGTGGAGTAATGAGACCCAATTGGACGAACTAGTTACTCATGAGACTATTACAATATGCATTGACTTTGCACACATGGCTACCAATTTGAATTACACTGCAGATCCATGTGAAAATATACCAAACAATTTTTCATGTCCATGAATAGGAAATATAAAGGTGGCTGCAGGCCAAAGGTTGTCATAGTCACGAACAAGCACCAGTAAAACCAATCTCAAAATCAATTTGACGATATCTGTATACCATGGAGTAAAATCTAATCTCCCATGATCACTAAAGTCATATAGGTATTGGACCAATGAAACATAGCAACAACTCAAGAAAGTTGTGACTATGAACTAATGTCTTCAAGTCTTCTACACAATCCACCAAAGGTGCAATTATACATCATGTGAATAAAGAAGTTGAAGTCGAACACAATGAGACTTCGTTTGATTATCGGTCACTAAGCTATATCATTAATAGATGCGATAAAACCTATCGATAATGAAAGTAGGTATCAAGGCACCGAGTACATCCTTACAAGTGTGAATAAAGGTGTCGGGGTCGAACACTTGAACAATCCATCAATCAGGAGACATTGATATATTCCCAACTATCGATGGCGAGAGAACCTGCCACTAATGACTGCAAGCCTCTAGGTACTCATAGGACTCTAGGTCTCATCTCCATAATAGATGAGTTGAAGTCGATGGAAGGAGACTCACTGAAAGGAGAGCATTAAGGCATCTCTCATCATTCAACATGAGGTACAAAGAAGGAGCTTGATGATTTGGAGGAAATTGGACAAAGAACATGTTCATGAACCAACGACCATGTGTGTCTTTCGCATGTTCCATATGTAAGAGATAAACGAAAAACACCCTATGAATAGTAGCATATAAAGAAAATTGTTGAAAAAGGCGAGGAAACCACCAATAATGCTAATGGAATCCAAGAAAATGCATGAATCCCAATGTGTGAATATATTTCTTTCCTTTGAACACAAGGGAAACTACCCAGTCAGCAAGCAATGATGAAATTTTGATTGTTGGGTTCAAGGTTACCTACCAATGATGAAAGTATGACCAAGGTGAACAATAGGACTATAACTTCATGTAACTCTGAGACACACTGAGGGTATGGCCGACATGAAAAGTCAAGATTTATGAAGAATGGCTGACATAGGTTGATAGACATCCTTTGAACAAGAGCATGAGACATATGGATGACTCTGGAAGCATAGACTCAATGATGAAACTTTGAGATGCCAGAGGCATTAATCAAACTCTCCATAGGGATTGGAAGAGTAACCAGTAGAGGGAGTAAACTCTGTGTAACGCGCTTAGCTTCCTAAGGTCATGTTAAACCCAAAATTTTGATGACAAGTGGACTCCAAAAATTTGTGCTCTGTTCAAAGGCAACAAGACTGCTGCCAATATAAGATAATATTCTTTTCTCGCCCATCTTTTTTTGTTTTCCCATAGTCAAATGAATGCTATGATACAGAGGAGGAAACGAGTTTCACAAGTAAGAAATCTAGTTCCAACAGTGGAACATACCTATGCTCAATGGAAGGAGGTGCATGTGGGAGATGGAAACTCAAGGGAATGTTTTCTCTTGGGTATAGGGTGTCAAGCTACAAAGGATTTAAACAAGGCTCTATTTGGCTAACGATGCAAACTGTTGAGGTGAAAGGATTATAAAAAAAAAAAGAGAACCAACAATAGGCTCAATACTACAAGCAAGAGAATGAGATGCCATTACAACTTAACGCTCAAAAATGTCCTTTTTCATAATCTTAGTCTACTTGGTTTGAAAAGGGCATAAAATTGCACCAAATAGACCTCCTTTCAAATCCAATTTACGAGTGTGAAAGAGACAAGTTCACTCAACAATATTTTTTCTTTTTGAGAGAGTCAGAAAAGAGCTTAAACAAGACTCTTTTGGAAGTCCTCTAAGTATACATCAGCATGTTTATGAGTAAGAAATGAGGTTCAAACAAAAATCCATGTATTAGCAATAAGGGATTCATGGTCCTAGGAAAAAAAATCTTTGCATGGGCACCCAATGAAGCAGGGGATCTAACTAGGGTACCCATGTTTCGTAAGTCTACCATTTGATAACGACACTTCTAGTTGCAGATATAAGGTTTTGTGTCACTATGAAATGGGTTCGTACCTAAGGCATATGAGTTGCAGTCATAGGATGATGCAACTATTCATGATGGATTGGATACCTATCCTATATGTTGGGTAACGAAAATATATGTCCAAAGTTACGAATGGGAAACATGGCACTGAAAAATGCAAGAATCCATGGATAAAACCACCAAAACCAACGTTGTCCACTGTTGTATTAGTCCATTGGGCCAAAATATTATACAAAACTATGTAAAGTGGGTAAAAATGTGCTATAAATAGTAAAAAAAAAGAAACAATTTTACTATACCATTTGTATCTTTTACCCAAATAGTGGATTTTGGACCAAATGGCCTCTTAATTTCAACTGTTGATTGCGAGAGCTACGAGTGAAAGAATTGACGACCGTCTGGACCAGGTAACTCATCTTGCTCTCCTCTTTCTTTTCAGTGAATTGAAATTTTTAATTAGGCCTCCTTTTTAAAGTTATTTAAGGCACAACTTCAAAATTAAGGTGTATGTGGGCTATAGTTTATTGGGTCGCATATATGCATACTTATATGTGACTATTTGAGAAAAATACAGCGTATAAGTAGCCTTATACGCAACTGTGTACACTATATATCGTGTATATATTCGTGGATAAGGTTTTTTTACATGTTGCTAACTCAAAAAAGGGTTTGAATCTTGCAGGATGGTGCTAGAGTGGAGAGAAAGAGAGCATGAAGAGGTGGATGTTGCAGTGGAGAGACATCCAGGGGCTTAAATGGCCTTAAAAAGATGTGGGATATAGAATTTTTGGGCTCTCAAAGGTATGAGGGCTCAAGTGAGATTGCTTTAGCTACTTGTGAACTACTGGGATCCGGATAGTGAGACCTTCAACCTTGATGGACAAAAATTAAGGATTGAAGTTGAGGACAACTACTTCTTGATGGGATTGTCATGTCGAGGTGAGGTGGTCAACCTCAAATCTTAGGGAGTTGGGAGTGGCATGAATATCGAGTATTAAATAACCACTCACTTCATTGCAGGGACCAAGAAGGTAGGGATCTAACTACCAATTAGAGCGATCAACAAACTAAGTCTCAAGATTGTTGTCCTAGTTTTTACACGGATCATAGGGTCGGCCTCTTTGTACCAGGCATCAAGGCCACTTATGTTCTATTCAATGGAGTGCTTGCAACCCACAGTGTACGACTGGTGCACCTCACTGCTGGCCAATATGAAGAGCCAGTTGACAGACTACAAACTAGGTAGAAAGAGGAACTTCAAGTTCACGTCTATCCTTTGTTTTTTTGTATTTGAGCAGGTTCTAGGCTTGGGACCTAGAGTTGAGATTATTTTGTGTCGACCTCGGGATCCATCCATAGCATGGTGAACCGAGGTGATGAGGCAGCAGGGGGTTGTAGGGTGCCAACACCCTACAATGATAACTTTTTCCTCTGGTAGAGTCTATAGGTGATGGCCCTGGATGACTACCATTATGTAGGGATTGACTTCAAAGGAGATCTGAACATATCATTACCACCAGGTTCCACCTACGGAAACATAGGTATGTCATAGTTTTTTTTTTAATATTTCATTTTTCTGTATTTTTGTATAAGATAACAAAAAAAATATTGGATGATGTTAAGTACCAACTCAACATTTATGTGACGCAGACATAGGTCCATGACGAACTTCCACGACTTCGGTGGAGGCACCAAGGTGATGAGACAGCAGGAGGGGTGCATAGAGAGTTCTTCAAAACATGCAGGGAAACCTATCTTGTTTGACGCAAAGGATTCCCATGGTTCACGTGGAGGATCTGTCGGAGGCTATGCAGTAGTAGGTGGTAGGTGCTCCCCATGCTTGGGTATGACTCTTTCAACATCTTGCAAGCACCATAGTCTTCTATAATGATACTCATTTGGCACCACAGGTGTAGATGTCATGACTATTGTATGATCAGTTGTATATGTATTTTTGAGGGTGTCAACCCCAATTTTGTACTATAACATCATATTTTTGAAATATATATAAAAACATTGATCTTCGGATTTACTTATGTTACAATGTTTATATTGATGAAAATTTTTTCTTGCTTTAGTTATGTTCCTACATAAATCCCTTGGGAGATGAAGCGCCAAAAGTCATGTGGGCCCCGTTTGGGTAAGTTGGTGCATCAACTTCCCGGGGTCGTAACTTTTGCATACAATCTCCGTTTTAGGCGTATGATAGCTCGTTGGAAAGATCTATTTGAGGCCTACAATGCCCAAGACAAAATGGCATCATTAGATTCCATTTTGCGACATCAATATACCCAAAAAAACATCGTTTAGGGCCTCAAAATGGCCCCGAAAGTTCAGGACCCGAAAAAACTGCTAAAAATAGTAAACTGTGCAAAAACTGAAAAACTGAAAGAAGCAATGGTGGGGGTTCAAGTGGAATAGGTGGGTGGCCACCAATATCCACCTGGATGATTCTTCCCCCCTTAGGAAGCAATGGTCCCCATTGCGTTGAGTTCCTCCATGAGATGAGGAAACTTCTGTTGAACTTGGTCCCTGGTGAGCCATTTGCCTTGGTGAAGGAGTTGG
>JZKD02S1759227.1:481302-493272 GCA_000966675.3 Picea glauca
GTCATGTGGGCCCCGTTTGGGTAAGTTGGTGCATCAACTTCCCGGGGTCGTAACTTTTGCATATGATCTCCGTTTTAGGTGTATGATAGCTCGTTGGAAAGATCTATCCGAGGCCTACAATGCTCGATACAAAATGGCATCATTAAATGCAATTTTGCGATAGCAACATACCCAAAAAAACATCGTTTAGGGCCTCAAAATGGCCCGAGAAGTTCAGGACCCAAAAAAATTGCTAAAAATAGTAAACTGTGTAAAAACTGAAAAACTGAAAGAAGCAATGGTGGGAGTTCAAGTGGAATAGGTGGGTGGCCACCAATATCCACCTGGATCAAGTTATGTGACAAATCCCAATCTAAAAAAGAATTAACATATGCATTAGATACATAATTAGAACTTCTAGGTATGTGATGATAAGTAATAAAATCAAACTATTCCTAAAGTCGTACACGTAAGAATCGTCGGAGTAGAGTAGAGTAGAGTCACGCACAAGGTAACTATCATTCAACTGGCATACTACTAACCTAGAGTCCATGTGAACTTCTAATGAGCGAATACCATGTGAAATGGCATCGCACAGAAGTTCTATAATGATGCTATATTTGGCCACATTATTCATAGTTGGCCCTAGGAAAATGCCACCTGAAGACACCAATAGACCCTCGAGTGAGTAAATAACCCAAGTGGTGGTATCCAAGTTCTGTGTATGATGAATGGCCCCACTGTGAATCCTATGTAGACCCAAGACTCTGTTGACATATGCCAACCAAGGGAAAACCTGATAAGAAAGTTGAATATAGAAACAAAGGAAAATATATATACACTAAAATACATTAGTATACAAAGAGTTACGCCCAAGCTTGGGGCTCAAGCGTAATAAATTTTCAAATAGATCCCATTCTTGGGCTCAGCCAACATGTTCTCTTCATATTATTCTAATTCATAGGCTCATTTTTATAAGACACGTCGCACGATATAGGGACTTGTATGAGTCGTTGCTCGAGATCGAAAGTGTCAGGTAGGAGCACAACTGCCAATCTAAGAGAAGGGATTTAAAATTAAATGTTAGGATATTTCGACACTTAGGATTTAGTAATATCTACTTGGTCTATTGTGTCGTTAGGTAAAAGTGTGTTTTCTAGTGTGTTTTTTTAGTATAGTATGCATTTGTAGTTAGGAAATCCGACGGTCATGATATGTTCCCGACATAGAGTGATCTGACGGTTCATACTCTCCTTGATCTTAATAACCATTGATCCATGGTTTAACACCCGATTGGTCCATGATCTCTATTTAAAGAGCATGGAGGGTCATTTGTCGATGATCGATTGTGAGAAAATCTCTTGTAAAATCTCTCTGTAATATTTTTCTTTGCATTAATAAACTACTCCAAGTGGTCGCGTTGGCTGGGGCCGTGGATGTTTCCCCGTAGGGGTTTTACCACATGAAAACATGAGTTTTTTGATATTTGATTTAGTTATTTGAGTGGTTATTGAAGGTGTTCTTCCTCTATTGGAATACCTGCGTTGTTGAACATGGTATCAAATCATGTTTGAAGACCCGCTCCTGTTGTAGATCGAGATCGTGAAGTTGAGTTGCTTCATCTCCAATTTTTTTCATTTACATACATTTATGGGTTGAGAGGACTGTTTCATTGTGTCCAGAGCGCTTGTTTCAGTCAGTAACACTTTTTGTTTCACTCGAAAAGGTTTATGTTTTCCCAAGATACGGCCATTACAATCAGATCCGGAGGTATAAAGCTTGAATACGCATTTTTTTAAAATTTTTTCACAGTAGTATTTTGGTTTTATTTCGGCTTTGTTTTATTTATTTCCAGGTTGCTACTCTTTTATATTTGTGTATTCTATTTACCCCATTCCCTGTGCTATCTCAGCAAATCAGAAACAGATAGGAAAAGGTGCATCTTCTGGGTAAGCTAATCGAGATCTAACCCTTGATGTCATCGAGAAGTGAAATTTTTTTCTTGTGTGAAAAGAGTTTTTTTTAGCATGCTCTCCAAGGCCATCTTCAACAAAAAAAACAACAACAATCCTCCTTTTGAACATTACAATATGTTTTTCTAGATAATTTGGTTAAAAGTTGCCTTATTAACTAAGATATCTTGAATTCAAGTCTCTATTTTGTTATATTTTTTTGGAAAAGTTCATGCTAAAATTGTAAAGTGTATTTCACTTCAAGTATAAAAGTGAATCACTATAAGTAGCTTTAATATTTTATTTTAGAGTTATTTATTTTGCATGCATCTTTTCTGTTATAAAGTAACTTCATTGTAAAAGTGATCCCCACTTCTCTTTATAAAAGTGGGTCACTTCATAAATCAAATTACACATTCACGTGGTCATTTGGTTACCGATTGTGCCTTTTTTTTAAAGGGGCATAACTCTAACATCGGAAGTCCATTTTCAGTCCCATTTTTTTTAAAACGCATAAATTTTCGAGCTCTTTCCATCTAGATCATCAGTTTCAGTTTTTAAATCCACATTATCTACATATTCAATATGGATTCTTGGTGCAAACCCCCAACCCGCAGGCCGAGATCCACTCACAGGATCGTTCAAATCCCCTTGAGCCAAAGTGGCTCTTTCGGATCCCTGTCGGAATCTTCAATGAATAAATCCATAGGTCCTTATGAGTGTGCCCACGTGATCAAACACCAAGCGTCACCCAAGTCTCCTTGACCACAACAAGTCATGTCCTTCCTAATTCGTTCTTTCGGGTTTCGCAATATCGCACTTTCCATTGTCGAGTTTCCAGCTCTCGAACCCACCGAAACCCGAAATGTCGATTCTCCGAAATGTATTCAGCAAAGGCTGGCTTCTCACGAAACTTTCCACCGATTTGGAATTTTGGACTTCATGACTTCGTGAATCCTGATGCAATACTTCTGGCTCTCCAACCTACAAAACCCCGAAACAGTCAATGAAGCTTGACTCTGCCTGGCAACAAGTGTGCCACCTATCTTCTCCTCTACCCTCTATTTCTGACATGGATCATTTCCACCTCTCTCTCCAACCTTTCTGGCTTTCGAAACTTTCGATCCCAAATCACTGCCTCCTCCATTTCCCGACACCCAAAGTACCGAAATCCCGAAACTCCATGCCAATTCCTGTTGCAACTCGCGACTTCGGGACTTTCATTCCACTATGCTCAAATCCTTGTCGTCAGGATCCCCAAAATGATGAAATGATATGACGGCTTGTGAAAAGCATGATCAACGATCCATGCTGATTCTTACCTCGTGAAGGGTGGATTCATCCAACGCTTATCCTTCTTGTAGCTTCATTGGAATCCCACGGTCCTTGTGACTTCGTGAATTCTCCACAGAGAATTTCAACCACTCGTTGCTCCTAGACCACTTTTGCGAAATAAACCAAGTTTCTTCCGCTTCT
The DNA here is from genome assembly GCA_000966675.3 of Picea glauca. NCBI lineage: Eukaryota > Viridiplantae > Streptophyta > Pinopsida > Pinales > Pinaceae > Picea > Picea glauca. The sequence continues at coordinate 484,710 of JZKD02S1759227.1, forward strand.
GAACTTTACTTATGTTGGATGACTTCAACCCTTGTCTCCCCTAAAGTATTTTAATCTCCATCCTCCTTTGAAGTGTTCAAAGGTGTTAACCCTCCTGATCTTTTTTTCTGGCAACTTCAAGCCTCGAAAGAACTCCTGCACGCACTCCTTGTGGCAAGTCTTTCTAATACTCTTGGGTATTCGACCCCTCGACTCTGTGCACTCTCTGCAATAGTAGTCCTTCAATCCTTCCCTTAGTTGATAAGTTCTGAGCTTTCAACTAGCCTACGCACACCTTGCATGGCTTTTGTGCTTCACTTGCACCTCTACGGGAATGAGAACAACGGTATCCCTCCTAATCTCTCTGAGATAAAACTCAAACCTTCATTGACACACACCTTGTAGATGCTTCACTACACTCCTTGCAGGAACTTTCACTCAGAATGAGAAACAATTGAAACTCATTCTCTTTCTCTCTCAGACTTCAAACATTCAACATGAAATCATACATACACAGTATCAAAACAAATTCATAACCAGAGAGAATAAACAACTGTAAGCATACCATTCACCATGTAAAGACAGAAAACATCATAACACCATGAAATCTGATTCAAAGCTTCATATATTAATTCAAAGCCTCTGTACATGGACTTTTCTACAGCTCTCTTCTCTATGCTTATGAAGATGTTACAATAATACAAGAATGAGGTTTTCTATACCCATTCTCCCTCCTACTCTCTAAACTGTCTAATCTTATTAATTCAAACCTACCTACTTTCATTAACTGGGCTTAAATGCCTTTTACATCGACAGATGAGAGAAAATTTCTCATGATCTGTTTACATCCTCCAAGATATAAATGTAAAGTACGCCTTCTTCCTAACTTATTACATTAATGCCTTTTGTTTCAAAATTCAAAATGGGTCTTATGAAAACGTGCTCTTTTTCCTTTTTCGTGTGTCCAGCTGCTCCTTGGGCTTAGTCACGTGTTTTAGGCTTTGCACAATGCTCCTGCATCATACTCCCTCGCTTGAAAATTTTCATGAACTCCTGTTCATGAGCTCTTGCATGGTCTATCCATGCTTATGAATTTCTGCTTCATCTTCCCAGTTGGCACCTTCAACTAGATGTCCCTTCCATTTGACCAAGTATTCAAAATACTCTTTTCTCCTAGTCTTCTTGCTAACCCTCTTGCCAATTATACTTTCCATCTATGGCTTTTCAGCTACAGGCATTTGTTTGGTCCACTGAACCGTTGTCTGTTCATCCTCTGTTCATGTTTCTTCAGCTCTGTAAGGGTACAAATCCACAACATTGAATATCAATGAAATTCCAATCCCATCAAGTAATTCAATCTCATACATGTTTGCCCCAAATTTCTTTACAACCTTGCATGGCCCAATATTTTTCTTTTTCAATTTTTTATATGTTCCCCTTGGAAACCTTTCCTTCCTCAGATGTGCAAGAATTAGATCATCAACTTCAAATTGAAGTTCTCTTCTGTGTTGATCTGCTCTCCACTTGTATTCTTGATTTGAACTCTACAATCGCTCTTTAATTTGGCTGTGAAGCTCCTTCATCACTTCTACAAAATCCTCTGCACTAACACTTCTGAATTCAGCTTGTTCCACATATTTCAATTCAAAAACTCCCCTTGGTTGTATTCCATATACAATTTGGAATGGACTCTGCTCTGTGCTTCTGTTGGACAAGTTGTTATAAGCAAATTCCGCTTGTGGCAGAATGTGATCCCACTGACTGTGGTGTTCAGTCACTAAGCTCCTTAGCAAATCTCCCAAGATTTTGTTCACAACTTATGTCTACCCATCCGTCTGAGGATGATACGCTAAGCTAAATGACAAACTTGTCCCCAGCTTCTTCCATAAAGTCCTCCAAAAAATTCCCACAAACTTGGTATCTCGATCTGAAACAATACTCCTTGGTAAGCCGTGAAGTTTGACGACTTGTTTGAAAAATAGGTTCGTAATGTGAGTTGCGTCACTGGTTTTCTGGCATGGTATGAAATGTGCCATCTTGGAAAATATTTCTACTACAACAAAGATTGAATCACATCCTCTTTGCATCCTTGGCAGTCCCAATATAAAATCCATGCTCAATGCGTCCCATGGTCTTGCAGGTATGGGTAATGGCTGATATAACCCTGTATTTTGCCTTTTCCCTTTTGTGTGTTGACAAATCCTACATCTATCCACAAATATCTTAACATATATCCTCATTCCTGGCCAAAAATATGAGCCATCCAATTTTCAGAATGTCTTGTCATGACCGAAGTGTCCGGCCAATCCTCCACTGTGTTTTTCCTTCAGCAGATTCTCCCTCATGGAGCATTTTGGAATACATAACTGGTTACCCCTGAATAATAATCCATCCTGGATGATGTATTGAATCCATTGGCTTCTGTCCCTGAGAATTGGATTCTCAAATTCCTCATACGCTTCCTTAAAATTTGGATCATCTTTGTACATCTCTGGATCATTCCTGCATAAGAAAACATTTCCTGCTCAAAGCATCAACAACTTTGTTAGCAGTTCCAGAAATATGCTTATTCACAAAAGTAAAATTTTGCATGTATTCAACCCATTTAGCATGTTTTTGGTTCAACTTCTCCTGTTGAGTCACGAATTGTAAAGCATGATTATCACTGTACAAAGAAAACTCTTTAGGAACCAAGTAGTGCCTCCATTTCTTCAGTGCTTGTATGACCGCATAGAATTCCTTGTCATATGTTGAGTACTTAATCTTCACTTCATTCAATTTCTCCTTGAAGTATGCAATCGGCCTATCGTCTTAGCTCAAGACCACTTCAATTGCAAATCCACTCGCATCACACTTTACCTAGAATGTCTTGCTAAAATCCGACAAAACCAAAATTGGTTTCTCCGTGATCTTCTTCTTCAGCAGATTGAAGCTCTTCTCTGCTTCCTCTATCTAATGAAAAGATTTATGTCTTTTCTTCACCGTATCCATCATCGGTGCGCTAATCCCACTTAAATTTCGGTTGAATTTCCTGTAGAAACTAGCTAAACCATGGAAGCTTTGAACTTCAAACACACCTTTCAGCGATGGCCAATTCTTAATCGCATTCACCTTTTCTAGGTCCATTTTCAGCTCATTTGCAGAGATAACAAAACCCAAATAAATGAGTTATGTCCTCATAAATGATGATTTCTTCATATTTATCAACAACTTCTCTTGTTGTCACCTCCTCATCACTGCAGCTAAATGCTTTAAGTGCTCTGCTTCTGTCTTGTTGAAAATCGGTATATTGTCAAGATATACAATGACGAATTTCTCGATAAACTCCTTCAGGACTTCATTCATCAATCTCATGAAAGTACTAGGCGCATTCGTTAAGCCAAATGGCATAACAAGCCATTCATACAACCCTTCATTTGTCTTGAATGTTTTTTTCCACTCATCACCTTCTCTCATATGAATCTGATGATATCCTCTTTTCAAATCAATTTTTGAAAAAAATCTTGCTCCACTCAAGCGATCCATCAAATCGTCCATCCTTGGTAATGGAAACTTGTATCTAATGGTAATATTATTGATCGCGCTTGAGTCTATACACATTCTCTAGCCTCTATCTTTCCTTGAGTTGGGCACTGTTGGAATAGCGCATGGACTCAAGATTTCTCTAATCAATCCTTTGTCCATTAAATCCTGGACCTATCTCTTGACTTCTTCATTCTCCTGCAGCGTCAACCTGTATGCTGCTTTGTTTGGTAAACTGGCTCTAGGTATAAGATCAATGTGATGACTTATACTTCTGATTGGTGGCAACGAACGAGGTAGTTCGTCCACTAATATATCAACGAATTCTTCCAGCAACTTCTGCATTTCTTCTGGTAAATCATGCACTCTTGTACTGGTCAAAACAATTCTTGGCTTCCTAACCACAAAAAATTGTGTGTCTTTCTTCTTCTTATCCTCTGTAAGAAGTTCCTTCCCACTGATGAGAAGTATAGTGTTTCTCACTTCTGGTCTCACCTCTTTATCCTTAATTGGCAACAACATGTGAGTTCTCTCATTCTTCTCCAGGGTGTATGTGTTCTTTCTCCCGTCATAAACTAAATTTCTGTCATATTTCCACGGTCTACCCAGCAATAGATGACAAACATCCATGGGAATGATATCACATAATATTTCATCCTTATATCCCCCTATTTTAAATTCAACTAAACATTGTTTAGTGACATTTACCTGATGTCCTTTTTGTATCCATGAAACTCTGTATGGGCTTGGATGTACAATAGTCTCCAGCTCCATGTTTTCTACCATCTCTGTAGAAATGAGATTGTCTATGATACCGCTGTCGACGATGACCTTGCATACCTTGTCTTTAGTCTTGCAAGCAGTCCAAAATAGACTATTCCTTTGGGCTGGGTTCCTTTCCTCCTTCTTTGGCTTTAAGAGAACTTTCCTCATCATCAAGGATCTTCCGCCCTCAGCATATTCTGCCTCAACATTCTGTCCTTGAGCTTCGGCAATGTGAGTCTCACCACCTTCTTTCTTTCTGTTTGGACATTCATAAGATTTATGTCTATTTTTCCAATAGAACAAACATTTCACTTCACCTCCTCGGCCTCTTCCTCTTCCTCTAGCTCGAGGAAAAGTATTTCTATCAGCATACTACCCTCTCTGTGAGCTTCCTCCCCTCTCATGCTGAGATTAAGATTTCTTCCCCTCTTCTTGAGGTTTTTGAGTTCTGTCTTAGGTAACTGGTTTGCCTCTGGCTTGAATTCTACCTTGACCTCTTTGACCTTGCTTTTGGCTCAGCTTCTCTTCAGCTTTAAGAGCCATATGATAAGCATCTTCCACATTTCTAATGATCATCATGCTCATCTCATATTGGATGTCATATCTCAAACCATTCATGTACCTGGCAACCTTTTCATCATCACTTTCCCGATGACCTGCCCTGATGTTTATCTTGTAGAAGTCTTTAGTGTATTCTTTCACTGACATCAGCTTCTATCTCAAATTCTGTATCCTCCGAAACAAAGTAATTTGATAGTCTTTGGGTATGAATTTGGCTTTCATCCTCGCAACCATTCTATCCCAACTCTTGATTTTCTACTTGCCTTTGCAACATGTGTTAGCCTGCAGTTCATCCCACCATAATGTTGCATGCCCTTTAAGTCTAGTGACAGCATGTTTGACCTTCTTATCTTCCTCGACATCCTCATAGTCGAAGTATTTATCCAGAGTTCTAATCTAGTCTAGAAGCTCTTCAACATCTAAGTTTTCGTCATACATGGGAATCTCCATCTTTTCCCTGACACCTATCCTCGCAACATCCCTGAATAGGCATTCATCTGCAGCATCTTCGACTATGAATTATTCTTCATGTCCAGCTTCATTTTCACTATCAGCATCATTGATATCCCCAGTGCCGACTATGCGCCTCTGTGTTGTTTCCATGGCATCAAGCCTAGCACGTAGTTTGCGCATTTCCCTTTCCACTACTAGATCAGGCATTGATCTATCTCTTCTTCTTGGTGGCATGGCTGAGAAATTTCTTCCTTCCTTTGCTTCAGGAAGCAAAGAACTTTTTTGTGCTCTAATACCACTTTGGTGCAGACCCCCAACCCACAGGCCAAGATCCGCTCACAAGATCATTCAAATCCCCTTGAGCTGAAGTGGCTCTTTCGGATCCCTATCGAAATCTTCAATGAATCAATCCATAGGTCCTTATGAGTGTGTCAATGTGATCAAACACTAGGTGTCACCCAAGTCTCCTTGACTACAACAAGTCACGTCCTTCCTAATTCATGCTTTCGGGTTTCGCAATATCGCACTTTCCGTTGTCGAGTTTCCAGCTCCCGAACCCGCCGAAACCCGAAATGTTGATTCTCTGAAATGTATTTAGCAAAGGTTGGCTTCTCAAAAAACTTTCCACCGATTCATAATTTCAGACTTCGTGAATCCTTATGCAAGACTTCCGACTCTCCAACCTACGAAACCTTGAAACAGTCAACGAAGCTTGACTCTGCCTGGCGACAAGTGTGCCACCTGTCTTATCCACTGCCCTTTGTTTCTAACACAGATCCTTGCCACCTGTATCTCCAACCTTTTTGTATTTCAGAACATTTGATGCCAAAGCACTACCTCCTCCATTTCCCAACACCCGAAGTGCATAAATCCCGAAACTCCACGCCAATTCCTGTCGCAACTCGTAACTTTGGGACTTTCATTCCACTGCTCTCAACTCCTTGTTGTCAGGATCCCCGAAATGATGAAATGATCTGACGGCTTATGAAAAGCATGATCAATGGTCCACGTTGATTATTACCTCCTAAAGGGTGGATTCATCCAACGCTTATCCTTCTTGCAGCTTCACTGGAATCCCACGGTCCTTGCGACTTCGTGAATTCTCCACGGAGAATTTCGACCACTCGTTGCTCTTGGACCACTTTTACGAAATAAACCAAGGTTCTTCCACTTCTAAACTTTACTTCTGATGCATGACTTTGACCCTTGTCTCCCCTAAAGTATTTCAATCTCCGTCCTCCTTTGAAGTGTTCAAAGGTGTTAACCCTCCTGAGCTTTTTTTTATGGCAACTTCAAGCCTCAAAAGAACTGCTACACGCACTACTTGCGGAAATTCTTTCGAATACTCTTGGGTATTTGACCTCTCAACTATGTGCACTCTCTGCAATAGTAGTCCTTCAATCCTTCCCTTAGTTGATAAGTTCTGAGCTTTCAACTAGCCTGCACACACCTTGCACGGCTTCTGTGCTTCACTTGCACCTCTACGGGAATGAGAACAACGGTATCCCTCCTAAGCTCTCTAAGATAAAACTCAAACCTTCATCGACCCACACCTTGTGGATGCTTCACTGCACTCCTTGCAGGAACTTTCACTCTGGATAAGAAACAATTGAAACTCGTTCTCTTTCTCTCTTAGACTTCAAACATTCAACATGAAATCATACATACACAGTATCAAAACAAATGCATAACCAGAGAGAATAAACAATTGTAAGCATACCATTCACCATGTAAAGACATAAAACATCATAACACCATGAAATATTATTCAAAGCTTCATATATTAATTCAAAGCTTCTGTACATGGATTTTTCTACAGCTCTCTACTATAGCTCTCTTCTCTATGCTTATGATGATTTTACAATAATACAAGAATGAGGGTGTCTATATTTGTTCTCCCTTCTACTCTCTAAACTATCTAATCTTATTAATTCAAACCTACCTACTTTCATTGACTGGGCTTAAATGCCTTTTACATCGACAGATGAGAGCAAATCGCTCATGATCTGTTTACATCCTCCAAGATATAAATGAAAAGTATGCCTTCTTCCTAACTTATTACATTAATGCCTTTTGTTTCAAAATTCAAAACGGGTCTTATGAAAATGTGCTCCTTTTCCTTCTCCACACATCTAGCTATTCCTTGGGCTTAGTCATGTGTTTTAGGCTTTGCACAATGCTCTTGCATCAATTCTACAAGTACTATATTGCTTACCAGCAACAACTACTGCCAATGGAAATGTCATATGGAAGATTTATTAAGAAGTAAAGGCTTGTACCAAATTACCTTGGGAAAGGAAAAATCACCCACTGATGCTGATAAGAAATCCAAGTGGGATAATAGGAATGATGAAGCACGTGGACTAATCGGAATTTCCATCTCTCCTGATTTAAGGTACCACCTTCAAGATATTGATGACCCCAAAGAAGCTTGGGACACGATTGAATATGTGTTTGGTAAACTCAATATTATTCGATCACAACAGTTAGAAAATCAAATACTGACCTTGAGTCCAAATGATTTTTCTTGCCTTGGACACTATCTATCTAGGTTTAAAACACTCAAAATTTTATGTGAAGAATGTAAGATAAAGTTCGAGGAAGAGTGTTGCATCTATCTTATTCTTTCTAAGCTAGGTAGTGCATATTATGTGTTTGTATATACCTTTTATGCCATGAGAGAGGCTCTAGGGGAAGAAGCTTATGAAAAACCCACTCTTGAGTCCTTTTGTACTTCTCTGATTGGAGAGGAAGATAAGCTTGTACAATTTGGAGTGATCAACACTGCAGGTCCCTCCAACAAAGCCTTAGTTTCTCAGTAGAAAGATAAACCCAAGTATCCCAAGAAGCAACATCCTCGCTACAACAACAAACAACATAAGGGTCCCAAACCTACTCAGACAGCTTCAACTCCTACTGGTGACAAAGGATTAAAATATTAAAGTAAGAATAATAACAGACATTACAACTTTTTTGATAAATATGGTCATGATGAGTCCAAATGTTTCAAGAAGATGGCAGCTTTAGAAGCAGTGATGAAGAAGCACAACATCAGTATTGATTCTACTTATTCTTCTCACGAACATGCACTTTTTGCTTCTGGTTTCTCCTTTGAGTAAAATTCTACTACAACTTCTTCTTCTGATAAGTGGCTTATTGATTCAGGATCATCTTATCATATGGCTAAGGATAAAGCCATATTTTCTACTCTAAATGAATGTAACACCAAGAAAATATTTGTTGGTGATGATATATCTCTTAGTGTTGTAGGATCTGGAACAGT
>JZKD02S1759227.1:533402-550620 GCA_000966675.3 Picea glauca
CACGTCACGAGATCCATGATCCTTGACCTTCCATATACTAGAAACGTTCCGAATCGGCCCTTCAGTTCCACTTTAAGGCTATAAATGGGCCAAATCCGAGCTATGGAAAAGAGGAGAAGAATTCAACTTTGAGAGAAATTTTTCTCTGGAGAAATTATTCACTTCATATTAAGTTTGCATCCCTTTATCCTTTTACATCTGAACACATTGTTGAACCCCCAAGTTGTTCCCTACATGATTGAGAACCTCATTGTCTCTCTTATATGAGATTTCCTTTGGTGGAGGATTGAAGTGGTGGAGGCCCAGCTGGAAGGGACTTAGTTTCTTGGTTCCGAACCATGCCGACACACAAGTTTGTAACTCATTCAATTATGTTGATTAAATTTTAATAGAAATACTATTTTCTTGTCCAATTGATATATTGCAAATATTTTATTTGTTATTCCATGGGAGTATTTGTTATGATTGTCAATGGATTATGATATTGAATATTCTAACGTTATATATTATCACCATATGCTTTCATTTCTTGGTTGTTGATGACAAGTTGCAGGTGTATTTCTTTGAGTCAAGTGCTCAACGATGGACTTCATCAAACATCTAAATGAGGTAGGCTCTTTATCTTATCGTGTTAGCATATTTGTTTATATAACATACCCTAGATTAGAGTTGATTTTCGCAACATTTTCCGTCTCTTGTGGTTTACCCCTAGCCATAAAGATATTTTCCTCATAACACATATCTCCTCGACCATGAGGAACTATGTGATGCACCACATATCAACATAAATGACATGACAAGAAATACCCATCTAGACTAACCTCACTTGCAAATTCACTAACCTTCATTAAATTATTCCTCAACCAAACTTGAGTTCCTTAACCACAGTGCTAGGACTACTGAACCATTTGGACTTTGCAAAGCATCTTCCCATGAGGCCTTTCACTATAAGGGGACCATTTTTGAGTTCATCCATTTGGTACCTCCTATCAACCATGACATGAAATCAATGATACAACTTCCTTTGATATCAACCTTGACATCAATGACAACACATCACTATGACACCACTTGACATCAACCCTTTGAAATCAATCCTTTGACATGAATGACAACATAGTACAACACAAATTTTTACCTATGTATATACAATTACACACAATCAACATATTTTTAATTATAATTTACTTCATCTATTTAATATTTGGTGTACTTATAAATTAAAAAAATATCAAAACAATTGTTTTTTTATTAAATAAAAACTATACATATAAATTAACAACCAAAATTTTAACATATAAATTATATTCATTGTCACAGATATATATATATATATATATATATATATATATATATATATATATTATTTTATTACATATTTGTTTTTAAAATATGGAATTATTATTAACAACCTTACCATTATCGACAAAACTATGAAAATTTGAGGTTTCTATTTTTTGTTGTGGTTAAGGTTGACCTATATTATAACAATATATAACATTGTGTGATGATATTATGATCACAAAAAGTAGATAACACACAACACAGTGTTAGGGTTTTATTGAAGGGTAATTTTTTATTATGAAAACTTCATTATTGAATGGTTAATTTCTTATAAAAAATTCATTGTTGAAAGGCACAATTTTAAACAAAACGTTCCTTGATAAAGAATATAGAAACCCAAAAAATTAAAAATAATTTCTTGAGAGGTTAAGAACATGTGTTTCCTCCTTGGAGGTCACAATTCAAATCCAGATGGGTGTAAGAATTGTATAACTCTGTAGACTTTAGCAGTCAAATCGTTTCATGGAGGGGGTCCCTTGTCCCACAAACAAGGGGGTCTCATACACCAATTTGTTTTTTAGCTTGGTCGTGACCTTAAAATTAGATTATATTATATTAGAAAAATGAATACAAATTCCAACCCTCCTTCCCACTTCCATCATTAATCACAAACCCATTAAACTAAATGGATATATAATAATAATAATAATCTAATTTTTAAGGTCACAGGTAAGCTAGGCATAAAATTGGTGTATGATACACGCTTTTTTGTGGGGCAATAGACCCCTTCTACACAATGATTTAACTTCTTTATTCTATGGCAATGTACATACCCTACTCCCCTATGGATTTGAACCTATGACCTTTTAGAAGGAAACACATGTTCTTAACCATTATGCATATATTCATTATGATATAGTTTTCAATGCATTTTTGTATTGCTAAAGGTGGTTATGATTCATTTCTCATGGGTGGCGACAAAAAACACATGTAGATGGTAATAAATGTGGACTTAGCTTCGTGATGACATGTTCAACACTTCAAAAGTAAAATTAAATTGAAATTTGTTTTAAAATATTGACTTTTGATAAAATGACAAAAGGAAGGAATGCATCAATTTCATTAGCAAACTCAAAATCATAAAAAAAAAAAATGTGTGTGTGTGTGTGTGTGTGTGTGTGTGTGTGTGTGTGTTTGAGAGGTGAGAGTAGATCCAATGAAGATTTGTAGATAGTAGTTAGTGATGATTGTCCTCATTGTTAGTGGAAAACTAAGTTATGATAGTTTTTCCATCTTAAAACAAATAAAATCCAATGCATGTGAACATATGTACTCATGGTAGAGATCCAATACTCATATAATCCATGTAATAAAACAACGAATTGAATGATGTATACATAATTGAGCTGAATTTTTTAATTATGAAAATATGTGTTTTGTTCTTATGTAAAGGGTTCTCCTTTCTAGATTCATGTTAGAAGGTTATGGTTTTGAGTAGGTTATGGTTTTGAGTTGAACCAAATTGTTTGAATTGCGAGTCAAGGAGAGGTTGTTTGGTCAGTGGAAGGAGAGTTTCGTGATTGTTTTATTGGGACTTGATCTTTTTAATGACATGTTTTATTTTTATAAGTCAAATGATTTTTACAAGAAGAATATTGATTATAGAAAGATTTTAGAGTAGGCTTGGAATTTCAAATTTACCTTACCTATCAAGTGAAAATTTGATGAAGACCATTTGTTTTTTATACTTCTCATTTTACGTTTTTCACAGATTCAAGAATGGAATTTTTTTTTGTTGGTGTCTACAAACTTGAGTAAGTCACTTAATAGAAGATGCTCTCCCGCTGAACTCTGAAGTCACAAGTCCATGGCTTCTCGATCTTAAATTTTTTTAGGTTTTTCATTGAGAAACTTTGGTGGGAATGGAGCTTCAAGGAGCTAATAAAATTAAATGCAATTATGCATCAAGTCCAAATTGGTGGCACAATTTTCAAGATCCACAAATGAGAAATCTGGATCGACAAGCAAAACAATGTTGTCATCAATTTCCAAGGGATTTTCCTCGAGATTCTTGGTGGCAATTGATGGACAAAACATAAAAGTATAAGTTGACCTAGGAGACTAGTAAGTAATCCTCACCTAGCTACTCCTTGTCATAACCAGAAACAATGGTCAACTAAGTACCTACTAGAAATTATGATAGACACCTTACCCACTTGTTATCACTCTGTATTTTCCCTTGGCTGCGGGAGGGAAACCATAGATGTAACCACATACCACTTTGGGCTTGTAATCTGGCCTTTCCAAACCAGAGAGGGATCTCTCACCGTGTATTAGTCTCAATGGCCAGATCTGGAATAGAAATAAGTATTTAATATGTGGTTGATGGCAGAGATGAAAAAGAATCCATTGGGCATGGAGTCTATTTTAAGGTAATGGGAACTATCAGTGACTGGTGGTGGAATTCTCAAGGAAGTAGAGGAAAGATAGTAGATGTTTTGAGATATTCAAATTGTTGTATTATGGGTGAGGGACAAAAATCTAGAACCAAATGATTTTGGAGCATCAATCATGGGATGAATTCCAAATAATTTCAGAGGAAAACATATGAAATTACTCAACAAATATGAAAAGAGAACATAACAAATGAATTCCGTAATCATAAAATTGATGCTAAATACTGGAAAAAATGGAGAGATATGAGAGAAAACATATACATAAAGAAAAATAAGACACAAAACTCAAAACCCTCCACATAAGAATCTCTAGTAAGAGTAATTCTGGACTTTTGACTAATATTCCATTGAAACTCAAAATTACACAAGTGCTCAAAGAGATGTCTCTTCTACCATTTTTTCCAACCCCCTTTAGTCAATAAAAATTACAAATATATAGAAAATTCTCTTCCCCAAGCTAAGGAGGTCGATCTCAACTCCTTCCCAAAGTTGGATTTGGTTACAAATCTATAACAACATGTTCAGAACTTCCTGCTAGGAAATACGAATCAATTATCTGGAAATAGGCTGTAAATATCCATTCAAATATTCCAAACTATGTCACATTTCCACAGACCCCCGGCCCTCGGGCCAAGGTCCACGCAGGATCATTCTAAATCTTCCCTTGAGTCTGATTGACTCTTTGGTTTCCCCACAGAGAATACCACACACACAAGTTGTATTCCACAGGTCCTTTTGAGTTATGCCTACGTGATCAAGCATCGACAGTAACTCCACAACCGACCAACAAATGTGATCAGGCATTTTTCCCTTTTGGGATTTCAGATTTCGCAATTTTGCGAATCCTGTTGTCGAGCCCCTTGTCTCTTCAACCTTCGAAACTTGAAACGTTAATGAGGGTTGAATCCTTCAATGCGCCGAACACATACCTCTTATTGCCACTTATTTTGGCTTTTTGGAACTTGAGTGATCGACCAACACTCTTTCCTCTTCCCTTATGATTTTTCGGTTTTTGAAATTTCTTCTTTTTGGCGTGATCAAAGGTCTTTCAGGAATTTCCCCAAAGCTTGACCACTCCCTTGACTTCCGTCGCATGTATCCTCCGATTAATGCTTAGAACCCACCTTTCGGATTTTTCCTTTTCGTGATTTCAAGAGTTGCGTTGACATGCAACTCTGTCTCTTGACTCCTGGAACCTTGAAACCCGATTGGGCCCATGGCTGTTATCCTTCAATGTTTCAGGAATTTTTCCTTTCACTCTTCAGGATTTCACGACTTATGAGATCCATACCAGAAAGGTTCCTCACCTCCCGAAACTCCGATCTCTAAATTCTCGAAACCCTGCCTCCAACGTGATCTACGACTGAGATTGTCCACAATCCGACGACTTTTGATCTTTCGGCTTTTCACGAACCGGGAGTTTGAAACTCTCGATTTCAAAGATCACTACCTCTTCTACTTCGCAACACCTGAAGTGCCGAAATGACGAAATTCCATGCCAAAGTCTTGTCGCGTTTCGCGACTTCGGAATTTTCACTCCACCATGTCCCACTCCTTTTCGTCAAGATTCTCGATGTGCCGAACCCCGAAATACCGAAATGTCACACTTGATTATCCTTTTCGTGAACCAGGAATTTGAGTGACCAATGGTTTTGACCTACACTCCCAACTTACGGGTCCCGAATTCCCGAAATGATTTGACGACTCAGATAGATCACGATCAATGGTTCACATTGATTCTTGAAACCAAAGTGATGGGTTCACCCAACTTCTAACCACCTTGCAACTTCACTAGATCCTATAGTCCTCACGATTTCGCGAGTTCTCCTCAAAGAATTCTGACTGCCCGATTCACTCCTCAATGACTTCTTTGAGATGAATCGGTGTTCTCCCTCCTGACATTGTCTTTTATGAGATGCTTTTGGATTTCGTCTCCCTTTGAACACTTCAAAGGTACTATCCCTCCTGATCTTTCACTTGCAAACTCAAGTCTCCAAGAGAGATCTTGCTCGAAATCCTTGCGGAAATCCTTCAAATAACCTCTAGTTATTTGAGTCCTCAACTCTGTGCACTCTTTGCAACAACATTCCTTCCACCTTCCTTATGGATCTATAAAATCCAAGGCTTCAACTAGCCTGCGCACACCTTGCATGTCTCTGTGCTTCACCTACACTTCGTTGATATGAGAAAAACAATATCTCTCCTGAGATTTTTGAGCTAAAACTCAGACCTTCGTCAACGCACACTTTGCAGACATTCATTGCACTCCTTGCAAGAATTCTCAGGAAGAGAAACAATTGAAACTCATTCTTCTCCTCTCTTAGACTTCATATACTTAACATGAAATCACACATTCAACACAACATTGAAACAAATGCATAAACAGAGAGAATAAAATAACTGTAGACATACCATTCAACAAATGTAAATAGTAAGCATCACAACACCATGAAAATTGAGTCAAATATTCATATATTAACTCAAGTTATTATGTACATGGGTTCTTCTCTACAACTCTCTACTTCAACTCTCAATGATGATAATAATAATAATACAATGATACAAGGGTGAGGGTGTCTATATCTGTTTTCCCTCCTACTCTCTAAAATGTCTAATCTATGAATTCAAATTTACTTACTTTCATTAATTATGTATAAATGCCTTTACATTCTACAGATGAGAGCAGTGCTCAAGATCTATTTACAACATGCAAGTGCGCTTCCTGTAACTACTACATTAATATATGCTCATTAATTTTTTTCAAAACATTTCAAAAACGTGTGCTGGTGTTTTTCCAGCTATCTTCCGCCTTTTACGTTGCTTGCTTGGCTGGCTTCTTATGATGCTCCTGCATCATACTCCCTCGCTTGAAAATTTTCATGAACTCTTGTTCATGAGCTCTTGCATGGTCTGTCCATGATTTTGAATTTCTGCTTCATCCTCCCAACTAGCATATTCAACTGGATGTCCCTTCCATTTGACCAAGTATTCAAAATACTCTTTTCTCCTTGTCTTTTTGCTAACCCTCTTGTCAATTATGCTTTCCATCTGTGGCTTTTCAGCTACAGGAATTTGTTTTTTTCATTGAATCTCTTTCTGTTCCTTCTCTGCTCCTGCTTCTTCAGATTTGTAAGCGTACAAATCTGCAACATTGAATATCGGTGAGATTCCGATCCCATCGGGTAATTCAGTCTCATATGTGTTTGCCCCAAATTTCCTTATGACCTTGCACGGTCCAATATTTTTCATCTTCATTTTGTTATATGTTCCCCTTGGGAACCTTTCCTTCCTTAGATGCACAAGAATCAAATCACAAACTTCAAATTGAAGTTCTTACCTGTGTTGATCTTCTCTTCGCTTGTATTCTTGACTTGAACTGTGCAATCGCTCCTTGATTTGGCTACGAAGTTCCTTCATTTCTTCTACAAACTCCTCTGCACTAGCAATCCTGAATTGATTTCGTTTTGAATCTTTCAATTCAGAAACTCCTCTTGGATGCATTCCATATACAATCCAGAATGGACTCTGCCCTGTTCTTTTGTTAAGCGAATCATTATAAGAAAATTTCACCTGTGGCAGAATGTGATCCCACTAACTATGGTGTTAAGTCACTAAGCTTCTTACCAAATCTCCCAAGATTCTATTCACGACTTCTGTCTACCCATCCGTTTGAGGATGATATGCTGAGCTAAAAGAAAAACTTGTCCCCAACGTTTTCCACAAGGTCCTCTAGAACTGTCCTATGAACTTGGTATCTCGATCAGACGCGATACTCCTTGGCAAGCCGTGAAGTCTGATGACTTCCTTGAAAAACAAGTTCGCAATATGAGTTGCGTCACTAGTTTTCTAGCATGGTATGAAATGTGCCATTTTTGAGAATCTGTCGACTACCACAAAGATTGAATCACATCCTCTTTGTGTCCTTGGCAGTCCCAATATGAAATCCATGCTCACTGCATCCCACGACCTTTCTAGTATGGGTAATGGTTGATATAACCTTGTGTTCTACCTTTTCCCTTTTATGTGCTGACAAATCATGCATCTATCCACAAATTTCTTAACATATGTCCTCATCCCTGGCCAAAAATATGAGCCATTCAACTTTGAGAACCTCTTATCATGACCGAAGTGTCCGGCCAATCCTCCACTGTGTTTTTCCTTCAACAAGTTCTCCCTCATGGAACATTTTGGAATACATAGCTGATTTCCCTGGAATAATAATCCATCTTGGATCATATACTTGGTCCATTAGCTTCTGTCCCTGAGAACTGGATTCTCAGATGCCTCATATGCCTCCTTAAAATCTGGTTCATCCCTGTACATTTCTTTGAGGTTATCAAAACCCAAAGTCTTGACTTTGAATTCCTGCATAAGCAAACATTTCTTTCTCAAAGCATCAACAACTTTGTTTGCAGTTCCATAAATATGTTTAATCACAAAAGTAAAATTTTGCATGTATTCAACCCGTTTAGCATGTTTTTGGTTCAACTTCTCCCGTCGAGTCACAAATTGTAAAGCATGATTATCACTGTACAAAACAAACTCTTTAGGAATCAAATAATGTCTCCACTTCTTCAGGGCTTGTATGAAGACATAGAATTCTTTGTCATATGTGGAGTAATTAATCTTCGCTTCATTCAGTTTTTCGCTAAAGTATGCGATCGACCTGTTGTCTTGGCTCAAGACCGCTCCAATTGAAAATCCACTCGCATTGCACCTGATCTGGAATGTCTTGCTAAGATCTGGCAAAACCAGAATTGGTTGCTCAGTGATCTTCTTCTTCAGTAGGTTGAAACTCTTCTCTACTTCCTCTGTCCAGTGAAAATATTTGTGTCTTTTCTTCATCGTATCCATCATTGGTGCGCTAATTCCACTAAAATTTTGAATGAATTTCCTGTAGAAACTTGCCAAACCATGGAAGCTTCGAACTTCAAACACACTCTTTGGCGATGGCCAATTCTTAATTACATCTACCTTTTATGGATCCATCTTCAACTCATTTGCAGAGATAACAAAACCCAAATAAATGAGTTCTGTACTCATAAATGACGATTTCTTCATATTTATCAGCAATTTCTCTTGCTATAATCTTCTCATTACTGCATCTAAATGCTTCAATTGTTCTGCTCCTGTTTTTCTAAAGATTAATATATCATCAAGATATACGATGACGAATTTCCTAATGAAATCCTTCAGGACTTCGTTCATCAATCTCATGAAAGTACTGGGTGCATTCGTTAAACCAAATGGCACGACAAGCCATTCATACAACCCCTCATTCATCTTGAATGTTGTCTTCCATTCATCACCTTCTCTCATTCAAATTTGATGATACCCGCTTTTCAAATCAATCTTTGAAAAAAACTTTGCTCCACTCAAGAAATCCATCAAGTCATCCATCCTTGGTAATGGAAATCTGTATCTGATGGTAATATTATTGATTTCCCTTGAGTTGGTACCCATTCTCTAGCCTCCATCTTTCTTTGGGCTGAGCACTATCGGAACAACACATGGACTCAAGCTTTCTCGAATCAATCCTTTGTACATTAAGTCCTGGACCTGTCTCTTAACTTCTTCATTTTCCTGCGGTGTCAACCGATATGCTTCTTTGTTTGGCAAAATGCCTCTAGGTATAATATCGATATGATGACTTATACTCCTGATAGGTGGCAACGAACAAGGTAGTTCATCCACTACTATATCAACAAACTCTTCGAACAACTCCTGTATTTCTTCTGGTAAACCATCTATCCTCGTACTGGTCAAAACAATTTTGGGCTTCCTGACCACAATAAATTGTGTGTCTTCCTTCTTCTTAACCTCATTAAGAAGTTCCTTCCCACTCATGAGAAGTACAGTGTTGCTGATCTCTGTTTTCACCTCTTTATCCTTAATTGGCAACAACATGTGAGTCCTACCATTTTTCTCCAGGGTATACTTGTTCTTTCTCCCATCATGAACTATATTTCTATCATATTGCCATGTTCTACTCAACAATAGATGACAAACATCCATGGGAATGAAATCACCTAATATTTCATCCTTTTATCCTCCTATTTTAAATTCAACTAAACATTGTTTAATGACATTTAACTAATGTCATTTTTGTAGCCACAAAAATCTGTATGGGCTTGGATGTACAACAGTCTCCAGCTCCAACTTTTCTACCATCTCTGTAGATACAAGATTATCTATGTTACTACTGTCCACTATGACCTTGCATACCCTGTCTTTGGTTTTGCAAGCAGTCTGAAACAAACTGTTTCCTTGGGCTGGGTTCTCTGCCTCCTTCTCTGGATTCAAGAGAACTTTCCTCATCATCAAAGATATTCCGCCCTCATCGTCTTCTGCCTCAACATTCCATCCTTGAGCTTTGACAATGTGAGTTTCACCACCATATTTATTCCTATCTGGATACTCATAGGATTTATGTCCGATCTTTCCATAGACAAAGCATTTTACTTCACCGCCTCTACCTCTTCCTCTTCCTCTAGCTCAAGGAAAATTATTTCCATCAGCATACTGCCCTCTCTGTGAGCTTCTTCCTCTCTCATGTTGACTTTGAGGTTTATTTCCCTCTTCTTTTGATTTATGAGTTTTGTCTTGGGCAATTGTTTTGCCTCTGGCTTGAATTCTACCTCGGCTTCTTTGACCTTGTTTTCGGCTCAGCTTCTCTTCATCTTTTAGAGCCATCTGATAAGCATCTTCAACATTTCAAATAGTCATCATGCTCATCTCATCTTGAATGTAATATCGCAGACCATTCATGTACCTAGCAACTTTTTCATCATCGCTTTCCTGATGACCTGCTCTGAGGTTTATCTTATAGAACTCTTCAGTGTATTCTTTCATTGACATCAACTTCTATCTGAAATTCTGCATCCTCTGAAACAGAGTGATTTGATAATCCTTGGGTATAAATTTGGCTTTCATCTTTGCAACCATTCTATCCCATCTTTTGATTTTCTGCTTGCCCTTGCAGTGTCTATCAGCCTGTAGTTCATCCCACCATAGTGATGCATGCCCTTTAAGTCTAGTAACGTCATGTTTGACCTTCTTGTCTTCCTCGACATCCTCATAGTCGAAGTATTTATCCAGAGCTCTAATCCAATCTAGAAGCTCTTCAATATCTAAGTTTCCCTCATACATTGGAATCTCCATTTTTGCTCTGGCACCTATCCTAGCAACATCCCTGAATAGGCGTTCATCTACAACATCTTCGACTGTGATCTCTTCTTATCCTCCATTTACAGATTCATTTTCACTTTCATCCTCTTTGATATCCCCAACGTCGACTGTGCGCCTATGTGCTGTCTCCATGGCATCAATCCTGGCACGTAACTCATGCATTTCTCTTTCTCTTGCTGGTTCAAGCATTGGCATTGGCCTATCTCTTATTCTCGACGGTATGACTGTAAAATGTTCCCCTGTTCTCTCTACTATAGAAAGCAAAGAACTTGTTTTGGACTCTGATACCACAATGTCGGAGACCCCCGACCCTCGGGCCATGGTCCGTGTAGGATCGTTCTAAATCTTCCCCAGAGTTTGATTGACTCTTTTGTTTCCCCATAGGGAATACCACACACACAAGGTGTATTCCATAGGTCCTTTTGAGTTATGCCTACGTGATCAAACACTGGCGGTAACTCCACAACCAACCCACAAATGTGATCAGGGCTTTTCCCTTTCGGGATTTAGGATTTCACAATTTCGTGAATCCTGTTGTCAAGCCCCTTGTCTCTTCAACCTTCGAAACCTAAAATGTCAACAAGGGTTGAATCCTTCAATGCGCCAAACACATGCCACTTAATTTGGATTTTCGAAACTTGAGTGATCGACCAACACTCTTTCCTCTTCCCTTATGATTTTCCGGTTTCCAAAATTACCCCTTTTTGGCGAGCCGAAGGTCTTTTGAGAATTTCCCCGATGCTTGACCACTCCCTTGACTCCTGTCACACATATCCTTCGATTAATGCTTAGGACCCACCTTTCATCTTTTTCCTTTTCACGATTTTAGGAGTTGCGTTGACATGCAACTCTGTCTCTTGACTCCCGAAACCCCAAAACCTGATTGGGACCACGACTGTTATCCTTCAATGTTTTGGGAATTTTTCCTTTCACTCTTTGGGATTTCACGACTTGCGAGATCCATAGTAGAAAGGTTCCTCACCTCCCGAAACTCCGATCTCTGAATTCCTAAAAGCTCGCCTCCAACATGATCTATGGCTGAGATCCTCCACGATTCGACGACTCTGGATCTTTCATCTTTTCATGAACTGGGAGTTTGAAACTCTCGATTTCAAAGTTCGCCGCCTCTTGTACTTCCTGACACCCAAAGTGCCAAAATGCCAAAATTCCATCCCAAAGTTCTGTCATGTTTCACGACTTTGGGATTTTCACTCCACTATGTCCCGCTCCTTGTCGTCAGGATTCTTGGTGTGCCGAACCTCGAAATACTGAAATTTTTCTCTTGATTATCCTTTTCGTGAACCAAGAATTTGAGTGACCAAGGGTTTTGACCTGCCCTCCCAACTTACGGGTCCCAAATTCCCGAAATGATTTGACAGCTTAGACAGATCACGATCAATGGTCCACATTGATTCTTGAAACCAAAGTGATGGGTTCACCCAACGTCTAACCAGCTTGTAGCTTCACTAGATTCTACGGTCCTCATGAATTCACGAGTTCTCCTTAGAGAATCATGACTGCCTGATTCACTCCTCAATGACTTCTGTGAGACAAATCGGTGTTCTCCCTCCTGAACTTATCTTTTATGAGATGCTTTCATCTTTCATTTCCCTTTGAACACTTCAAAGGTACTATCCCTCCTGAGCTTTCACTTGCAAAATCAGGTCTCCAAGAGAGATCCTGCTCATACTCCTTGTGACAATCTTTCAAATAACCTCTAGTTATTTGAGTCCTTGACTCTGTGCACTCTTTGCAACAATAGTCCTTCCACCTTCCTTCTGGATCTGTAAAATCCAAGGCTTCAACTGGCCCGTGCACACCTTGCACGGCTCTGTGCTTCATCTACACTTCACTGATATGAGAACAATGGTATCTCTCCTGAGATTTCTGAGATAAAACTCAGACCTTCGTCAACGCACACCTTGTGGACATTCACTGCACTCCTTGCAAGAATTCTTAGGAAGAGAAAAAATTGAAACTCATTATTCTCCTCTCTCAGACTTCATATACTTAACCTGAAATCACACATTCAACACAACATTGAAACAAATGCATAAACAGAGAGAATAAAACAATTTTAGACATACCATTCAACAAATGTAAATAGTAAGCATCACAACACCATGAAAATTGAGTCAAAGATTCATATATTAACTCAAGTGCTTCTGTACATGGGTTCTCCTCTACAGCTCTCTGCTTCAGCTCTCAATGATGATAATAATAATAATACAATGATACAAGGGTGAGGGTGTCTATATCTGTTTTCCCTCCTACTCTCTAAATTGTCTAATCTATGAATTCAAATCTACCTACTTTCATTAATTACGTATAAATGCCTTTACATTCTATAGATGAGAGCAGTGCTCAAGATCTATTTACAACATGCAAGTACACTTCCTTTAACTACTACATTAATATCTGCTCATTATTTGTTTTCAAAACATTTCAAAAATGTGCGCTGGTGTTTTTCCAACTGTCTTCCACCTTTTACGTTGCTTTCTTGGCTGGCTACTTATGATGATCCTCCATCACACATGTGAAGAAACCGTGAGAGGTTTTTTTGAATGG
Organism: Picea glauca; assembly: GCA_000966675.3. NCBI lineage: Eukaryota > Viridiplantae > Streptophyta > Pinopsida > Pinales > Pinaceae > Picea > Picea glauca. Next base: position 546,899 of record JZKD02S1759227.1, read on the forward strand.
GATCGTTCTTGAAAAAATCCTCTTTCATTTTTTGAAAATTACTTTCCAGATTCTCGGGATCCATGCCCAAAGATAATGGCTAAAATAGGAAATCATTAAATGTTTAAATATGAAAAATAGACTGTAAAGATCCATTCGAATATTCCAAACCATGACACCTATGAAGAAACTGAGCGAGGTTTTTGTGAATGGGATCATTCTTGACAAAAATCATTTTTAAGTTTTCAAATATTCCTTTCCAACATCTCAGAATTTATGCCCAATGGATTTCCTTTTTCTTTGGCCAAACACTTCATAAATTTTCTCTTCTACGAAAGACCTAGCCTTTAATTTCATTGAAAATCTGTGAGAGAGCCCTCTCTAGGTTGGAAGGGATAGATTCCATCCTGCAATTTGGTTTGTGGTTACCTCTAAGTTTCTTTGATACAACCAAAATAAATTATAGAGTGATAACATTTTTGGCACTATTGCTAGGGAGCGAAGGTGAAATCTCCCTGTGTTAAACAACAAAGTTCAGATTTGACTACTGATGGTGAACAATAGTCTGACACAAAGAGATAATAAATCATACACCTGGAAACTCCAATTATGATTCAATAAAATTTGAAGACTGCACCGAAGGATGAGCTTATTTGACAGTGATATGGAAGGACACAATGAGAAGACCGGGTACTTAATCTTGTGTTTTCTCCAGGAAGTACTTGTTAGGATATTTAGACACTTAGGAGTTATTTAAGATCTACTTGGTCTAATGTGTCGTTAGGTAAAAATGTGTTTCCTAGTGTGTTTCTTTAGTATGCATTAGTTTGCATTTGTATTTAGGAAATCCGATGGTCACGATATGTTCGCGACATAGAGTGATCCGATGGTTCATACTCTCCTCGATCTTAACATCCAATTGTTCCATGATCTCTATTTAAAGAGCTTGGAGGGTCATTTTTCGATGATCGATTGTGAGAAAATCTCTTGTAAAATCTCTTTGTAATCTTTTTCTTTGCATTAATAAACTTCTCCAAGTGGCCATGTTGGTTGGGGCCGTGGATGTTTCCCCGTAGGGGTTTTACCACATGAAAAAATTGGTGTGTTGATCTGTTATTTGGTTATGTGAATGGTTACTAAACGTTTTCATCCTTTACTGGAATACCTGTGTTTTCGAACATGGTATCAGAGCTTGTTTGAAGACCCGCTCCTATTGTAGATTGAGATCGTGAAGACGAGTTGACTCATCTCCATTTTCTGTCATTTTCGTACATTTATGGGCTAAGAGGATTGTTACATTGTGTTTGGAGCACTCGTTTCATTCAGGAACACTTTTCGTTTCACTAAAAAATGTTTCCGTTTTCCCAAAATATGACCATTACAGTGAGATCTGGAGGTATAAAGTTTGAATACACATTTCAATTTTTTTTTGCAGTGAAGTATTTTTCTTTTATTTCGGTTTTGTCTTATTTATTTTTGGGTTTCTACTATTTTAGATATGTGTATTCTCTTTTCCCCACACCCTGTGAGATCTCAACAAATCACAAACATATAGGAAAAGGTACATCTTTCGGGTAGGCTAACCAAGATCTAACCCTTGTTGTCATCGAGAAGCGAAATTGTTTTCTTGTGTGAAAATAATTTTTTGAGCACGCTCTCCAACAACAACAACAACAACAACAAAAAAAACAACCCCGATCCTCCTTCTAAAAATTACAATATGTTTTTCTAGACCATTTGGTTAAAATTTGCCTTATTAAGTAAGAGGTCTTGAGTTCAAGTCTCTCTTTTGTTACTTTTTTTGAAAAATTTCATGATAAAATTGTAAAGTGTATTTCACTTCAAGTATAAAAATGAATCACTATAAGTAGCTTTAATATTTTATTTTAGAGTTATTTATTTTGCATGCAACTTTTATTTGTAAAAGTGGTCCCCACTTCTCGTTATAAAAGTGGGTCACTTCATAAAGCAACTTACACTACCACGTGGTCCTTTGGTTACCATTTATGAATTTTTTAAAAAAGGGCATAACACTCACATCTAAAGTCCGTTTTCAGTGCCATTTTTCTTAAAACCACATAATTTTTTGAGATATTTCCATCCAGATCATCAGTTTTAGTTTTTAAATCCATATTATCTGCATATTTAATATGGATTCTACAACTAATCTCTTACTTACCAACACCAACTACTTCAAACGGAAATCCCATATAGAGGATTTATTAAGAAGTAAAGGCTTGTACCAGATTACCCTGGGAAAGGAAATAACACCCACTGATGCTGATAAGAAAGCCAAATGGGATAATAGGAATGACGAAGCATGTGGATTAATTAGAATGTCCATCTCTCCTTATTTAAGGTTCCACCTTCAATCAATTGATCAAACCAAAGATGCTTGGGACAAGATTGAATCTGTGTTTTGTAAACACAATATTATTCGAGCACAACATATAGAAAATCAAGTACCGACTTTAAGTCCAAATGATTTTTCTTGCATTGAAGACTATCTATCTAAGTTTAAAACACTCATACTTTTATGTGAAGAATGTAAGATAAAGATATAAGAAGATCGTTTCATCTATCTTATACTTTCTAAGCTAGGTAGTGCATATTCTGTGTTTGTATCTACCTTTTATGCCATGCAAGAGGCTCTAGGGAAAGCTTATAAAAAACCCAGTCTTGACAACTTTTGTGATTCTTTGATTAGAGAGAAAGATAAGCTTGTACAACTTGGAGTGATCAACACTACAAGTACCTCCAACAAAGCCTTATTTGTCCATCAAAAATATAAATCCAAGAATACTAAGAAGCAACATCCTCACCACAACAACAAGCAATATAAGGGTCCCAAACCCACTCAGACAACTTTCTCTCCTAATGGAGACAAAGGAGAAAAATATAAAAATAAGAAGATTGACAGAAATTGCAACTTTTGTGATAAATATGGTCATGATGAGTCCAAATGTTTCAAGAAGATGGGAGCTTTAGAAGCAGTGATAAATAAGCACAACATCAATATTGATTTTGCTTCTTCTTCTTCTTCTTATTCTCATGGACATGCACTTTCTGCTTCTAGTTTATCCTTCAATATAACTTCTACTTCTTCTTTTGATGAGTGGGTTATTGATTCTAGAGAATATTATCATATCGCTAAGGACAGAGAAATATTTTCTACTCTAAATGAATGTAACACCAAGAAAATATTTGTTGGTGATGACATATCTCTTAGTGTTGAAGGATCTGGAACAATTCAAGTAGAAAATGGTCACTTCAATGATGTATTATGTGTTCCAGTTCTTTCTTGTAACCTTCTATCAGTATATCAAATCATTCATTCAGGTGAAGGTAAACCCATAGAGTTTTCACCTCACAAAGTTGTAATCAAGGATCTAAAATATCCTAAGCATGTTCTTACAACTAGAATTGCTGATGATATTACCAGGTTGTACAAGTTTGACAACTTTGGGTCATCATATTTTTCATCAGTTTTTGTTGCTCATAGCAATGACTTGAGAAAACTTTGGCATGAGCAGTTTGGTCATCTAAACTATCGCTCATTGCAACAACTATGTAAACAACAAATGGTGACTAGTCTTCCTCTTGTTTCATGCAAAGATGGTGTTTTTGCCGGTTGTGTTCTCGACAAACATCATCGGGACAGTTTTGACAAACATGCCTCTTGGCACGCCTCGGGTCCTTTGCATCTTGTTCACAGTGATTTGTGTGGTCCACTTTCTTCTCCT
>JZKD02S1759227.1:586343-599155 GCA_000966675.3 Picea glauca
TGAGAGAAGGTGATGAATGGGAGACATCATTCAAGACGAATGAAGGGCTGTATGAATGGATTTTCATGCCATTTGGCTTGAAAAATGTGCCCAATACTTTCATGAGGTTGATGAACGAAGTTCTAAAGGATTTCATTGGAAAATCTGTGATTGTATATCTTGATGATATATTAATATTCAACAAAACTGAAGCAGGACACTTGAAGCATTTAGCTGCAGTGATGAGAAGGTTACAGTAAGAGAAATTTCTGATCAACATGAAGAAATCGTCATTTATGAGGACATAACTCATTTATTTGGGTTTTGTTATCTCTGTAAATGAATTGAAAATGGATCCAGAAAAGATAAAGGCTATTAAGGATTGGCCATCGCTGAAGAGCGTGTTTGAAGTTCGAAGCTTCCATGGTTTGGCTAGCTTCTACAAGAAATTAATCTAAAAATTCAGTGGAATTAATGCACCAATGATGGATATAGTGAATAAAAGACATAAGTCTTTTCACTGGACAAAGGAAGCAGAGAAGAGCTTCAACCTGCTAAAGAAGAAGATCACTGAGCAACCAATTTTGGTTTTTCCATATTTCAACAAGACATTCCAGGTCAGGTGTGATGCGAGTGGATTTGCCATTGGAGGGGTCTTAAGACAAGACAATAGCCTAGTTGTGTATTTCAGTGAAAAAATGAATGAAGCAAAGATTAAGCACTCTACGTATGGCAAATAATTCTACGCAGTCATACAATCACTGAGGAAATGTAAGCACTATTTGGTTCCAAAATAGTTTGTTTTGTATAACGATAATCATGCTTTCCAATTCGTGACTCGACAGGAGAAGTTGAACCACAAACATTGTAAATGGGTTGAATTCATGTAGAATTTTACTTTTGTGATTAAGCATATTTCTGGAACTGCTAACAAAGTTGCTGACGCTTTGAGCAGGAAATGTTTGATTATGTAGGAATTTAGAGTTAAGACTTTTGGTTGTGATAACCTCAAATAAATATACGGGGATGATCCATATTTCAAAGAGGTATATGAGGTGTCTGAGAATCCAATTCTAAGGGACATAAAACAATGGAACGAGTACATGATCCAGGATGGACTATTGTTCCAGGGAAATCATCTATGTATTCGGAAATGATCCATGAGGGAGAATTTGTTGAAGGAAAAGCATAATGGAGGATTGGCCGGACACTTTGGCCATGAAAATATGTTCTCAAAGTTGAATGGCTCATATTACTGGCCAGGGATGAGGACATATGTGAAGAAATTTGTAGACTGGTGCATAATTTGTCAACACACAAAGGGAAAAAGGTAGAACGTAGGGTTATATTAGCCATTACCCATACCTGAAAGGTCCTGGGACACAGTGAGCATAGATTTCATATTAGGACTGCCAAGGACATAGAGGGGTTATGATTCAATATTTGTAGTGGTAGACAAATTTTCAAAGATGGTGCTAGCACTTGGTAAATTTCCTAGAGGTTGAAACAAAAGAAATCTACAAAGGTAACTTTATCCAACCGCTTTTAAAGTCGGGATCTAGCCCTTCCAGCTTCAGAGAGGGATCTCTCTATATGATTTAGCTTTGTTTTCTAACTTTAGATATTAGGATAGGTAAAGAAATAGGTAGGTTTTGTTGTAAAAGTGTTTTTGAATTGGTTGAGACAGTCTACACCTCCATTGGGCTATGGGGTCTATGTTATAACAAACATGAGATACAAACCATAAGCATAAAGGAAAACTCCCATAGGGCGAGATAATATACTCACTGGATATTTAATAGTTTAGATGATGGACAAAAGAAAAGATGAGAAAGATCATTCAAGTAAGAAGCAGTTAAGAATTCCTTAATTGAAAACCTTAGAAGATAAGCATTAAAACCTTTAAAGTCAGAAACAGGGTATCTAAGATAAATGCTGCAACATACGTTACTTTTAAAGATTAGTTTCAGAAAACAATATGATCACAAAGCAAGAAAAACATTCAACTTAGAGAAAAACATCACCAGTGAATACACACAAGAATCCTGTAAAAGTGCTTCCTCTTTATTAATGGCAGATCTCCTCAAAAATAATTACAGTCTGATAGCGTTAGGGTGTAAATATCAACAACCCCTAATACTTTGAAAGGTGAAGTATTTATAATTCAAATTACAAATGTTCCTGTCATAACTGATCAGGACGTGCTCATTCTATTTTTAGTCTAACTAATTTAACTGATCAAAATTGCTTGATGACTCGGTACAACTGCATGCGGAATTTCTGGGGTAGGCCGTTGGTGAGGTGTAACCTCTTCTGACTGGACAGGTGACTGGACGTGGACAACTCATCTGCTAATCGAGAAGATCACAGAGTTCTTCCCATCTGAGATGACTAGGCACAGTGACTTTGAGCAGCCTTCGATACACCTCGTCCATTTCTGTATATTTGGAAAATGTGGGCTTTGTGAGGAATATGTATCGAATCTCATGCTGGATACTGATGTCAAATTGGAGGGCGTCCAGGAATTATTTTCCAGTGATAATCCCTTGTATGCCAACAAACTTTGAACTATCCTTAGACACTTTAGACAGTCTCTTTTTATAATCTGGGAGTGTCATCAATTTATCATTAATAACTTTCAGACCGGGGAGACCCTTCTTCTGGAGAGCTTCGATCTTGTTGAAGAACCTTTGTACTCCTTGGTCCATGACCTGAACCTTTTCTTCAAGCTGAAGCATTAGACTTCTCTTAGTCAAAACCCCTTTTACCTCAATTATGGTCTCTGTTCTGTCCTCGATCTCCAGTTCCTCTAGCTCTTCTCTATTCTTAGAATTTAAGAATCTGATGATCTCATTTGCTTGTCTTGGCATTTCTCCCAACTCTATTCTAATCTTCTCAATGGCCTATTGGATCCTCTGGACCAACTCATTCTGTTCAAACATAATCTGGATCATTGGCCATATTTCATTTATGGACTTTATGATGTCTGTCCATACATTCTCTTTGACCTCAGCCAAAGTATTCCCTGCCACTGTTTGTTTTTGGAGCTGCTGTAGTTCCTTCCTTAGCTGCTCAGTTACCTTCTTCTCTTTGGATAGACTGGTTTGGAAAGAAGTTTTGAGTTCTTGGGGGTTCTCAACTTCCTTCTTCAGCCTGCTGATTTCAGTCTCTTGCAGGTTCATCTTCTCCATGGATTTGGCAAGGTCTACTGTCCCTTCTTGTGGTGTCGTGGGTTTTGCAGTTCTCAATCCCACAATGGGAATAACACTCAATGGGATGCCTTCCATTGGATTCATCTGTTCTTTCTCTTTAAGTAGTCTTTCCATCTCAGCCTCCATCTCTTTGAGATGAGCATTCTGCTCCATGAGCAGCTTTATCATTTCGTCTTTCTCGCCTTCCTTCTCAGCTATCTCCTTCGCCTGTGAGTCTTCTGTAGGTGGGATTTTTAGCTATTTCCTCAAAGAGGCGATGTCTGCATTTTTCTTCTTTATCATCTCTTCTGCTGCTTTGACATTTGCAGGATCATAACCGATCTTGAGGACCATCTCCTCCAACGTCTTGATTCTGTTGTCTTTTGCGAAAGATGATATTTTCTCCATCTTGAGTTGTGTCTGAGCATTGTTCAATGATACCTGAAATTGTTCTGCAGAAGATGAAGCGTGTGCCAATGTGTGGAAAACCATCTCCCCTATTTGTTTGTGTAGATCCATCTGATCTGCTGGATGCACGTCCTTCGCCTAGAATTCAAAGGGGGCCCTCTTGTAGTCTGAGATCACTTTGGGATACGATACCTGGGCTTGGAGGTAGGCCATGTGCATTCTTCCCTTTGCTATATCAAATAAAGACAACAGCCTGTGCTGCGCAGTTGATGACTTCTTCCAAAACTGGGCGTAAGTACTGCTGGTGAGGGTCTGGTTCTTTTTCTTGATCAATTCGTACTTCTCAAAAATGCCCAATTTGGGCCCAGTTTTGCTTGGCTGAGTATCCAGGGGAGAATCCGTGGATTTCTTCGGTATTGCTGTTGTGATTTCCTTATGCTGGCTTAAACCAAAAGGTAGAATGACCGGCTTGATCATTGGGGTAGTGACTGTGGTAGGCAGGACTCTTTGTTCTACTGTCGTGCCAGGCATTGAAACTGTCTTTGGCCTCTTGGTGTGCATCTAGAACTCTTCTGATGACACCTCTGTTACAGGTGGAGACGACTCCTGTCGGGGCCTCTTCTCCTTGGGGACCTGAGGTGTGGTAGTGGGTGGCACACTCATCGAGGGAACCTACTGTTCCACCTCAACTTGCTGTTCTATTTCGACTAAGGTGTTAGGCACCCATACTGTTTGATTTGCAAATTTTTCGATCTCGGGCTTGGCCTCATGAGCATACGGGATGTTTTTATTTTTCACTCTCATTTCTGAAATGATCCCACATGGATCATAGTGCCATGCGAAAATCGTAAAGAATTTCATCTCCTTCAACATTCTGTCCGCTTCTTTCCCGGTGCCTCGACTATTGCAGATGAAAGAACCAATCTTCCCTTTGATTCTCAATTGCTGCTTCTTCTTCAGGGAAACAAAATGAATGTCATCTGAATTCATTATCTATCTAATATATTCTAACACAAAGATTCTTACCGACACATATTGAGGTAGTTTATAAGGTGCCAATTCGCACCCGAAAACTCTGATCTCAGTGTGGTTTTGGTACAGGTACCAGTCTCCTGTCTTCACGTTGTCTGAGAGATGCAAAATTCTCTAGACTTTATCATTTATTCGTGGCTCAGGCCTGCCACTCAACATGCTTACCACCGAGTGGTAAAACTGATCAATGAAGGCTTTGAAGTCGTATTCAGCAGAGTTACGCTTCAATAAAGATGTCCATGCTGTGACTGGTTGTGGCCTTCCGTCTACGTCCATTTTCTGCATTGAAAAACTGAACTTGTCTGCTTGATAGAAAACGAACATGTAGGCCAATATAGAAGAATATCTGAACATGCCTTCCATTCCAAAATTGACGAACTATTCTTGAATATTGTTGGCCAGGAAGGAACTGAAATCGAACTGGGTGGTGGGTTTTTCATCAGTGGAAAAAATGGATAGAAAACCCAGAATGGGCTCATCTACCCACTGTTCGGAATAGTATCCTAACAGAGCGCAAATAGAGGAAATGATCTGGTTTCCCTTGGTGGAGAACATGGATGATGGTTAAGGTGGATTGGTGGAAGGGAATTGAGCGGAGGTGGGAAGGAACAACTCAAAAATTTGAGCTCCTTGTGGAAAGGTCATCTTTTGATACAACTCTGTAAGGATCTCTAGGTCGAAAGGAGAGACAGAATCAACACGGGGAATCTGCATCATTTGGTCAATGTCTTCAGGGGTGATGAAGAAAAGGATGTCTCCAGATGATGAAACGATGGGCCTCTGATAGGGAATATAATGGGCTTGGCATTTGAGGGAGAATTCAGGAAAGTGGTGTATCTGGGGAAAAAGGTATAGGGGCAAATTTGACTCCCAGAGTCCAATCTTGTCGCTCTGGTCCAAAAACACTTCCCGGAGCCATGACTGTAGGTATGAAAAATCGAAGTCACAAATGGTATCTGTGATTAACCTGTCTTTATCCACCAAAGGGATTTTGTCCAGGTCAACAAGAGGAGGAAGAAAAGGATTCTCTTCTCCTTCCGCTGGCCTTGGCTTTGGTGCCATCTCTGCAACAGTACCTGCAATAAACAATATTTTAGTGGGGTCGACTGACTGTGGATGAAGGCGACGGGGAAGAAATGGAGGAAAAGATGTAATTTTTCTGGCGCGATGGACGAATAACGAATGAAAGGGGAATAATGGTAGTTTTATTCAAAACTGGGGTCGGTCAGACGCGGGAGACAGGTCAGCAGGATAACGGATATGTTATCCTGTAATAAATGGACAACGAGCCACTTGGGATGAGGTGGCAGGTGACGGTGTCCAAAACATATGGACGAGTGACGTGGCGGCCAGGGATTGGTGGTAAAAGTCGCAATAAGGGGCTTTTCATGAGTGAAAGGGGTGATGGATTGACAATAGGGACTGACAAAAGGGAATGAAAACAGTTATGGGATGGGAAATGACTCGGGAACAAGCGGAGCAAGTGGAATCAGTGGAGGATGACGTCCCTGAGTAATGGAGGCTGTCAGATGACATATGGTGAAGAGACGTCAGGACCAACAGATTTGTGCCACCTATGACAAGGGGCCCGTCGGAGGGAATATCCATTCCGGACCCCCCCCCCCTTTGGTTAAAAGCAGAACACCAAGGGGGGTCCGAAATCCATTGTAAACTGTTGATCTGCGCACCAGTTTCCTAGCCACAGATATTACTGCATCATTTATTACTCATTCCGGACCCCCCCTCCATTAAAGGTAGAGTGGATGGGGGGGTTCGGAATCCAATTTGGGTCGTGGATCAACGCGCTCGTTCTTGGACCGTCCAGATCTTCACGATCCTTATTAACGATTCCAGACCCCCCCGGTTAAAAGAAGAACACTAGGGGGGGGTCCAGAATGCTCTGAGCACCGTAGATCTGAGCACCATGATATGGACCGCTGATAAGTGTAAGGAATATAAATCATGAGCGGAAAAAGGATGTGTTGGGAAAACTTAGGATAAGTGCCTCTTATAGTTTTTTCCCAATCTTTTCACATAGACACCAGCAAGGGGACTTCGTCTAGACGATTCTTAGGCAATGTAGACATGGTGTAGCATTTTATCAATCTGGTTTCATGGGTGGTGAAGCAAATGAAGCAACTAACCTACATGATAACCTATCTTCCTAGGAGAATTAACCCAGATTAAACTGTTGGGTTAAGAAATTACTCTACCTAAGGGCTATCCGACCAGGATTAGACAGTATGGTCAGATTTATTCACTAATCTAACCTAAGGGCTATCTAACCAGGATTAGACAGTCTGGTCAGATTTATTCACTAACCTAGCAACATTAAATTTAAAAATAACTTGGCCATGCTTGAAAGGTATGGCCAAGTTACTATTATTGCATGGGGCTTTTCTTTTCAATTCTTTTATGCCCTCTTTTCTTTTTCTTTTTCTTTTCCTTTTTCTTTTCTTTTTCTTTTCTTTTTCCTTTTCTTTTTCCTTTTCCCTTTTTCTTTTCTTTTTTCTCAAATTATTTGCAGAATGAAAAATCATTTGTCAATAAAAACACTAGATACAAATAATATCCAAGTCATCAATTGATTCCCATAATTTATGGGGTGATAACAGATGGCACATTTCATACCATGCCAGAAAACCAGTGACACAACTCATATTGCGAACCTGTTTTTCAAGGAATTCGTCAGACTTCATGGCTTGCCAAGGAGTATCATTTCTGATCGAGATACCAAGTTCGTAGGAAATTTCTGGAGGAAATTATGGAAGAAGATGGGGATGAACTTGTATTTTAGCTCAGTGTATCATCCTCAGATGGATGGAAAGACAGAGGTCATGAACAAAAGCTTGGAAGATTTGTTAAGGAGCTTAGTGACTGAACACCACAGTCAATGGGATCACATTCTGCCATAGGTAGAATTCACTTACAATGATTCACTCAATAGAATCACATGGAATAGTCCATTCCAAATTGTATATGGAATGCATCCAAGGCAGTCTCTGAATTGAAAGATTCAGAACAAGTTGAGTTCATGAGTGCTAGTGTAGAGGAATTTGCAGAAGGAATGAAGGAGCTTCATAGTAGAATCAAGGAGCAATTGCAGAGTTCAAGTCAAGAGTACAAGCGTAGAGAAGATCAAGACATGCAAGAACTTAAATTTGAAGTTGGTGATTGGATTATTGTGCATTTGAGGAAGGAAAGGTTCCCAAGGGGAACATACAACAAGCTGAAGATGAAGAAAATTGGACCGTGCAAGGTCATAAATTTTTTTGGGGAAAATGCGTATGAGATTGAACTACCATATGGGGTCGGAATCTCACCGATATTCAATGTCATGGATTTGTACCCTTACAAAGTTGAAGAAGCAAGAGCAGAAGAGGAATAATAAAATATTCAATGGAAGAAACAAATGCTTGTAGCTGGAAAGCCACATATGGAAAACATAATTGACAAGAGGATTAGCAGAAATACCAGGAGAAAAGAGTATTTTGAATACTTGGTCAAGTGGAAAAGACATCCAGTTGAATTTTCCAGTTGGGAGGATGAAGCAACAATTCAAAAGCATGGACAAACAGTGAAGGAACTCATTAATAGGAATTCATGAAAATTTTCAAGCGAGGGAGTATGATGCAGTAGCATCATAGAAAGCCAAAGCAGGCGCCTAGCCAAAGAGATAGTTATACACACATATGTAATTTGAACACATTTTTTTGAAAACATTTTGAAATATAAAATTCGAAGCATTAATGTAATGGACAAGAGGAAAGTGTAGTTGCATTTATATCTAAAGATCCATATTGATTTTGGAGCGTATGTTCCTATCCGCCGGATGTAATAGGCATTTAAGTATGTTTAATGCAAGTATGTAGATTTAAATGATAGATTAGACAGTTTAGGAGAATATGAGGGAAAATGGATATTAGACACCCTCACCTTGTATCTTGAGAATAACTCATTATTATTATTATTCAGAATTCGTAAGCTGTAGAGCTGTGCAGAGGAAAACAAAGAATTTTATGCATTCTAGCTGTTGTTATTTACCATGTATAGGAGCACTAGAATTAATAGAAGAACGCTTTGATTCCAATCTATGTGTTTGTTATGGTTGTTGGAACCACCTGTTGAATGGTATGTTGCAGGCTAGTTATATTCTCTGTGTGCATTTTATTTCAATGAAATATGTGTGTGTATGCTCTAGAATTCTATGTTGAATGTTTGAATTCTAGATAAGTAGAGAATGAGTTTTGGTTGTTTCTCTTTCTGAGAATTCTTGCAAAGAGTGTAGTGGAGGGTCCGCAAAGAGTGCGTCGACTAGGCTATGAGTTTCATCTCAGAACTCTCAGAGGAGATTCAAATCGTGTTTTTATAGGCCAAAGTACAAGGTTAGCTTAGAACTATGCAAGGTGTGCATAGGCTGGGTGACGTTTGAGATTTTACCAACTCAAGAGGGAGATTCAGAGGCTACTGTTGCAAGAGGTGCAAAGAGTCAAAGACCTAAATAACCCAAGTTTATTTGAAAATTGCCGCAAGGAGTGTGTGCAGGGACCCTTTTGGAAGCCTTGAGTTCACAAGTGAAAGCTTAGAAGGGATAGAACCTCTGAAGTGTTCAAAGGTATGTGGAGGTCGAAATCCTCTCACCTAAGTCAATTTCAAGAGGGAGGACGCCAATTCATTTGGCCATAAGTCCTTCAGGATTTGAAATGGATGATCTGAATTCTCCGGGGAGAGCTCGCAATATCGCGAGGACCATAGGATTTGAAAAAGTCACAAGGTGGTTAGAGGCCAGAGAAACCCATCACCCAGGAGTCACAAAGTGATGAAGTTTTGAGAGCCGTTGGATATGATAGACCAGAAGAAGGATTACTGTCGAGTTTCTTTAAACACTCTTAATCTTAGGAAGGATAGTGACCTTCAGATCTGTATCAACGAGGGCCATTGATATCGTATGTGAATTCGAATACTAGAGTTCAGGGAGTGCAGTGACCAGTGGTTTGGGTTGAGTGTTGTGGAATTTCGATTGGAAAAGTATCAATACACCGAGGGCCATTCAATCGAGGGAGGCACACAACTCACGATCTCATCGAAGGCACGATTTTGAGGCCGAGGATTTATAGAGGGAGAGGAATGGCTGTTCATTGTTCTCTCAGGTTGTGAAAATCCGAAGACTCATGTGGACAGGTGGTAATAACCCACTCTATAAGTGGAGAAATAGAGGTGACAGGTGGCATGCACCCATCGCTTTGGGTGGAGTCAACCTTCGTTGACATATCACATTTCAGGTATTCGCAAGGGAAGAGCACAAGAGTTTGGCGCTCCAACTCGTGAAGTCTTGAGTTGCAAAAGATACTTGCATTAAGGCTTGGATGTGGTCATATTGGAAAAGGGGATGAAGAGAGGGCTTACACCTTAAGCCCATTCACAATTTCGTGCTTCGACTATTTCCAAGGGCTGTGGAATTGGATTTGAAGTGTCGAACTCGCGAGGTCCAAAATCCTTTGTAGGCTTAAACAAGGAGTTCAATTAACCCTTTTCGTGGTTTAGAGAAGATCCTGCATGGATCTCAACCTAAGGGTAGGAGGTCTGCACCACGAGCGCATTACTCCTTCTGTGATTACTTCTAGTTAAAACAATGAAGTAAGTGTGCATCTCTTGGTGCAACCCAATATAAACAACGAATTTTCTGCCATAAACAACGTCTTCAGATCGCTTCAAGAATCTTTTTTCTCCAGGTGACAATAATAATAAGTTGATATCATGGCCACTGTATTGTATGATTCGAAAATTATAGTTGCTATGCATGCTCCTCCAAGATGATGCAGTGCAGTCTTCTCCAAACAGTACGTATGATTACACCAACAATTTCGTAGATAAAGGATAAGCTTTTGATATGGAAGTTGCAACTTGGAGAAAAATATTTTGGTTAAATATTCCTTAAGGAGATACCAGGAAGATATGTTTGTCTTGACCATAATAAGGGTGGCTAATATAATAAACAAACTAGCAATATTTGTCGTGATTGATGGTCTAGAATAAGATATTAGTGTTTTCAAATGTCGCCAATAGAGATTCAAAGGCCAGGAGAAAGAACTACATTAGCTAACTTGGCTTGGGATTATGGGATTAGCTCCCAGGTTTGGATGGAAACAATTATTGCATAGAAGTTATTCTCATTGATAGTGCCCTTGCATCTCCACTGTGGCTGCTGAATGCCAATGTATGAACCCACCTTACCTTACCGATAGTCGATTGGTTGAGTTAAATGCTGGAGCGTGCTAGTACATGCCGAAGTATAGGTACGCTGTGGTCGATTGACTGTATGCGCCACTGATAGAGGGATTCAAAAGGAATTTCCTTTAGCTCCGCTCCGGATGGGTAACATAAAAGCCATTTTGTATTTGACAGAGGGGAGTTTCCCCACTTTCGGATAGCCAACGATTAGAAATGGGTGAGCCAATGGGACAAGAGATATAGAATAAATCAACGAGCCATTAAAGGGTTAGTTCCTTTCCCTTCTTAGGTCAGGAAAGAGCTTAACACTCCTTGTCAAAGTGGGGAATCAACTACTGAAATATGGTCGCCTGAAAAATTTATACTATCCCCGACAAAATGTATCAAAAGCAAGCATGACTCACCCACCTGTGGTTGACCAAGATTTAGATAAGTACCTACCAACATTAGATTAAACATAGATGGTCCCATATTCATCGGTTTAAGTTGATCTCCTGTTTCTTCCCCTAGTATTCCTCCTGAGTAGATAGTCATAGTAGCCTGTTCTAATAGGTAAACGTCAACGACTTCTGATCCAAACTTCCCAACCAACACTCAAGGGTGCAAGTTAAAGCTATCATGGAGGCCCAAGATGACCCTGCTAAGGTGATGGAGAAAGAATTCCCTTCTCCACTAATAGAAGAGCCTAAAGCTCCATCATACTCCACCTTTGACAGACCCTAAAATGTAGTTATGACAATAGAGGATATGTAGTTCGAATCCTTGTTCGAGGAAAGAAGGAAGGAAGTATTCGAGGATAATTGAAGTAAACAAAAGATGGAAGTCGGGTGCTAGTAAATTATGTTTAACCAAACCCCGTGAATGTTCCTATTGACAAAATTAGTAAGCTTGTTAATTGATCAGTCGATTCGGGTCCACACCTCCCATAGCTCGACATATTTTGATGTCATTAACCCATGCAAGCTTTAATGGGTTTCAAGCTTTGATGCAGGGACTAAGTTATAGAAGCAGTTGAACTCTGAGCTCTACTGGAATGACCCCTCCTTGGCCTAGTTGGAAATGGAATGACTCCTGGAATGGTCTCTTAAAGGAATTAGATGAGTTAAGATATGTAGACAATATTTCATACATAAAACAAGGAATTTTTGCACCCACACAGAGACTCCACTTGCCTCAGTGTTGGGCCCCAACAACTCCCCCTAAAGTTTTACAAAACTTAAAGGGGCCCCCATTAGAATCTTGATAATTATAATGAGCTACAGAATCAACCTTTTCAAATAGTTCCATACGTTGGCTTGCTTTGAGACAAACTTAAGACATTCACTATAGTATGAGATATTCATTACAAGAGTATATGTCAAAATTTAGAAACGGGTATAAAAATCTCAATTTAAACAAAAACGTTAATTTTTATCAAATGTTTACTTTCGTTTAAATTATGATTATGTGTTCATTCTTTTTCTTATTAGCAACTTTAACTATTTTGAATAATGTGTTCAATACTTCATCAAATAATATCTTGGTTGGTTTCTCATTTTCATGAAATCATTTGGTGATATTAATTAATTAAATTATTTTTTCATTTTGCATCTCGTTTCAAAATAATAATAATAAAAGAATTATCTATCATTTGTTTGATTTTGTAAAAAACTTAAATTAATATTTTTTCTCCATTAACTTGAAGCTTCTAGATCATATTTGAAATTGAATTATTAGCAATGTTTGTTTATAAGTTATAGTTAGTTTAAATTCATTTTTGATTTTTCTAGATTATGTTTTATTCACAATTTTTAGGTTATTAATTTAGGTTTCTTTTTGTTTCATGGGTTTCTATTATCAAATATTTGATATGGATATGATTATGGCTTGATTTTATTATCCAAATACGTTCAAGATGATTGATCCAAAAATAATTTTGGATTGCTACAAATAATTTTATGAGCAACAACAGATAAAATTTGGAAAGGCGTC
>JZKD02S1759227.1:628494-643356 GCA_000966675.3 Picea glauca
TAAAGTTATGGAATAATTATAAAAACCATAAAATCTCCTCTTTATTACAAATCTAGATAAATATTGCACATATTTCAATGTTAGTTATACAACGCTCAAATCTAAAATTGCCATAAAAACTGCTATCATAAATATTGCGTCCATAAATTTATACCATAATTATTGCTACCAAAAATTTTCCATAAATCTTGCCATAAACATTACTTACCAGTCACACCATAGGGATTTCTACAAGTCTTCATTAATATATCTACCATCCAAGTTACCATGCTTCCTCTCGCAGGGTTTGTTGTGATTATTCTAGCATGGTCCTACTTCAAGAGTGCAGTACTGGCTTTTCGGAACAAGAAATTAACAATAGATCATCAAGGCATCAAGGCGAAGGTGGACGAAGCGAGAGGAGGAAGGATATGACATAAATTTCATATGATAAGGGAAAGAGAGTAATTTTGGTCATGGATGGTGATGAGGAATTGACCTTTATTGCTAAACGAGCGTCTTTGGCTATTGAAGTTTAACGTCCCAGTGAGCAGATAAACTGCATCAAAATTATTATTCTTGGTTTGATAGTGTATCTGTGAAGCAAGTCTAGAAATATTATGATTTAGGATATCAGCTATTGTGAGGTTGAATTTCATCAGCGTTTACATTTAATATAGGCTGGGAAATTGCAGCATTATTTATAAGGAAAGCACTCTTCCTATACAATATTTTAGGGTGTTTATGGACTAAATTAGTTAACTGTTATTAGTAGATCTTCAGCTTGGTCATGTCAACCAGTTGGATGAGTGAATCCATGAGATAGACAAAGATTCCACGGTGTCCTGTCTCTGGGCAGTTTGCTATAATTAAATTTTAATTTTGTTATTCATAGTTGCAATTTTGCTAAACTTTTGACGTAAATATTTAAAATTCTTTGAGGTATATAATTCCCTTCCTCGAGTTGGAGAAGGGTGACAGTAATCAGTTTGTGTAAAATCAACTGATTTATATTTTTAAAATAATTCTTATATGACAAGAAATAATATATAGAATATACATAAAGGATAATACAGTACAACAACTGGTTCATTTGAGTCTGATTGGAATAGTCACTCCCAAGTGGGAGTTGGATATACATTGCATCCTCCACTGATAAGTAGAATGTATCAATCCTATTATGAATACATAACTTCTGGAAGTACACAACAATCTTTTGAAAAGACACATAACCATTAAGGAATTAAAAATAAGTGGCATTTTAAAAGTATTCCACATATTTTGTGAAGGGACACATAACAATTAATAGTTCAAAATAAACTTATAACTCAGCTAAATTCAAGATATCTTACATAATTGCAAAGTTAACACAATGTTGCAATCTGCCATAAGTTTAAGGAATACTTTAATAATGCTAGAGAGAATATTTAAATAATGCAATCTGTCATAGTTTGTTCCATAATTTGAAGGCGACCTGAGTCTTTCGTTGTCACAATGTTAACCAAAAAGAACCTATAGTCCCAGATCATGGGGAAACAATTATTGCCACCATTACTCGATACTTAAATGCAAGGGAAACATAGATACAAATTAATCATTATTTTATTTTACAGGTAGGAGAAGAAAAATACCAACCCAGAAAAATAACACAGACATGGATCATTTAATTTCTTTTTAATAAATTAAAATCATAGCAATCACAGGCCAAGAAAAATTAAATTTACTGATATGAATAACAACGTTTATTTTTATTTTTTTCATTTCCAACATACAATTTATAAAGACGTAGACAGGGAATGGAATTGTTTTTGCATATCTAGGATACCAATACCACGTCAATTTAAAAATTCATCAACGAAAAAAAACACTGGGCTAAATTGATCCATCAATTATACACACGAGGTAAAACGAGATAACGATGGGATAAAAACAAGCCGAGTGTGAAGAAAAACTTCGCCAACAATCACATTGGCAGAGTTAGATAATCGCTTCAAGGTGTAAGACAACAACATAGGTGGATGTCTGATAGGTTCATCATTTACTTCATCATCCTCGCACATAAAAGAAGGGCATTGAGATCCATAGGTGTTTTAATGCTAAGGCGACGATCGTAGATCAGGCTCCTAGCCGACTACTCAGGAAAGGACTGACGAGCTAAGGACGAAAGCTAAACAACCTCAAGGTCACAATCAACACCACAGGGTGGTCATGACATGCGAGAAACGAAGGTCATGGGAAATCAATCACCCAATCAATCAGCTAGGCTATAAAAATTTTAGTCATGAAACTAGACAATTAGTTTACCTACCCAATAAACAAACAGATCCAATCATAAATCCTACAACAATCTTCCATTGAAACAAAGAGCGTACCATTTCCTGTTCTCCTGCTTCGAGTGTCGTCTACGTGCTCCATGCAACTCCCGCTCGCCGACCGCTAAGACTTCACCGGTACCTCCCAGCCAATGCTAGGGGTTCTTGTCTTCCCCCTTAGCCCCCCGAGCCAAAAAGGGGCCACACACACTATCCAAAGATCTCGTCTAGCTCCCAGATTGCCTCGCAAGGCCGAGCTACCACTCCTCTTTGAGCTGGGTATCCCAACTCCCACAGGTAAATCAATCAAGTCGATATTTATGCAACGTAACGTTACGCAAACATAAGATGCCCTTCATCCTTCTTCTTCCTGCACTAACTTCCTTTCTTTCTTAAAATCTCATTTAATTAAAGTTTTTAAAAATAAATTCTTAAAAACTCCTCTCTGTACAAGTGTCCCGCATCCCCTACATTCCTCCATAAATTAATTTATTTAATTAAGTAATTATCTCGATTTCCCTCACCCACCTAGAGTAACTCCTAGAATCATCGTGAGCGACTGTTGCATTTTTCCCTCACAGCATCATGGGTCCTCTCGAACTAGGTAATCATTAACCTACAGTTCGAGCCATGGCGAGAGTGCTAGTAGGCTGTGGTAGGGCTGTTGTCCACACCTCTCCCTCACTATATCGAGTAGTCGTGCGTGACCCCTTTGCTCCATATGTGAGTCTGGTCGGCAAGCTATCATTAGCCTGCATCATCAACAAATCATGTCAGAACATATCCACATCATATCATCTAGTCAAATGTAGTAATATCACAGTAAAACAATCAAACCCCAATGGAACACTCCCTGACTCGATCTGGAGTCCAAGGGGTTCCATCGATGCCTCTCCATCCTCAAGGTCCTAAATCCTGCACATTCTGTAAACTGAGCCAATAGCACCTGTCTATGTCAAATGCAGTAAAACAACATGTCATCGACCCATAACGCCTCAGGAATAAAGTGAGAACTCTTCATCAGAGTGTCTACTACGACGAAAATTGATTCATGTCTCCTTTCCATTAGTGGAAATCCAATAATAAAATCCACCGAAATAACCTCCCATTTTGATTCCATAATAGCATGTGGTTGTAGTAATCCTGCTGGGTGTCTATGTTCAGATTTTACCTGCTGACATTCTAGACATCTGGCCACATAGTTGACTATGTCTGCCTTCATTCCTTTCCAGAAGAATAAGGGTTTAAGGTCTGCTCTCATCTTCGTGAATCCCTGGTGAGCTCTGCAAACTACTCTATGAGCCTTGCTCAGGATCAACATCCTCAACTCGTCATTTGACGATACATAGATCTGATTTTTAAACCTCAATAAACCATCGCTATCAAATGAAAATCCTTCAAATCATGGTACCATCATTGTGTTTTGTTTGATAATACCCTCGACCTCTTTGTACCAGTCATCGTCACGCTGTAAGGTTAGAATCTTTTCATGTAGATTCATCTAAAGAGGCAAAACCAAAAAGATACATGGTCTCCGACTCAATGAATCCGCCACTCTGTTCACTGTTCCTTTTACGTAAGTAATCTCGAAGTTGTATTCGCTAAGCAATTCTGACCAACGTCATTGTTGCGCGTTCAGGTCACTTTGCATAAATATGTGTTGTAGTCCACAATGGTCAGTCTTTAGTTTAAATTTTTTTCCTACAAGGTAGTGTCTCCAAACCTGCAAGGCATATACGATGGCTAACAACTCCAAATCGTGTGTCATGTAGTTCTCCTCATGCCTTTTCAGTTTCCTCAAAATGTAAGCAATCACTCGTTCTTCTTGCATCAAGACCCCACCTAAGCCCTCCTTGGATGCGTCAATGCATACCAAGAATTCCATGTCCATGTCAAGGACCTTTAGTATTGGTGTTGTTTTCAACAATTCCTTGAGCCTCTGAAATGCTTCTATGCATTTCTTGGTCCATACAAACTTCTTGTTTTTCTTCTGCAATTTCGTGATTGGATTCTCTATCTTTTAAAACCCCTCTACGAACTGTCGATAGTATCCTTCTAAACCCATGAAGCTAGGCACTTCCAGGACATTCGTCGGTGTAGTCCATTCCATGATAGCCTCGACCTTTGCTGGATCCATGATGATACCTTTGCCAGAGATGACATGCCCTAAGTAGTGAATCTTAGATTGATAAAATGAGCATTTGGACAACTTCCCATACAATTTGTGCTCTCACAAACACTGTAGTACCAAGTGCAAGTTGTCATCATGCTCCTCCCTCATCCGAGAGTAAATCAAAATATCATTAATGAACACTTGGAAAAATTTGTCCAAGTACTCACGGAACACCCCATTCATCAAACTCATAAATACCCCTAGGGTGTTGTTGGTCACTATAATTTCTTATTAATTAAAACAATCAAGTGTTACATAAATTGTCAACCCAGGGAAGTCTATTTATTTCAAAGGCAATCAAACACTGTATATGCTCACTCTCAAAAGAAATCCAAAGTTGTAGTAAAATTTACACTAATCACACCTTGCCTTGAACAGACTAGATTTCTACCTTTAATTACAGTGAAAGCAATCTATCTATTACAGAGTTTAAGATTCAAAGGAAAATAATTATCAGAAGAATCTTGGATTACATTAAGAAATAACACCCTAGGAAAAAGGAACCTTTTAGCACACTGCAAAGAAAGCTAACTATTCTATAATAGAGAATAGGACCCTATTCCCCAAAGTAGGAATCTTTAGCACCTGTCTTTGACTATCACACCTTCATAAACTCATTTTGCAAACAGAATTACCAATCAAAATGATTAACAACTACCAAAGACTATCTATTCTGTAACAGAGGACATGACACTATTCCCCAAGGTAGGAATCTTCAGCACCTGTTTCTGACTATCACACTTTCATAAAATCATTCTACAAACAGAATTACCAATCAAAATGATTAACAATTACCTAGGAATGAATTATATGAAAACAATGTAACAATCAGTGGAAACAGAGTTTCAGCAAAACAAAGTTTTAACAAGGTATAGATAAAAACAATACTAACATACTATAGAAACTAATGGGTGAATCTTGTGAAGAAGGTGGGACTTTCCTTCTCACAAGATTCCCCAGAAATAAAAGGAATTAAGAAGGAATACTCATAATGATCTTTTATTCATCTGTCAAATGTGACAAGTTACAATATCCAAAGTGAACACACTCCTTCTCTGTAATTTTCTTGTAGCTAAGCCTTTCGTAATCTCTCCTCTAATGCTGATTTCCACCATTTAAAGAGGAGAATCCTCTTAATACATTTAAGCATAAAATTACATGTGTACATACAAATCCTATTCTTAGTCTGATCTAATCTTCTATGCTGGAATAGGACATTCTGATCTTCCGTAGAAAAATGATATTACAGTGGTTGTAATGGTGCTAGCTTTGAGGTACAACTGTTGGGGTTGGTGTAACAACTCCTTTAATTATCTTTTCTTTATGGCTGTATACTATTTCAGCATCGGAAATCATGGACTATTTCAGCAATGAAATTTGCGTACTGTTTGACTATTTCAGCAACGTGGTCTTTAAGTAGCAACAATGGTTAATGGTGTTGTCTTAAGGTACATCTGTTGCGTCTAGTGTAACAACTCCTTCTTGTTACTGCTGGATGTGAAATGTTGTTTCAACATCGCAAATCACAGACTGTTTCAAAAATGGGATTTGCGTAGTGTTTGACTGTTTCAGCAACATGGTCTTCAAGAAGCAACGATATATTAACTGCAGTCTTCAAACTGTTTTAGCAACTATATATTTCCGATTAATGTCTAAGTATGAGAGTAATGTAAAATTACATGTAAAACAATTTAAACATATAGCAAAGAGAAGAAACGTTATATACCTTTGAGAAAATGGATTAAGGTGATAATGTAGGATTAAATATGAGTGGGAAAGGGGTGTAATGATAGCAAAAAGTATGAGCAAAAAGGTACATTATAGGGTCCTAACATCGCCCCCAACTAAAAAGGTTGCATGTCCTCAGGAAAATTCAATCTGAATCATAATTTGGATACCGACTCTGAGCATGGAAATTACTTAAGCAGTAGCTGTAGAAGGTACTATCTGTTGGGGCTCTGAATCCTTGAACATGTTGTAGCCTTTGCCAAGATGCTTCTTCAACCTTCTTGGGCAACTTATGATGAACTTGATACTTATCTAATGGCATCCACAGAATGGGAAAATGGAACTGATAACCTATTCAATTTTCAGCACATTGTTGGACACATTTGATGTAACTAGGTACCCGGGAGATTGTTGTCTCAAGATTGGTGGGACAAAAAGGATTGTGCTCCTGCCTTTTCTCAGAAGATTGTTGCCAAAACATATTATTTGCTTTTAGGGAAATAGTTTCTATGGATTTAATAAACTGTTGACAATCCTGTAGTTTCCTTATGTATTGATTCATCCTTGGTTTCTTCAAAAATTGGTAATATTCTACAAGAAAGATGGCAGTGTTCTATGGTTTTGGTCGTATCTAGAGGAGACAATTATCTTCATTATGCTTTGCATCTAGGAAATCATTCTGCCACATAATCTGGTTGGTAAGGAAGGAGATGAGTGCCCGAATCTGGATATCACCAACAAGAGGGTTAAAATTAAGATGTCTGTTCTCAGGGATGGCCTCATTATGAAGATATACCTCACATAATAGATGCTGATCAATAGTAGAGGATTCTGCAAAAGTTTGAACAAAATCTTCTAGTTTGAACACTGCATATTATCTTCCTTCTTTGATTGATTTAATATGAAAGAATGTAAGTTGTTCTATAAGGAAAAGAGAGTAATTTGAGGATGGCGTCCTAGCAACCAACAATATTTGTACCAAATTGAACATCGGGAGCAATTTGCCTTTTAAATCTTCATTCTGCTTCTTATGGGCATGAAATTCTTTGCGTGTTTTCTCCAAAGCTTCCCAGTTTGAATAGATGTGGTTCAGCCAAAGTAGTCTGTATTCTTGCAAACTTTTGTCTTGTGTAATAGAAGACTTCTTTTTCCATTTGTCCATTATTACCTGCTCATTCCATGGTTGAGTTTGTGTTTCAACATCGCAAGTGGTAGGCTGAGGTAGGGTCTCAGTGGCTTGTTCCACAAGAGTAGGGGTACTGATCTTGCTAGGAGGGGTAGATTCATCAATAGGTAGAGTTTGTGTTTCAACATCGTAATTGGTAGGCCGTGGTAGAGTCTGAGTGGCTTGTTCCACAAAAGTAGGGGTACTGATATTGATAGGAGGGGTAGATTCATCAACAGGTAGAGTTTGAACAACTTTACTAATGAAAAAAAGAGCTTCGGATTTAACAGTTGTTGTAGGCCAGGGTTCATGTATATTAGCTTTGCTTTTTGGAATTCTTGAAGGTCCTACTGGTTCTTGTGTAACAGTAGGGCGTTCCTCATTTTTAACTGCAAAAGTCGTAGGTGCAGGGGAAGCTTCAAGTATTGGGATTTGAACCACTTTGTAGCCTGCTTTATCAGAAATATCCCCACATTAGCTGCACATATACTCTCTATACTGATCATCTTTTGTGTTTTTCTCTGCCATGGCCGCTACGCGAACTAAGGTATACAAATTAAGTTCTCTGTCATAGGCTTCCTTTGCCATTACCAACTCTTGCTTGTAAGCTTCCAGTTCTGATCTTAGAAACTCATTCTCTTGTAAGAGAGAAGCCATTATTGGTTCTAGTTGTTGATCTGTCATCAGTGTATCGAGAGGGGTGTCTGGTTTTTGTGTAACGGTCACAACCTCAGTAGCTAGTTCTTGTGGAGTGGCTACAAAATCAGTAGCTGATTCTTGTATTTCAGCTACTTGATATAAATAAAATAGTCTTTCAACATCCTGAGCATGTGATTCTTTAATTTTAGGAATAAAGTCAGTAGCTGGTTCTTATGTTTCAACTACTGAATGAGTAGCTGGTTCTTGTGTGACAACTACTGAATGAGTAGTTGGTTCTTGTGTGTCAGCTACTATTGTAGCACCCTGGACATATGATTCTTGTATTTCAAAAATAAAGTCAACAACCGGTTCTTGTGTTTCAGCTGTAGCTAGTTCTTGTGTAACAACTATAGTTGGTTCTTGTGTTTCAGCTACTGACTGAGTAGTTGGTTCTTATGTTTCAGCTACTGAATGAGTAGTTGGTTCTTGTGTGACAACTACTTGATGTAAAGAAAATGATGTCACAACACCATGGGCCTCTGGTTCTTGTGTTTCAGTGCCCGCGGGTTGAACAGGTAAAAATTCTGGGATTTGAGAGGGTGGAGGTGTACAGGTTCTTAGTAAAATGGGTTGGGGGTCTAGGGTAGTGACAATAGTTTCTGCTTTGGTTGAATCTCTCATTTGTTTTTTTGGTAAGAAGGAAGGAAAGGTAGTAGTTTGAATCTTCCTTTTGCAAGTGGGTTTTTCCTCAGTGATGGGGCAGGGAGGGTTATCAGGTTTATCTTCTTCAGAATCATCGCTAAGGATATGAACAATAGGGTTAGATGATTCTAGTAAATTGTGGGGCAGACTTGGTATGGTAGGAGGGTTAATTGGATCAATTGGGTCTGTAGGCAGATTAAGAGGTATTTCTGGAAGGTTAGGAAGGTTTTTTGGTTTCTCTTCATGAGGATTTTCAGGATATTCAACAGCTTCCTGAGGGTTGATGGGTGGGTTGTTTAGGAGAGGGTTCTATTGGGTAAAACCTTTTTGGACGAGTAATTGAATGAGACGATGATGGGTGAGGGAAAGGGTGGGATGTTTATCCTGTTTACAATAATGCAACATATTTATAAGACATCCGAGCAGATAGTAAGGAATGATGACCAGTCTAGCATGTCGTAAATGAGATAACAAGACAAAGTCAGACTGGTAAATTACCTGGTATCGGCCTTGATAGGTAAGGTAGTGCTTGACAAACTCTGCAACTTTCGACCAAGGAGGTGGCAACGAGCTAGGTCGAACACCCCATCCTTTAGGCTCAACTTGTTCTCCTGGAAAGAGAAAATCCTACTGGGCATTAAGGATAATGTGTTTGCGAATGAACTAACAAATGCTAGTGATGGGAAGACCCGAAACCTATTCTATATCATCCTTTGTGACTGGAATTCTAACCCCTTGAATAATAGAATGGTATTGTTGGATATTTTGAGCAAATTGAAGAACCTGTTGTTGATCAAATCCCTGGAGCCTCTGAAAATAACCCAGCCAGCCTGCCTGCTGAAATATTTGGTAGACTTCTGGATACAATTCTAGCAGGGTTGTCGTGGTGGGTTCGTATCGTATAACATGACCTTCCATAGCTAAGCTCGGTAGAATTCACAGTCAGAGAGTCAAGTAACTGCTTCCAAACAGAGTAAGTTTTGTAGATGAATACATGCAAATGGTGGTGAAACAAAAAAAGAAATGATGGGTAAAAAGGAGTGATGGTAGTCGATTCGTGTGAAATGATGGCATAATATTTCAATATTCCCCCCGCAACTACATCTAAAATAGTGACTTTAAGTAAATGATAATAATGAATCAAGATCTTCTTATTAGCCATAGTTCAATTGTATTTACATATAAAGTTTACATACCTCATCTTTACCTTTGATTCGTACTTCGAAAAATATAGTGCCTGTCCATAATAGATCTGCACTAACCGTGGGAGAGACTTTAGATTTATGAGACAAATTGTATCAAGGGTTTGTTTAATCATGGGAGAAAGTAGTGAAAGGACAGACTGTATGAAAATAGGAAAAGTGAGAGAGAAAGAGCTGAAAAAGATGTTTTTATTGACAAGAAAAAGTGGTGTTTCAGCACTAGGAAAAGAATGGAAAAATGTTTGCTGAATAGTGATGTTTTAACAATGGAAAATACTGCTGAAGAATTTTTTTTTCAGCAGCAGGGAAGATGGGGAAAATGTTGCTGAAGAGTGGTGTTTCAGCAATGGGAAAATGGGGAAAAATGTTGTTGAAGAGTGGTGTTTCAGCAATGGGGAAAAATGAGGAAAATGTTGCTGAAGAGTGGTGTTTCAACAATGGGAAAAATGGGGAAAATGTTTGCTGAAGAGTAGTGTTTCAGCAATGGGAAAAATGGGTAAAATGTTTGCTGAAGAGTGGTGTTTCAACAATGGGGAAAAATAGGAAAATGTTGCTGAAGAGAGGTGTTTCAGCAATAGGAAAATGAGGAAAAATGTTGCTGAAGAGTGGTGTTTCAACAATGGGGAAAAATGGGGAAAATGTTGTTGAAGAGTGTGTTTTAGCAATGGGAAAATGGGATAAATGTTGCTGAAGAGTGGTGTTTCAGCAATGGGAAAAATGAGGAAAATGTTGCTGAAGAGTGTGTTTCAACAATGGGAAAATGGGAGAAATGTTGGAAAGGAAAGTAGGATGAGTGATGGGGGTGTTGAATGGAAAATGAAGATGAATGGATTGAATAAAGAGGGAGAAATGCTTCACAAAATGAAGCTTGGATCTGCTTGTAGTAAGATTGTCCTTTTCTTGGTAGGCCTTTTCTGGATCGAGAATCTGCAAGAGAATCAATTGTAACATGCCATTCCTTGACAAGGATTATTAGTAAAAGAAATTTAATCTAATACTAAAGAAATAAAATTCAGAAAAATTGAATGCAATGAGGGGCAGGAGGCTCCTCTAAAAAGAGATAATGTGAATCTGCCACGCATGTGGCCTTAAAATCTTCTTTGGAAATGGGGCCCTGGTACATACGAAGCCGATGACCATTCGCTAATAACGGTGTTTTAAAGTCATCAATTGTTAGGAGCCTTACTGTTCCATTGGGGAAAACAATATCCACTTCGTAAGGTCCTAGCCATCTTGTACGTAGTTTCCCTTGAAATTATTTAAACCGAGAATCATACAGTAAAGCCCAATTACCTTTTTGGAATTGCTTATGCTTGATGGTTTTATCATGCCATTTTGTTCTTTGTTGTTGAATCATAGTTGTCTGGTGAATGCCATCTAGTCTTTTTTCATCCAATTCATTAAGATGCTACAACCTGGTTGTTTGTGCATCAGTCAAATCAAGGTTAACAACTAAAGCAATCCTTAAGGTTTTGATTTCAAATTCCATAGGAAAGACAACACTTTTTCCATAAACTAATTCATAGGGGGAGAATCCTGTAGTATTTCTCCAGGTAGTTCTGTAAGCCCATAATGATTTAGGGAGCCTTTGAGACCAATCCTTTCTATTTTCCTTCACTATTTTTGTGAGAATGGCTTCTATTACTTTATTTGTGCTTTCCATCTGTCCATTGGCTTGGGGGTGGTATGGTGTAGTCATTTTATGATGAATATGATATTTTTGAAGGATGGATTTAAAACCATGAGAAGTGAAAGGAGGTCCTCCATCTGTGACTAATACTCTAGGCACTCCAAATATGATAACGATATCTTCAAATAAAAAATCTAGAACCGCTTCTTTAGTAGCTCTATGGAGTGCTTTAGCCTCCACCCATTTGGTCATATAATTTGTGCAGAACACTATATAAACTTTTTGATTGGATGGAGGGTTAATGGGTCCTACAAAGTCTAAGGCCCATATTTCAAATGGTTCGAGTACTACCTGGGGATTTAATGGAATTTCATCTCTACGATTAGTTTGAACCATTCTTTGACAACTATCACAGGCCCGAACATATTTTTTTTCATATTTAAAAAGATAGGGCCAATAGTAACCCATCCTGAGAATTTTATGTGTTGTTCTTTTATCATCAAAATGCTCTCCACAAGGGCCATCATGAAAAGCTTTTAGTAAATCATAAACCTCATTTTCTCTAATGCATCTTCAAATTTCTTGATCAAGTCCTGTGTGGAAAATACACCCACTTATACAGCTATACCGAGCACTTTTTTGAATGATTCTTCTTTTCTCTCGATGGGATAGGTGTGGTGGTAACTTTCCTGCAACCAAAAAGTTAGTGATGTCTGCATACCATGGTGAGTGAGCAGATACTGCAAATAAATATTCATCAGGAAAGAAATCATCTACTAGAGTATTATCATCAGGTGTTAACCGAGAAAGGAAATCAACAACTACATTTTCTTTTCCTGGTCTGTCTACAATTGTAATATCAAATTCTTGTAATAATAGTAACCATCTGGTGACTCAAGCATTTGTGACATATTTGTTCATTAAATATTTGATAGCTGAGCGATCAATATGAACAAAAGTAGAATAGATAGTGATATAATGTCGAAATTTATTAATAGCATAGATAACTGCTAAAAATTCCTTTTCGGTAACTGTATAGTTAAGTTCAGCAGGACTCATATTCTTGCTAATGAAGTAAATAACATAAGGGAGATGATTTTTTTCTTGTCCCAAGACAACTCCTATTGCAGTATCTAAAGCATCAGAGGATATATGAAAGGGAAGTGTCCAATCAGGTCCTCTTAGAATAGGAGTTGTAGATAACTGATGTTTGAGTGTATCAAATGCTTCCTGGCAAAGATTAGTCCATTTGAATTCAACATTTTTCATAAGTAACACAAACAAAGGAGAAGCTATTTTGGAATTTTTTTTGATAAATCTTCTGTAGTATCCAACATGTCCTAAGAAACTTCTCACATTTGTTTGGGTTTTGGGAATAGGAAGGTCTTTAATGACTTGTATCTTGGATGGATCCACCTGAATTCCTTGAGATGAAATAAAATTTCCAAGTACTACTCCTTCACTCACCATCATATGAAATTTTTCTGTGTTTAAGGAGAGGTGGGATTGTATACATCGTTTAAGTACTTTCTCAAGATTTTGTAGTGTTTCCTCAAAAGAGACACCATAAGGGGTAAAATCATCCATAAAAATTTCCATAGAGTCATTAATCATATCAGAAAAGATTCCTACAACTGCTCTTTGAAAGGTTGCTGGTGCATTACATAGTCCAAATGCGAGGAATCTATAAGTAAAGGTTCCCCATGGGCTAGTAAAAGTGGTCTTATCTTGGTCTTGTGGTGCAATTTTGATCTGGTTATACCCACTGAAACCATCTAAGAAAGAGAAGAATTTCTTTCCTGACAAACTATCTAACACCTGATCAATGAATGGTAACGGAAAGTGATCTTTTTGAGTGGCTTTATTTAAGGCTCTATAATCTACACACACTCTCCATTTCCCATTTTTCTGAGGAACTATTACCAGTGGGGAAACCCATTCATTGTCAGATATAAGATATATAAACCCTGCATTAAGCAATTTTTGAATTTCCTCTTTAAGAATTTCTCTTAAATTAGGGTTCATTCGTCGTTGAGATTGGCAGATCGGTCGACAATATTCCCTGATATAGATACGATGAGTACATAATTAGGGAGAGATTCCATTCATGTCTGTATAGTCCCATGCAAATGCTTCCTTATGTTCAAGAAGTAACTTCATTAATTGTTGTGTTTCAACAACTGTCAAGTTGGGGTTTATATTCGGTGTTTTGCCAGGTTCAATTTCTACTGGTATACTTTTAGAAGAGATGGTAGCTGATGTTTGAGGTGGGTCTTCAAGGTTAAGGTTTTCCTGGGTATTTGACTCCAAAAGTGAAACTAGTTGATTATGTGTTTCTGGAGTCACAGAGGAGGGTTCGCAAATAAAATTATTGATTACTTCATCCTCAGTGGAATTTTTAAGGCTTAAGGTTTGTCCGATAGTCAAGATAGGTTGAGTTGTTTGATCATCAAAGTCCACCCATAAGGTGTCATTATTAATCAAGGGTGTAGTATGAGGGTAGAGGGTAAGTTGTTTGGTTTCATATCCATTAGAAATTTTCATTGAACCATATCTGCAGCTGATAAAGGCATCTGTTGTGGCTAGCTAAGGCCTGCCCAAAATTAGAGGATGACCCCCCAACTTTGTTTTAGGTTGTAAAAACACAAAGTCAGTTGGGTAATTCTAGGACTCAACTGAGATGATTAGGTCTTCAATGACTCCTTTTGGTTTGATTGTAGAACGATCAACTAATTCTAGAATGGTTGGGGCATCTCTGATTTCATTCTTCAGTTGTAACAGTTTTGAAGTTTCAAGAGTCATAATATTGATAGCAGCACCTAAGTCGACCAAAACTCAAGGGATTATTGTTTTTCCAGTTTTCACTATGATAGTAGGATGGATGGGATCACCATATTTAATTGGAGGAGCTTTACCCAACATTAGTGCTGACAAATCACCCATGACATGAACTGTGAGGGGATCTTTAGTTTTCCTACTGGGTTTCTTAATACAAATGTCTCACATAGTTCTGGCATAAATTGGTACATCTCTTAGTGCTTGTAATAGTGGAATTTTGACATAGATATTTTGTAATTCCCCTAGAAGATTGAAAGTAGGTGGCTCAAGAGTTTTAGTCAAAGCTAAACACTCAGGGAATGGTGGTTTTTCTTTTTCAGCAATAGTTTTGGAGGACGATTGTACCTCTTTAGGTAAATCATTCTTTTTTATCTCTTCTTCAGAGGAGGTAACATCATCAATGATAGGTTCTACTATTTTCCCAGATCGTAAATGAATATCATTGCATTGTGCAGGGAAAAGAGAAAGTATAGGCTGGTTTTGAATATCAATGC
>JZKD02S1759228.1:52345-66391 GCA_000966675.3 Picea glauca
TAATATCGCTTGGGTTAGGTACCACTTCTATTTTTGGAACAGGATGCCGGTACCAGGTACCAACTCATACCCGTGGAGGTACCAATGGAGCCGCTCGAGATCTGTGCGTTATGGTTCGAATGGGAGATAGAGAGATTCGCATGACAGCTGGAGTCATCGCCACAGGGTGCTTGAAGGCATAATGATAGAACTGGGTCGTGATTCTTCATCGTTCACACTTCGTGACACTACGTGTCACGAAGATGTGAAATACGTTTTAAAACTTGATTCCAAGACTATTCTCGGATCAGGGATCCGTTTGTTTTTATGCATCTTTGTTTTCGACTGTTATGAACAAAAGGATTTATATAAACCCGGGATCACTTCTGAGAACGGGTTAGATTATGTTGGATTATGTTATGCCGTGAACCTATGTTTTTTAATATAAACTTCGGTTGCGTTATGTTAATCGACTGGTATACGACTTGAGTATTTCTTTCCTGAGTTAATGAAGTACGGAGTTTACACAGTGGTTGTATAGAATGTTATAGTCGGCTCTGGTTATTATTAACAGCGTTTGTGCCGTTTGGTTGGGCCCGCCAAACCGGTGCAAGTCGTTGCTTTATTCTGTCAATAGATTTAGTTTTATGCTGTCATAGCTTTAGTTCATTTCAATGTTTTAGAACTTGCATACGAGGTAGCTTAACGTTCATAGATTTAGCTTTAGTTTATCATAGCTTCAGTTCATTGCAGTGTGTTAGTGTTTGCTTACACGATAGTTTAAAGGTTCAGAATTGACTCGTTCAAAGTTGTGTTCATTTATTCCTCAACTGAATCATTCCAGTGTACTGTTATCTTTGATGTTGCTGAGTATTGAATGCATAACTGATGCCTGTAGGGTTTAGAGTATGAGTGTGGTTTGTTTGGCTTCCAGTTTTTGATTTGAACATAACTCAGAATTGGCACGAACTCTGCTTTGTTAGACAGTTAGTTATCCTGCTTACTTAGAACAGTTAGATTACAATTAAACCAAAGGGGAGCTCCTGGTACCAGTAAGTAGGAAAGTACTCCGTTTTCCTGTAGACAACTTTAGATTCATTTTGATGACCAGATTGAATGCATTTTTGAAAATACTCTTTGTGTCATGACTTGAATAGAAATGATGATGGTAGATGATCGGACATAGAGGTGAAATAATCTTGTGGAACCACACTTTTGAATAGAAATAGCAGTACCAGCATTTGAGCACAAGACTGTTTTTCTGTTGATGACTTAAATAGGAAATGCTCAGTCTCAAGATAGTTATTAATATTCAAGTTCTCATAATAGGTGTGTGTTTTCTTCTAAGGGTAGCATTCGGATAGAGACTAAATCCTTACCCACACATACAGTGTAGCAGCTCGAAGTTTACCAACCCTGGTTTGACAATTTAGTGTTTCAGGTCATTCAAAGCTTCAATTTAGCAGCCTGACAGGAGTTAAAGAAGAGCAACAACAACCATCACAACAACAACCATCACAGTAGCAGCCACCACAACAGCATCCACAACCGCAATGACAACAACAACAATAGTAAGAAGGACTCGGTGAAATGGACACTTCAAGCAGTCACAGTTCACCTAGAGGCGAAGATAGATATTCACAAAGTGGGGAGGAAGATAATCATTTGAGAAGATCTTCACGACAGGTTCGGCTCCCTGAGAGGTATAGAGACTATTCCCTAATGAGTAGCATTTCAAATGTCATAGAACCCATGCATTTTGATCAAGCTAATGAACATGATGAATGATGAAATGCAATGGAGGAAGAATATGAATCTATAATGAAAAGAAATACTTGGGAATTGACTGAATTGCCTAAACATAAAAAGCCCATTGGATGCAACTGGATATACAAACCCAAGTTTAAATCAGATGGTAGTATAGACAAATATAAGGCTAGATTGGTTGCAAAGGGGTATTCACAAACATAAGGTATTGATTATGCTGAAACATTTGCACCAATAGCTAAATTGAATACTATCAGATTGTTAATTGCTTTAGCTACAAAGTATCATTGGAAGCTACACCAATTAGATGTTAAATATGCATTTTTGAATGGTGAGTTAAAGGAGGAGGTTTACCTTACTCAACCTGAAGGGTTTGTGGAACAAGGGCAAGAACACTTAGTGTGTAAGTTAAAGAAAGCATTGTATGGACTAAAAGAGGCACCTAGGTCATGGTATGAGAAGATAGACTCTTTCTTTCTTCAACAAGGTTTTATGAGGAACAAGAGTGATCCAAATCTGTATACCAAATTTGATGAGCAGGGGTATATAGTATTGATTTCCTTATATGTTGATGATTTGATAATTACAGGAAATGCAGAGAAATTAATTGATGAACTCAAGGAGAAATTGTCAAAAGTTTTTGAAATGAAAGATCTTGGTGAGTTACATTACTGCCTAGGTCTTGAAGTTTGGAGAAATGCAGGCCAAACTTTTGTTTGTCAGAGTAAGTATGTCAGAGAAGTACTTAAGATATTTAAAATGGATTAGTGTAAATCTTCTATTGTTCCCATGCAGTAGAATGTGAAACTTTCTTGTGATGATGGTTTGAAGGAGGTGAATGGCACTATGTATAGACAAATGGTGGGTAGTTTAAATTATCTCACCACAACCAGACTTGATATTGCATATTTTGTGAGTGTGTTAAGTCAGTTTATGGCGAAACCTCTAGAAATCCATTGGAATGTAACAAAGGCAGTACTCGGGTATCTAAAAGGAACACTTGATTATGGTATTAAATATACCGATGCATCTGATGTTGAGTTGATAGGTTACTCAGATTCTGATTGGGCTGGCAATCCGGATGATCGAAGATCAACCACTGGATATGCGTTTAGCATTGGATCCGAGGTTGTTTCATGGAGCAGTAAAAAACAACCTATTGTATCTTTGTCTTCTACTGAAGCAGAATATAAGGCCTTGTGTGCAACAACTTGTGAAGTTGTTTGGTTGAGAAGACTTCTTCAAGATGTTGGAAAAGAACAAAAGGAACCTACAATGATCAAATGTGATAATCAAAGTTCAATCAATCTTGCGAAGAATTCGATTTTTCATGCAAGGATAAAGCATCTTGATGCTCAATTTCATTTTGTTAGAGAAAAGTTGCAGTCAAATGAAATAGCTCTTATGTATTGTAATACTAGTGAAAATGCTACTGACATTTTCACTAAACCTCTTGGAAAGATTAAGTTTGAGCGGTTTAGGGAGATGTTAGGTGTAGGAGTCGATCCATTCTCCATTAAGGGGGAGACTTGGAAATAATGGAGAAAGAGTCAGTGGCAAGAGTCAGTTGCATAGTTGAACTATACTTCACTTAATGTAGATTCTAGTTTTTTGTGGTTTGATGTAACCGACTAAGTAGAGTCGTTTCCTATATAATGATGTAATCAATCTTCATTGACTAATATAGATTGTGAGCATAGTCTCACATGTGTGTGTTGTTTTCTCATATTTTAAGTTCTTGAATGTGCCTTCAGTCTCTCATTGAAGCTTTGGCGGAATTAGTTGGACGACAACCACACTTCGAAAAAGACCTTGCTAGCATATTTTGCTACCTAGCCCCTAAATATGCAGTGATGGGCAAGGTGAAAACCAAAATGAACGTGGATGGATCGATGATGGCAGAGTGTATTACCAAGTGAATATGAGGAATTGTTTCGAAGGCAGACGAGAGGTTCATGTCCTATGCAGGGGAAAACCATGGACAAAACTAATCGACGATGATGGAGCTCTTTGAAGGAGAGGATGAGTTTTCAAACATCACCTATAGTAGAAGATAATGGAGGTTAGCAGGGCCTTCAAAATTAAACCCGACATAAGTTGTACTTCCAACAAGAGAAGACCACAAATGGACCGAACCATCTAGTGGTGATAACCATTCTAAGGAGCTAAAAAAATTTGGATGAAGAAAACAAGGTTCCTTGTCACTATGTCAATGATTTTAAGTGTACTTCGTCCCCACAAAGATGAGCCTAACCAGTAGCGTGTTGAGCCCAACAAAACCAAAACGGTTTCTAGGTGTGTGAGTGTGGGATCGAGTTCGAGTGGCCATCATGGCGGGTGCTTCTCATGACCTAGTAGTCATGCACCCTTCTTACCACTGCAATTTTTGTTGGGAGGAGTATTTGATTCCAGAGAAAAGAGAAAACTCATGGCAGTTGGATTATGTTGTTGCACATTACAGAGCCATTAGGGATCGCCATTAATAGAATAAGCGATAAGGGTATGGTTCATCGTATAAAGAAATCCGTGAGTATGACAGTCATATCTTGCGCTTGAATCAAACACTTCATGGAGGCCTAGATCATGGATTCCATTTTCACAAACAAGCACAGTTTATATTTCTCGTTTGTCTGCGGTTGTCGGGATGTCAGGGAGGCACTGTTCCACATCGCAGAGAGCTAGGTCATGAGTTATTTGGTTCATGATCAAAGTTTTTGCTAAAAGTGTGAATTAGTTCAATATAAGAGAAAATGGATTTTATGGGAATACACTGTTCTTATCTTTGTGATGCGCTGAGTATTGTGCACTGGCTTGTGGAAAATATTTGATATTGCTATGTGGAGCAATACCTCCAAAGATGGATCATGTGTCAGATTGGAATATCGATTGGGTACAATTGAAAGATGAAGTTCTCTATGTTGAGAAGAAGGTTTGTGGCAAGAGGGTTCTCTTAGAAAGAGGGAGTTGGCCTCTAAGTTCGAGATGAAGGATCTTAGATTAATGCATTACTATTTGGGATTAGAAGTATCGTAGAGGCCAGGTGAGATCCTCCTCGGTCAAGGGAAGTATGTTGTGAAGATCCTTCAGAAGTTTGGGAAGATGGATTTCAAATCCATGGCAACTCCCATGGTGACAAACCTAAAGAAGTTGAGAGACTCTAATTATGATCTAGTATACCCCTCCATGTACCGGGAATTGATTGGCTCATTGATGCATTTGGTTAATACTATGCTGGACATTTGCTTTGATGTGAACACGATGAGCAAGTTCCAAGTGGAACCAAGACATGAGCATTCGATAGCTGCAAAGCACATTTTGAGATATTTGTGTGGCACACTAAATTGTGGTTTAAGATATGTCTCAGACAATGATGTACAGTTGCAGGGATATACAGAGTCCAATTGGACAATGAGTGCAAGTGACGGAAATAGTACTTCTAGTGTATGTTTCAATTTGGGCTCTGCTATGATCTCTAGGACTAGCAGGAAGCAAAAGTTTGTTGCACTCATCATTGCAGAGGCATAATATATTGCAGCTTGTGATGCATGTACGTAAGTAGTATGGCTCTGTAAGCTACTTTCTGGACTGTTTGATCAGGTATTGGAATCGACCGTGATATACTGTGACAATCAAAGTTGTGTGAAGATTTCAGAGAATCTCGTGTTCCATGACAAGTTGAAGCACATTGAGATCACGTACTACTACATTCGTGATAAAGTCTGAAAGGGAGAAGTAAAGCTCCAATACATCTCCACCGATGAATAGATAGTAGATATTTTGACGAAGCCCTTGTCCAAGGGGAATTTTGTATACTTCAGGGGCAAGCTGGGGCTTGTGGAGATTATTCCCTTGGTTGAGAGGGAGTGTTGATATTCTTGCATTATGGATATTTAGTGTGTTGTTGGACTGACATTATCCCTGTGGAGAATGGTCCAGGTTGAATAGATTGTTGATGTATCATGGGCTGACATTTTCTGCGGAAAATGGTCCAGGACTGACATTTTCTATGGAAAATGGTCCAGGACCGACATTCTCATGTGGCACAGATGGTGACCTAATCAAGATGAATGGTCTGCCCCCTATGGCATAGATGGGGACCTGCTTAGGGAGGTTGGTACAAGACTAACATTTTCTGTATGGCACATATGGTGACATGATTAAAGAAAATGGTATAGAATTGACATTCTTCTATGGCACATGTAGTGACCTGATTAGAAGAATGGTCCCTATAGACCATGGTGTGGCTTTCAGCATCTAGAAAGATTGACATTCTTCTTGTGGCACAGATGGCGACATGATCAGAAAGAATGGTCATTGTAGTCATGGGACACTACGTTGAGTGTGTGACAATCATGGGACACTCAGCTGGATGCGCAAGTTTCAATACCTGACTTATTCAAGCATCATTGATTATTCAGATGAAGTATGGCCAAGAGAGTTGATGCCATACTACAGTGGTTGTGTACCACTAGTGGTGACTGTGTGTCACTGGACATTAGTTGTGTACTACTAGTGGTGGTTGTGTACCATTGACAGTGGTTGTGTACCACTGGCAGTGATTGTGTATCACTGGACAGTAGTTGTGTACTACTATGACTCGAAAACAGTTGTATTCTATTGGATGGCATTGTAGTAGTTGTGTGTTGCTAGTTGATTTCCATGGAGACTACCAGATCACTTGGGAGCAGTTGTGTGTTGCTTGATCGCAGAGACTGTGACATATGATTTGAGCTGCTAATGGCATGGTAGTAGTTGTGTGCTACTATTTGATTGTAGAGTAGTCAGTGGACTACTAGATGAAAGACATCGTGTAAAGATACCTCCCTAGCTAAGAGGGAGTGTTGATTTTTTGGTAGTTGCGGGAGGAACTTCCCTCTAGACAACCTTTCTTATAAGAGAAGAAGATTCTAAAGGTCCAGGAAGAGCATTAAACAATAGGAGAATATCTCAGAGAGAGTCAATTAGCTCAAAGGCAGAGACACAAAGGGAGTTTCCCCTCGGTTCAGGTGGGAGAGAGATATCTCCCAGGACTGACAAACAAGCGTCATGAGTCTAGGGTGAAGTTTATATACTGCATAGACAATCTTGGCATGATGAAGAATGTCTCCTTCGCTAAGAGGAAGTGTTAATGTTTGAGAAACAATGGGAAGACATTCTCCTAGATTAATAAGTAGTTATATAATATATATAATAAATAAGTAGTTATTTATTATCCAAGGGATGCATCCTTTCATGGACGATCACCATGTGTTCTCTATATACAGAACACTCATCATTGTAATAATATATCGATCATATATCATCTCATATTATCTCATATAGAAAAATCAACAATATAGACCCATTTAAGGGCATCACATGTCACTTACAAGAATTGAACCTAGGTGGAGAGGGTAACAACCATTCCTCCCAACCACCTAAGCTACATCCAATGGACTATATATATATAAACAACGTAACAATATATAAATGATATAACAACAAATATAACAGTCAAAACAATATACCAATATGACAACGCACGACAATCGATTTGTAACACATTATGAAACAATACATAATAACAATCAAATTCACGCATGGAAACAAATATATGAACTGGAATTAAAAAAACTTGTGACACAATATGACAAGTAACGAAAATATACACAACTCTAGACAATGTACAGTGTTAAATAGAGAGAGAGAACATGTGTAAACGTAAGGAGAAAATGGATAGATGCTCTAGAGACTATAGCCATTGGATGGATTGTGAATGGTGTGGAGAGAAGATTGTTTTGGAGATCAACTCTAGCGTGGAGAAGGAAGGTGCCAAGCAGAGAAGAGGACAAAAGTTGTAGGTGCTCTTAACATGAGGATTAATCTCGTGAATTCATGAAATAATGCAAAACATAAATTAAATGCAAGTGAGAATAGAACATAAAATGAAATAAAACAAAATGCAATAACAATCTAAACTAATAATATGAAAATCTAGGACGTTACCCAGATCGAGGGGCCCTTCTTGACGTGGACAACACACATGGATAAATTAACTAAGAATGAAAGGCTGCTTAGAATTTCTACAATAATCAATTCTTCATTAAAAAGCAATCAACTTACAAATGGATTCTCAACTTC
This sequence comes from Picea glauca, assembly GCA_000966675.3. NCBI lineage: Eukaryota > Viridiplantae > Streptophyta > Pinopsida > Pinales > Pinaceae > Picea > Picea glauca. The sequence goes on from JZKD02S1759228.1 coordinate 60,212, forward strand.
ATACAACAATTCTTATGAAGATTAATTAGCTTCTTCATAATCTCCTCTCACACTCTATCACTCCATATTGATTTTTTTTTTTTTTATATATATAAAGGGCACGACCGAGGTCACAAAGTACAAAAGAGGGTGCTGGTATAGGGGACCAACTACAAATTTTCATCAAAAGCTTACTACAAAGAGTTTTCCACAAATTCTACTGTTGTAATCTAGCCTTATCAGACTTATCAAAACAAAACTATCTCCCAATAAGATCAATTTACTCTATTTTTACAAAATTGGGAAAGCCTTACTGCTCTGCTTACAGACGATCTTCCTTTGGACCTTGTTCTTCTTCTGGCGGTGGTTCTAGGGCTACATTCAGGTTGGGAAGAACTGGGTCTGCCCTGCTCCTAGTCTTCTCATTCTGGCTTTTCTCTGTAGAATTGTTTGTTCTGGCTTCATGCATTACTTCCATTCTTTCCCCTTGACGTCTGATATAGTCGACCTCGTCTTGTAGCTGGTTGATTAGGGTGCGGTGTTGTGCCAATGTTTCCAGAGTGAATTTTAGTGTGGAGCTATGGGAGTCCAATCGCAGTGCCAATTGTTGTGTGGTGGAGAAGTTGTCTTCCACCAACTCGTCATCCAACCTCTCATGACCTGGTCATTGAGCCATTTTAGCAAACAATCTTACTATTGGAACCTTCCTATGATTTCTATTGGAACCTTCGTTTGCGCTATCATTGGTGCTGTTGGATTTTATGTCTCTTCTGTAGTGTTTGTCTCTGTAATTTCCTTTATTAGTACTGCCTTTTGTTGCTCCTCCTCTATCTAAACTCACAATGAAGCAACCAAGAACTGTATGGAACCTTTATTTATTTCCACAAACAATTTCTCCGTTGAAGCATCCTCTGTTGCAGCCTTTGGACAGACTAGTGACTATGTTGATCCCTGGGTGGTCGTTGTTTGTTGCTTCCTTACCTGCTTCACCACGTCTGTTGGAGCTTTTCTCTGAACTTAGACTACCTCTTCTCTTTAAATTCCCTTCCAATGACAAACACCCCATTATTGGATTCTTCTTTAGCTGGCAGAGACAAGGAATCGGGCTTTGGCCATCCCAAATTCCTCTTGTGGCTAAGAACAAAGTTCGTGGATTTTCAGAGAAGGAATGACGCTCAAGTGAAGATGCGACAGGTACTGCCAGCATCCGCATGCTGTGGAGCATGGCTTCAATCTCTTCACAAGCCTTCTTCGCGAGCGAAATTAATGTGGAGGTGAGGGAGTTGGAGACTGGGCGGGCGTGGAGTGACAATTGCAGCAGGTTCCCATGGAGTATGAACTCCCTGTAGACCAAGAGATCCATATGCGCGTATTGGAGCGTACTAGCTCCCACAAACCAGATGATGCTCAAGTACACAAATCCTCCGAGCTTGATGCTCGGCTTGCCTATAATACCTTTTCGTTGAATCGCCACGTAGGAATGGCCGCCAGGTGGAGTGCAGACCAAAGGGGGTTGAGGCATTAGGGGGGGCAAGAAATAAGATCTTTCCCAAGACTTCCATGTGACCTCGACCTCTTCCTATAGCTAGATTAGCTTGTTCGTCTACTATCCCATTGTTTATGCGCCGAATATGGTAAAAGGTACAGTGCATGGTATATAGCATATCTCTGATTCTTTCCATGAGCCTTTTCAGCTTTGTATTCTTCGGGGTTGTTCTTTTGATGAAGTACCGAATTATGATCTTGGAGTCCCCTAAAATGATTAAATGGCCGAGCTGTCATTCCTGGGCTAGTTGAACTCCTTGGAAGAGTGCATAGGCCTCTGTTAGATTATTGGTGGTTATGACCAGATTCCACGAGTAAGTTAGCAATATTTATCCTCTAGGCCTGAACATAACCCCTCCCGCACCTGCCTCCCCTGCACTCCATATTGAATTTATATCATGCCAATTGAACCAATTGATTTGGCATTTAATACATATGATTCTTCTTATTTATTTTTTGGAAGATTATGGTTTATGAGTATAGTTCAAGAACTATATACAAAACCATATCCGACTATCTGGACGTTGTATTTTATTTTCTTAAATCTCGGCATTGGTTATGAATCTGGGTGAATTTATGCCTTTTGGGCAAATAGGTGTTGAAGAACCGAGCGTTACTCTCTTACTGTATCTTTGTTTGGAAAACAGTCAATATCATGCCCAACTTTCCATGCTGGGCACAAAACCCATGTTTTAGAATCTTCACATTCATCTTCATTTGCACAAAAATTGAGGCAAACAACTGTTGTTTGAAAATTGTTGCCAAATAAATCTGGGCAAACCCAGATTAGAAAATCGCAAATATATCCCTAATAATTTCGAATTTTGGAAAACCTCCCAACCAGTAACCAATTTAGACCCTTCTGGAAAAGACCCATGTTCCCGATTTTTGAGATTCAACATCATTGCCTCAAAAATCGTGTCTGAAGGTCGTTGCTGCTATTTTGGCAATTGTTGCAAATTTGGGCTAAAGTGTTATTTTTGCGTTGGAGGTCCACACGTGCGACCTAGGAACATTATGACTCACATGTCAGCATGTCGATGCTACTACGGAGAAAAGCCATGTTCCTGATTTCCTTTTGGAGATGCACCAATAAGCTAAGCTACAATATCGGGTATGAGAACATGTTGGTATGGGAATGTTGAACATGATGGAACAAGAAATGAACTCAGTTTTCCTTCATACTAACAACTTTGGCCTATGCAGGAAATCGAAGCTTGGCGAGGACCACTGCAAATGTAAGAAAACTTCGAATGTTGAAGATCAATCGGAGAAGATGTTTGACATGTAGGAATTCTTAACATGAACCATCGTCAACAAAACCATAATATAATCGTTTTTAATCACAAAAAACATAGAAAAATAATATATTTGTTAAAATATTCGATGTGCTCATTTTACCATAGACAGTATCATTATTGTCACCCAACCATAGACATGCAACCACCCCTGAGCACCTTAACCTTTACTAGATAAAATGATTTCAGAAATCCACACTAGAACAAACAAGTAAACCCTAGTTGTAGCAGTAGCACGAGATGGAACCAGAAAACACCATCCAACTACAACAACAACATAATACAAGGAGATTGCACCTTCTCCAAGGGTAACACACAAGAGAGAGAGTCTCCACAATCACAGAGCAAGAACAATACTCAATTGTAGTTGTTGCAGTTGCACTTCTTAGGCTACCACCAAGAATATCATAATACCACCAAGAATGTCACTAAGAATACCACCAAGAATACGACCAAGTATGCCACTAAGAATACCAACAAGAGATACTAGAAGGTAGGGCACATATCTTAGGCTAGATAATGCTAGAAAGAGAGACCAAGAATCACCCCAAAAGATGCACCTTCCTTTCTTGCAGTTGTAGCTCCAAACTTGAATTATGCTTCTCTGAGAGAGTGAGTGAAGTATGTATAAATAAGCTCAAGCACCTCCTATTTATAGTCCTTCTTGTCACCTGTCTAGACTGAATTCTCTTTTTGGAGGGTAATACTTTAATATTATTTATTTTATTGAGATGACTAGTTTTCTAGGGTTCTCACACATCCATTTAGGGTTTCTCTTGCTTCTGAAATATTCTATTCTAGTCAAAGGTTACACATGGAAGTTAATACCTCCTGTAGCTACCATAATATCAACACTCCCTCCTACCTAGGGAGGTATTAATTGTAATGGTCTCAAACACATCCACCCATTTCACATGGTATGGGCAAGGCTCACATCGTCTTGCAGACCATTCTACAGGTAGAATCATCATAACCACACAGGCTATCTCATGATCATGTAGATCAAGTCACAAACATCATCATAATTATCCATCTAGCTAGCAATCACTTCCAACACTATTGGTTGGCACACTAGGCTAGGAAACACCTTCAACACTACTGGTAGTCTCCTTGTAAATCAGGTAGTATCACATAGTTACTACAATGCCATCTGATAGATCACAACAATGTCGAATCATAGTAGTACACAACTGCTATCCAGTGGTATGCAACCACTCCTAGTATCACACAACTACTATCTAGTGACACACAATCACTACCAGTGGAACACATCCACCACAACAACACATAGCTATTGTCCAGAGACACACGGTCTCCACTACAATCAATTAATAACTACACAAGTTATCACCATGCAGTACAACAACAATCATCTAGTAACCTGACATCAAATTATATCATCGTCTACATCATCTCTTTAGGCCATACTCCATATGGGTAATCGGGCATGATGTTGACTAAGATAACTGTTGGACTAACTGCACTCAACAGAGTGTCTTGCATAAGTCACTCACTCAACAGAGTGATATAGGGACCATTCTTCCTATCTTGGTCACTACTTGTGACACAGGAAGAATGATTGTCCCAACATATGATGAAAGCCACGCCATGGGCTACAAGGACCATTCTTCTAATCCGGACATATGTCCTAGAATAATGTCAGTCCTCCCAAATGTTGAAAGCCACGACATGGATTATAGGGACCATTCTTCTAATCCAGACATACGTCTTAGAAGAATGACTTTTCTGGACCATTCCCCCCCCTCTGGCCACTACTATGAACTCAGGGAAAATGTTTGTGTTGTACCAATCTCGCCACTCTGGTCACTACTGTGAACTCAGGGAGATGGACCATTCTACTTGTCTGGGAAAAGCCCCGGGAGAATAGTTGTCCTGGACCATTCTACATGTTTGGGCAATGCCCCAGGAGAATAACTGTCCATGGTACATCAACAATCTGTCAACCTGGACCATTATCCACAGGAAGAATGTCATTCCATGAAAAAATTGTTCTTATTGGACCATTCTCCACCTGGAGAATGTCTGTCCACCAACACACTAACTATCCATGATGCCATATACCAACACTCCCTCCCAACTGAGGAAGTCACCACCTCCCTCTGAACCAAGGGAGTTATCTCCACAAGTCCCAGCTTGTCCCTCAAGTATGCAAACTTTATCTTGGACAAAGATTTTGTCAAAATATCAGTTGTTTGCTCATCGGTGGATATGTACTCGAGAATCACTTCTCCCTTTTGGACTTTATCATGGATAAAATAATACTTGATCTCAATGTGCCTCAACCTGTCACGGAACACAGGGTTCTCTGAAAGCTTCACACATATTTGATTATCACAATATATCACAGTCGTATCCAACACCTGATCAAATAGTCCAGAAATCAGCTTACGAAGCCATACTGCTTCTGTACAAGCATCACAAGCTGCAATATACTCTGCTTCTCCAGTGTTGAGTGCAACATTCTTCTATTTCCTGCTAGCTCATGATATCATAGCAGAGCCCAAACTGAAACATATACCATAAGTACTCTTTTTGTCATCTGCACTCCCTCACCAATTTGAATCAATAAATCCACGTAGTTGTACGTCACTGCTTGAGGCATATCTCAAACCATAATTTAGTGTCCCACGAAGATATCTCAAAATGTGCTTTGCAACTATCCAATGCTCATGTATAGGTTCCATCTGGAACTGGTTCAACGTGTTCACATCAAAGAAAATGTCCGACCAGGTATTAACCAAATACATCAATGAGCCAATCAACTACCTGTACAGGGACGAGTCTACTGGATCAGAATTAGAGTCTCTCAACTTCTTCAGATTTGTCACCATGGGAGTTTCCATGGATTTGCAATCCATCATCCCAAACTTCTGAAGGATCTTTACAACATACTTCCCTTTCCCCAGGAAGATTTCACCATGCTTTTTCCATACTTCTAGTCCCAAATAATAATGCATGAGACCAAGATCCTTCATATTGAATTCAGTGGCTAACTCCCTCTTACATTGAATAATGAGAGGCTCTACACCTGTTAGAAACAAGTCATCAACATATAGTAGCAGGTTCATAGGTGCATCATTCACAAACTTGTAATAAAGGTTTGGATCAACATAGCTCTTGGAAAATCCAAGTCTCGTCAAGTAACTGTCAATTCATGCATACCAAGTTGTTGGAGCTTGCTTGAGTCCATACAAGGCATTCTTTAATCTGCATACATGGGTTTCTCTCAGGTGTATTTCAGAACCTTGAGGTTGCTCTATGTATACTTCTTCCTCAATTACTCCATTGGGAAAAGAGATCTTTACATCCATCTGATGTAAACTCCAACCCATGGATG
>JZKD02S1759228.1:78456-92359 GCA_000966675.3 Picea glauca
ATTTCATACCTTGCGCTCAAAATTGGGTATCAAAGACTCCGAGCGACACCTGGTTTTGAAGTACCGCAGTGACCTATGCAGATACATCCAAACATAGATGGATTTCTTGGACATCTCCTCACTGGGAGCTGGTTATCGATATGTAGTCAAAATTGAGCAGAAATTCAAGCAGCAAAGTAAGTGGGAGAAGCATGGACAGAGCAAGGAAGGCCAACCTCAAGAGAGCCAGTCCCAGATGTAGGCAAAGAAGAGTAGCGGGAAGTCTAAGAAAGACACCGGAAAGTGGTGTGAGTTCCACAATATCCCTTGGCACAACACTTATGAATGTCGATCAATACAATCATTGGTGGCTAAGATAAAAGACAAAGAGTCGAACCCTGACTTGGACCCTGATTCAAAAAATAATAAAATGAGACAGATCATTGATGTAGAACCCACTGCTACAGTTGCAACTGCAACAATCCAACCAGAATAGGATCTTAAGGAGGGGGAGCGACTCTTCCATTCACAGATGTGGGTGAAGGGGACCCCACTGCATTTTTTTGTTGATAGTGAAAGCCAAAAGAACATCATCTCAGCAGAGGTTTTCAAGCAATTGGATTTTCCAACAACACCACACTCACAACCATACAACATCGGTTGGCTTCGCCAGGGTCAAGATCTTTGTGTCAACCAGCAGTGTCACATTTCCTACGACATCGAGCCCTTCACGGATGAGGTATTGTGTGGCGTTGCCCCACTGGAAGTCTGTGATGTTCTATTAGGCCAGCCATAAATGTGGAGGCGTCATGTTGTTTATGAGTCTCGACCCCGTAGCATCATTGTTCCTCTGAGGGGTCAGCTATACCGGATACCAAAGGTAGTTCCGACTATTGTCCCACCAAAACAATGCCACAAAGTATTCTCTCATACTAAAAAGTTTAGCCTCTTCACAATCCGATCAGAAGGTGAATAGAAAGACATTGCAACCTCAACCCAAGACCTTTTTATCCAATAGTTGAAGATCAACGAGATTGTAGATGATTACCAATATGTTCTTGCTGCACCTACAGGGGTGCCTCCACATTTCCCAATCAAGAAAGGTTATAACAAAACCTTTCATGCTCTTCATGTTGCATCTTCACCGACATAGTCCTCCCACACTATGGTATATCATGCAACTAGATTGGTTGAACAAATCCAACTCATCCAACAAAAGGTTCATGACATCCTTCAACAAGCTAAACATGACAACTTCTTCAGCAACACAACAAGATTCAGATTTAGCAAAAGTCTCTCAATCTCCCAAGGGAACTTGATGCAATGGGGACTGTTGTTTCCTAAGGGGGGAGGAATGATCCAGTTGGATCTCAGTGGCCATCCACCTCTTCCACTGAATCACCATTTTGAGCATGTGGTTTTGATAAACCATGATATTCACCATTTTTATGGGGAATGGAATGTCATCTTCATTTGTTAATTATAGACATCATTTCATGATTTCCTAATGGTATTATGTACATGCCTACAACATAGTGTTAATGAACCGGATCCCATTAGAACTCCACAGTTAAGTGCATTCAGGCTAGAGTAGTACTGGGATGGGTGACCGTCGGGGAAGTCCTAGTGTTTTACATGCCTTTGACATTTTATAAATTTAGTCCAATTTATCCCACATGCATCATAATAATTGTTCTCCTCTCACTCTCTCATATATAATTGAGGTGAAGTAGGCCCTTTAAGCATGCAATGGAGTGTGATGTAAAGCTTCCTGTGAATGAAGTGTATCCAACATCTCTTTCTTTTTAGAGATAAGCTACTACAATGTTTTTCTATCTTATTCAGTAATAGAAGTTGGGTTTCACTGTATTTTTGTGTTCTCTTCTATATTTGTGTGTATTTCATTGTTATATCTCAGTTATATTTATGCCTTCATGTTGTTCTCAAAATAATTTGGATCATATATTGTAAATGATTCAATTTCAAGGGTTAAGGATCACTACAAGTGGTACTAGAGCTCTTTCTTGGGAAACAAGTGGTATAATTTTTTTTCCCTTTTCTTCTCTACACATTTTCAAGGGAAAAATACAACAATGATAATTCAAATCCATTTCAGAAATTTTGTGTGCATAAAATGAAGAAAGTAGTGGAATATTTGAGTTCATCTTAAAAAAATAACCAAGTTAGAAAAAAAATCATTCCAAATTAATCTAGGTGGATCTCAGTGGCCATCCACCTTTTCCACTAAATCAACATTTTCAAGCTCGTGGTTTTGATAAACCATGATATTCACCCTTTTGATGGGGAATGTAATGTAATTCCATCTACATTTGTTAATTACAACCATCATGTAATGTCTATAGTGTTAATGCATTGGATACCATTAGAACTCTGCAGTTAAGTCTACTTGGGCTAGAGTAGTACTGGGATGGGTGACCTCTCAGGAAGTCCTAGTGTTTTACATGCTTTTGGAATTGTGTAAACTTAGACCAATTTATCCCACATGAATTATGGGAATTATTCTTCTCTCACTCTCTCATATATAATCGAGGTGAAGCAGGTCCTTTGAGCATGCAATGGAGAGTGATGTATTGCTTATTGTGAACGAGTGTATCTGGCATCTCTTTTTCTTCAGAGATAAGCTACCACCATTCTAGGTAATTTGTGTTCTATAATATTCTATTATTCATCAATAGAAGTTGGGTCTCACTATATTTATGTGTTCTTTGCTATATTTTCATTTGTATCTCGTTTTTCTCTAAATATAATCCGGATCAATGGTATCAAAGTAGTCTTCTCCTTGTTATTTCTTGGTGCATGTCCTCAACAAGGTCGGGGTATAGAGAGTTGGGTCTCAATCTAGTTTCTCTTGGGGACGACTTCTCCTGCTGGACCAAGAGACCTCCCATGGTGGAAGAAAAGAGAGATGATAAATTAGGAGATCCTTTCAAGACGCTGCTCGAGGAAGCCCTCATGCGATAGAGGAACAAGATGATGGACAACTTCGATCAGATCCTTCGATGACTACCAGTGGCAGTCGAGGCATTTTTGACAAGCAACCATTTTTGAGGTATGACACCCTTCAAGGTACAAGTTAATTTTGATATCCCCTTATTTGAAGTCCGTATAGATCCAAATTCTCTAGAGAAATGGTTGAATCTACTAGAAGGTTATTACTCTATCCAAAAAAAATTCGATGATGAAAAAATCACCTTTGCACTCCTTAAATCTCATCCCCATGTCAAATCTTGGTGGGAAGGTTTCCAAAAGAGGCACACTGCAAATGAATCTATGTTGTTCGGGAGAGAACCTACTTAGGTAACCTTTGTGGATGCCCTCAAGGAGGAGTTCTACCATGTTGGAAGTTATGATGAGCAATATATGAGATGGATGACTCTGCGCCAGGAGATATACCAGACAATGCTAGAGTAACCAACATATTCCATACCACGTGCTCAAAGGTGGGTATTCAAGATTTCGAGAGGCACTTGGTTCTGAAGTATATATTGGCCTACAAAGGTACATCCAAATAGAGATGGATTTCTTGGACAATACATATGCTATCAAAATCGAGAAGAAATTTAAGCAGCGAAATAAGCGAGAGTTAGATTATGCAAATCCACAACAACAAAATCATGGAAAAGTTGTCCCTACTCACAAAACAAGGGACAGAGAAAGGAAGGCCAACCTCAAGATAGTCGGTCCAAGTCGTAGGAAAAAAAGGGTAACCGAAAGATGAAGAAGGACACTAGAAAGTGGTGTGAGTTCTACAAAATCCCCAGGCACAACACTGATGAATGTCTCTCAAAATAATCATTGTTGGTTGAGTTTAAAGAAAAAAAGTCAAACCCTGACTTAGAACCTGATTTAGAATAGGTAAAGTGGATCATCGATGCAGAACCTGGTGTTACCATCAAACCAAAAAAGATCGAATTAGACGAGTTAGAGAAGCTTGAGGAGGGGGAGCACCTCTTCCATTCATATATATATGAGTGAAGGGGACCCCACTACATCTCATTGTTTACAGCGGGAGCCAGAAGAACTTGATGTTGACCGAGGTCATCAAGATATTGAAGTTGCCAATGCTGCGACATCCCAACCATACACCATTGGTTGGTTGAGCCATGGATGATACCTTCACGTCAACCAACAATGTTGCTTGTCTTATGACATCAAGCCCTTCAAAGATGAGGCATTGTGTGATGTTTCCCCACTTGAAGTTTGGGATGTTCTTTTAGGTCAACCATATATGTGGAAACATCATGTTGTTTACGAGTCTTGACTTCGTAGTGTCATTGTTACTCTGGGGGGTCAGCTCTACAGGATACCAGAGGTAGTTATGACTACTTCCATTTCATTGATGTCGGAAAAACAATGCTGCAAAGTAATCTCTCAGACAACAATTTTTTCCCTCTTCATGATTTGGTCAGAAGGTGAACAAAAGGTCACTACAACCACCACAACCTCAACCCAAGACCTTTCTATACAACTGAATCAATTTGGAAATATCGTAGAGAATAACAAAGGTAGTTTTTCACCTATGGGGGTGCCTCTACACTGCCAAGTCGATCATTCCATCAACTTGGTGCCTAGTGATCCCTTACTTAATGGTCCAATCTATAGATGCTCCCTTCCAAAAAATGAGATTCTTCGATATGTTCAACATATCTATAATAGAGCCCTTCATAACTCTATTGCCCATGATCCTTTTCATGTGTCCTTGGGGTTCCAACCATTAACCCACATTGATATAACTCTTCTTGTTGCAACTTCACTGACAGAGTCCTCCTAGACTCATACCAAGGCATATCATGTAGCCAAATCATGCAGGCATATTCATGAATGGATCCAACACCTCCAACAACATGTTGAAGACATCCTTAAATAAGCTGATGCTAAGTACAAGCAGGACAACTACTTTAGCAAGGCAAGTGGCTCACCCAGGTTCAGATTCAACAAACGTTTATGAGGGAACTTGACACAATGGGGACCATTGCTTCCTAAGGGGGAAGGATTGATCTAGGTGGATCTCGGTATCCATCCACCTTTTCCAATGAATCAATGTTTTCGAGCCTGTTGTTTTCATAAACCATAATATTCACCCTTTTGATGGGGAATGTAATGTAATTCCATCTCCATTTTATAATTACAACCATCATGTAATGTCTATAACATTAATGCACCATATCCCATTATAAATATACAATTAAGTGTGCTTGGGATAGAGTAGTACTGATGGGTGACCTCTCAGGAAGTCCTAGTGTTTTACATGCCTATGGAATTTTGTAAACTTAGACCAATTTATCCCATATGCATCATGGAAATTATTCTCCTCTCACTCGCTCATGTATAATCGAGGTGAAGGAGGTCCTTTCAGCATGCAATGGACTATGATGTAATTCTTATTGCGAATGAGCGTAGTTGACATCTCTTTCTCTTCATAGATAAACTACCACCATTCTAGTCAGTTTGTGTTCTACAATATTATATTATCTATTATTAGAAGTTGGGTTTCACTATGTTTATGTGTTCTCTACTATATTTTCATTTGTATCTCATTTCGTTCTCAACAAAATCTCGATAAAAAATGGAGTCCAAAAAGTGAAGATATTGATAATTTAAAATCAACTATTTTGGGTTTTTTTCAGTGATGGTCATGCATATTGTAAAATATATATCTTTTGATAGAGTGCCCATATTTCTACCAAACTAGTGCTATTAGATGCATATTATCAATGGTATTTCATAATTGGGGTCATAATAGATATTTCGATCAATTTTGAGGGATTTTTGGTCATTTCAAATTTGTCTCCTTAAAATCCTTACCACATAAAGCACCTCCATCGGAAAGTAAGTTATTTATGCTTGGATTTTGAAATTTTTTAGGCTAGAGACATGTTCTAACATCTTTAAATAACACAAAGATATGTCGTTGAGCAAGTAAAACTACAATTGGGGAAGAATACACGCAAAAAATGCAAGTGGAGTCACTTCTTTGGACACCCTTGTAACCTATGTTGGTACCTGTTTGAGTAATATTGTGTTGTGGTAAAGTTCCCCTGCAAATAGGTGAAACCCCCCTTCGGATCAAGACCCCTTCTTTGAGCCAAAGACAAAAGAAAACAAATAGAGACTAACTTCCCCTTAGACCTACTTCAACAATCAAAGTAACATGAAATACATGGATGACATACCTTTTTATGATGGTTGTCCTCGCTGCTCCAGCCTTTGACCTTGTTGACCAAGCTCCTAGACGTGAGATAGGACCTACAATGAATAAAGAGGATTCTCCTTTATTCTACTCTATATTGTTAGATGACAATAAATCTATTTATTATGATTTTAACAACAATAGACATGCATGTGACAAGTGTCACAAAACATGAAGGGAATAGGCCAAGTTATGCATTAATAGAAAGGCATAGTGAAGCAATTACAATCCAATGTTGATGTTGCAAAATCTTCTCCAAGCTTTCCTATCAAGCATTCAAGATCAAAATTGTTATGCTCTCATGGATTCTCCTCTCTTTTCACCTTGGAATGTACTCATTATATAGGAGTTTGGAGGCTTAACCACCATGAAGAATTTTAGGAAATGGTTGAGGATTTTGCTCCATAAGTTGAGATTTATCTTATCTCATGGATACTGAGTTTACTTAAGATGGAGACATAAGGCATGACTTGAATCCTTGACTTCATCTTCTTGGAACTAACCCTTAAAATAAGGTGGGACAACCATAACTCCCTCTAACCACTTCAACACTCCCCCAAAATTGAGCACATGGAGTTTACAACGTTCCCTATAAAGGGAAGGGGATCATTGATAAGAGTTCAATGTTCCCTATACACGGGCATGGGAGCATTGACCTTCAAAAATGGTCAAAATCCTAAGGTAAAAGGCATTGTTTTGACCTTCTCATGATGAATTTCTCTCCTCCACAATGACTAGGGATTATGACAATTGTTCTTCTATGGTGTCAAAGTTGTGACACTTAATAAAATGCACACACCACTTAATAAGGTGCATACGACACTTGATAAATTGCATGCGACAGTAAGTAAGTTGCATACGACACTTACGTAACTTAAGTGCGACATTTGGTGGTGTGGTATTTAGGTGTGTAATAGATGCCCCCTAAAGTGTGAGGTCAGAGGAGAAGCTGATGGCTGAAACACTTTAAAAAAATATTAATACAAGGGCGCTAGAGTAGGATATTTCGACGTAAGCTACAAACAAACATCAAATAGTATATATGTATCATCCCCGAGGCAGGAATACTTATGATCGAAATAAATTGCCTCAAAGCATGGTCGCCAACCAATACACTATGGATCCATGAAAATATTGACTAAGGGTATGGCCACCAAAGATACAATGTGGATCCATACCTCCATGACATGATCTGATTGTAGCCACGAAAGAATACACAATGGAGCTACGATATGACAAAAAGATAGCCACATACCAATACAAAGTGGATCTATGTGACAACATATACATAAGTGAGATTGCCAATATGGTGGTTATACTGAAATATACTGCATACTCAAATGATCTCCAATGATCTCCCGATCCCAAAACAATACTATTCTACCCATGTGAATATATGTCCTGATGTCGAACATGGTAGAAACCACTTGATTATCGGTCATTGATGTATATTGTTAACAAGTGCAAGGGAAATCACGAATGATAAAAATGACTCCCAAGATACCGTAGTACATTCCAACGAATGTGAATAAGTCGAACATTCATGGAATCATTTGATCAAAGGGAAATGATGTAAAACTATCGTCGAAAGTGAGGAAACTTGCCAATGAGGCATGCAAGCTCCAAGGTACTAACTGGTTTCTAAGTATAATTCTAGGATAATGTGTTGGAGTCGACAAGAAAAGACTCGTCAAAGGAGGGCCATGATGTTTACCCCATAATCGACGTGTAACTAACACATGAAAGTGATGTAAGATGATAGATCAAATGAGCATGGAATGACACAAGGATGAAAGTTGGTAATACTGCAAAGTGGTTGGTTTGAAGTGAAACTTCCCTTGAACATTGCGGGGCACAACAAATGACTTGGTAGAATTGACTCGACGAGTAGTAAGAGCATAATGTGATGATAATCAGAGCACTCTTTGACTGGAACGAAAAAGTATAATGACACATATAATTGGTATGACTCAGATACAAGTAGATTACCCAACTGTAAGATGAGATGCAAACATGTGCCATGTTCAAGGGCGACAACAAACAACTACCATAATGCTTTCCAAAACTTGACCCACTTCCTTCAATTTTCCCCCTTCCATCCTTGGCGAGTACCTATTTGTTTTTTAACGATCTTGAGGAGGATAACATATGCTCGGTGTAGTACATCTTCGATGAATCCCTTGTCGCATGTTTAATGAACCAGAATAAGAAGGGGTTCGGTCCCATATGGGTCCTTCAATGCATAATTTCATGAGCCCAAAGAAGGAAAGCTCGGTGGTATTTTCATGTTTAGAGGGTCTAAAAAGATCTTAAAGACGACTCCAAGGGTTTTATTTTTTGTAAATTTAGTGCCCCAAGCCCAAAAAAAGTGTAAAACAATACAAGGGAGAACTCTTCTAGTCGAGGTTGACTAGAGTGTTCCTTTTTCATAATTAGTCTATCCAGTCCAAAAAAGGGTTAAAATTATACCAAATAGATGCCCTTTCAAACCTTTTAATGAGTGTGAAAGGAAAGAAGCTCACTCGACAATCTTTTCATGTTTAGGGAGTCTGAAAAGAGCTTAACAAAGATTCCAAAGAGTTCCTTTTTCATATAGTTTTTACGAGCCCAAAAAAGTGATGAAAATATGCTTGATTGTACTCCAAAGAGTTCCTTTTTCATATATTTTTACGAGCTCAAAAAAGTGATAAAAATGTGCTCGGTAACCTATTCTCATGTATTTACGAGCACGAGAAAGAACAAAGACTAAGCTCATGGTTTTCTGTTTCATTTTTTAAAGAGCTTTCAAGAGAGAATGAAACAATGCTCGGGGTAGGTTTCATTTTTACACAAGGTTGAAACAGAAAAAGCTATGCTTCAGGTAGGTTTCATTTTTACACAAGCTTGAAACAGAGAAAAACTATGCTTGGGGCATGTTTCATTTTTACATAAGCTTGAAACAAAGAAAAACTATGCTTGGGGTGTCCGTTTCATTTTTATATGAGCTTGAAACATAAAGTAAAATTTTGCTTGAAGTGATACCCATTAGCAGGTTTTCTTCCCAACATGATGTCCAGAGGTTGGTACTTTCCCCCCAGCACAATCAACAGACAATGAACCATGCGCATGGGTGTCCATTTCATTTTTTAATGAGTTTGACACAGAAAGGGAACTATGCTCATGACCGTCTGTTTCATTTTTTAACGAGCTTGACACAGGAAAAGAACTATGCTCGTAATCCTCTGTTTCATTTTTTAACGATCTTGACATAGAAACAAGAACTTTGTTCGAAATCCTCTGTTTCATTTTTTAACGATCTTGACACAAAAACGAGAACTTTTCTCAAAACCCTTGACCATGGCTTCCAAGAGGTCTTCATCATATGAAAGAACAACGCTTGAGAAGGAATACATGTCAAGGGACTCAGTAGAGGTAACGAGGGGAAGAACGGGCTCCAAATCCCCTATTGAGAGGTTCACCATGTCAACTACCAGATCTAAGTCTAAAGAAGGCAAGCATACACAGAGAGGCTCCTTCTCATTTGGAGTTGAACGCATGCGACATGATGCCACATAATTAACCTATGGTGTGTGGGATATCATTTGCATATAACGAACATTCAGGGGAGTCAAATATTTAATAGTCAGATCAAGACCAACGAATGAAAACTGGTCAATGGTCACAATGTTTCCAATATGAGGGAAATGTATGACTCGAAAGAGTGTGGACACGACACCTTTCATAGTGTAAACATAGTCCATCCTAAGGAGAAAATTAAAGTCCAAGGGGCTGTGGACTATCATAACTTCAATACATATAGTTTTCCCTCCTAAGGTGATGTGTAGTTGAGAAAGGATCCCTAAAGTATCTCTAGGTCTTCTATTAAAATCCCACAGATGATGGGTCATTGACACAAGCTGAGGGGAACCCATAGATTTCCAAGCAGTTTAGAATAGAATGCTATCAGAAGCACCTTCATCAATAATAGTGCCATGTATCATGATCTTATCACAAACCTGTATGATAATTTGGAAAGGTAGGTAGGAAGGAAGGAAAGGCTCTGTAAGACTATTCCAATAAAATGAAATGACCTTAATATTTGGAGGGGGTTCTATTGCAACAGATGAAATGGCCACTTGTTTGGAGGAATCTGAAGTGCAAGAAAGACTTGGGTGGTATCCACTTCACTCTCTAAGGGAAGAGTGGGATTGATCGAGGATTGTATTGGACCGACCACTTTATTAACTTCACTCTCCAAGGGGAGAGCATGATCAACCGATGATGGAATCATATCGAACAGTTCATCAACCAATGGTTGGATGGGAGAAGGTTCATGAGAAGCAGTTGGAGGTTGTTTTTTGGAAACAACAATGTCTTCCAACAATTTCAAAGCTTCATCCATGAGAGGGAAAAGGTAAGTGTGGTGCATTTCCTCGCATAACCAGCAAGGGATCTTGACTTGACCATTTTTGCCCCCAAACTGATGATTATTGGTTGATGGGTTGTCACCAACATGACCTACAGTGGTTGGAAACATGGGTTGTTGAGAACCCTAAGAACACACTTCTAAAACCTCGGGAATACCAGTGAAATATTTAAGAAGGTGGTCACCCTTACAAATAATGCATGGGAATTTTGGCTTGCGATGTGTGTTGGTAGACTTGTCAATATCATCAACATTCCCAACATCATTATCAATGGCTGGTTGATTTCCCTGTTGTTTATTTTTCTTCTTCTTGTTCTTCCTTTTCTTCTTATTTTGAGCCTCCTGGTTACTAGCATTAATACTTTCACTAGGTGAAGAAGAAGAAAGGGAAGAAGATGCAACAAGTGAAGAAGGAAAAGGGTCAACACAAGGTTGATGTTCTTGGGGTGGAGGGATTGCATTCAAAGAACTATGAACATTTGGGATAACCAGAGTGGAAAACCACCATGCCGGTAACCCTATGGTGAATCCAGGAAGATTCAATGTAGCAATATAGGGAGGACCAACGTTTCCAAAACAAGGAAAAACAAAGGTTCCCTGTGAAAAGGGGTTCCTTGGTTGGTAGTCCCGATAAATGTTTCCATAGACACATACTTAACCCAAGGTCGCTAAATAAAAAAGCACACACTACCAAAGTCCCTATATGATGAGAGCATGCAAAAAAATCCCTTGTGATAGGGAAAAAAAGAAGTAAGTATCTTCTAGAGACAGGAGATGAGGTCGTCAATGAAGAAATGAGAAACAATTACCCCAAACTCCACATAACAACCCTTCTCGGTGCAGGCAACCCTCACTTTGCGGGATCACCTGCCAAGGGTACTGAAAGTGTGATACGACGTCTGTGCCAGGTACATGGGAAACTCCCCACAGTCACCTCTGTAGATACCTAGGAAAGGTTACTAGGGTTACCAACTCGCAGTCAGCCTCTAGGGGGTACAGTCAACAGTCGGGACCGAACGTATGAGAAGAATAACAAAGTCCGAAGCTCTTCCAGAGGACTGAAAACAAGTGGACTAGTTATACTCCTAAGGACCTCAAATGAATTTTAGATTCACGAAGCACCAAGACCAAATGAAACGGTAACACTCAAGAAAAACCCCCAATATACACTCTTTCAAATACGATTGGTTAATCTTTGGAGGGGTAATCTCTGCTGCTCTTCCACATGTGACCTCATGTTTATCCCCTATGTTAGAGGGGGTTCCCAACCATGCCTATACGACAATTCAATTTTGTCAGTCTTTAGTGTTCTACAACCTTGTTTAGTAGCCTTGGATAATTAACTCACTTCACCCTAATCCAAAGGCCCTATCCTTAGACTACTATTGGTGTGTTGGAAATAAAAAAATTTCTGATTGATTTTATTAGCGCGTTGGTTGATTTTAATGGTTATTCTTTACTCAAAAGGGTGTACGAAGATGCTAGTAGGGAAGACCCCCCTATGGATACACCAGGGTTTACAATGTAGGTAGATCAATAACCGTTTAAAAGTCTCCTACTTCTCTAACTACCCCAAACATATCCCAGACTCATACATGAAAACAAAAAATGAGAAGGATTAGGTAACTGTACCTTTACTCCGCATCCGGTGACGATCCTCTCACGCTTGATACCTTCACTGATTGCAAGCCTCCTCCGAAGGCTGACCTGCATTCACAAACAGATAAACAAAAAACTACAAACATGCATTTCATATATCAATAAGGGTTAGACGTTAGAATAAAAACATAAATCAAATGGAAACATTCAACACTCCATAATTTGAGACAGGAAAAGTACTTCTTTTATTGATAATATAATGATCACTTACAACAAGGTCGACTACTACTCCACGAACCTGGTCTGGGATCCTCTTCACCAAGCTCCAAGTGCGCCACCAGGTATCTTTCTCCTCTCAACCTCCCTCTAGGGAAATGAAATGGGTTTATGATGGAGGAAAAAGGGAAAATTAAGGAATTCTGAGGCAATTCTCACAAGATGGCTGCAATTTCTTGGGGCAAGGAGGGGATGTGAAACGGGCAAAGTTTCACTGTTCTTATGTCTGGATGTGGAATGAGACCCCAAAACCTCTTTTTATATGACAAAATGATGGTTATTCATTTGGGTGACATGCTATAGGTGGTGGATCAGTGGGGAAACTACCCAATAGCCCGTAATCTCAATGAATTCCTTGCAACTTTTGCGAGTATACGCAGGCTGTAGTGGTGCAACTAGCATACATACATGGGTTGTAGTGGTGCAACAAGCGTACACACATGGACAGTAATGGTGCAGAGCGCGTACATTTTCAAAAATAGGGTTTTTAAGAAGAGCAACTTAGTGATGGCTTGGAAAAAATAACAAGTAAGAGGGCCAAAGGCCAGGTATGCATATGTAAAGAAATTTAGGGTTATAACAGATGCCCCCTAATGTGTGAGGTCAGAGGAGCATCTGATGGCCGAAATACATTACAAATCTTCACCAATGTACGAAACGAGTGAGTCCGGGACCAGAGTTCGAGAGGTGCCATTTGCAAAAATAACAATTGTCTCTCCGAGGTGGGCATACCCATGATCGAGATGAAATAAATCATGGCTGCCAATCAAATACACCGCAGATCTATGTCATATAACTATATAAAGTGTCGCCGCGATCAATACACAACAGATCTACATCTCAAAATCAAAGATATACAAGTATAGTATCCATCTTCAAGAAGCCAATAACGCCCGATTGCTGGAGATGAGGTCTTCAGAGCTCAAGCAACAACTTTAAAATATTCAAAACTCGGGTAGGAGCACAATGTGACTTTATGAATTCACTACCTAGAGGTCTTCGATGGCTCGTCGAGAAAATACAAGAGGATCTCGATGATCAGGCAACGAACTTCATTGATTTTGAACAAGGACTTGATTGGACTTTTTAGGATGGTCGGGCATGAGGTCAAGAGACAAATTGCAGAAGGGCCGAATCAGGTTGGGTGAAACTTCCCTTGGACAATAGCATGATAGATGATCAAACTCAGGCAACATGACATTGACATAAGTTCATGAGGCAGGAGGCAACACAAACTCTCCATGTGTTTGGAAGAATAACCAAATGGAGGAGGACACAACTCTATGTAACGAGAACAACTTCCCGAGGTCATATTAGATCCCAAAGATTGACGAACAAACGAAAGGATGTGATTTGTCCAAAGGCGACTTATTATGTTGCCAAAAAAGAATATATATTTCCTGTCCTCTTTTTGGGTTTTTTTTTTTTTTTTT
>JZKD02S1759239.1:45409-62355 GCA_000966675.3 Picea glauca
TTCTTTTAAATGATTAAATATGTGCTTTAAATAAATACACAGAAAATATAACTTGCATCAAATAAACCATCAAACTCATAACAATAACAAGATGATAAAGGAGTTCACCCCTCTCTGGGCTACATCTCCTTGAGCCTCCATCAATGGACTTAGCTCTTTGGAATTAATTTGTCAAAGATTCTTTTACAAGATGATACTCAACTCCAATGGAAATATTGACTATACCATTGGGTTCAGAATACATAAAAACCCCAAAAATGCTTAATAAAACTCTAAAAACGGATCTTGGCTCATGCGGGCATGACCTATTCTACATGTGGCCTTAAGCTTCCCTGAGCTTCCTTGTGGAAAAACACCTGCAAAGTCCTCAAATGGATCTAAAACCGATCCCAATGTGTTCATAGCATAACAATTAGCCAAAAATGATTATTCAATCACAGAAAATAGACATGGGCTCATCTGAGCATGACCTCAAACAATGAGGGCTTCAAGCTCCCTGGAGATCTCTAAAACTTCAATGGTGAAAAACCTGCAAAAGAATTCTTCAAATGGATTTGAAAATAGTGTCAATAGATTCAGAACGTCCAAAAACCCCTAGCTGGGCTTTTTCAGCACCTCATTTGGCCAAAAAATGAAGAAGATAGGCCTCATGCCATTTTCTTCCTTCAAGCTTGTTGTCTCTGGTTTGCCAAAACGCACGTCTGTGTGGCCAACCTAGCACACGTGAAAAAACTCGTGCTAAAACCTAGCACCGATGTGTAACCAAAAAATGAGTGAAACTGTAGGATGGTTAGGGTGTGCCCAGCCCCTAACCTCCAAGACCATGGTCACAAGGGTCACCATGTGACCTCGCACTAGCGCAAAATGGGCTTTGTTTCTAAAGGTGAATGAATAAATGATAAGTGGCAGGCGTTGTAGCTGTTTAAACCAAATCCCGTGCACAAATGTTAAGGTCATATGGTATAAAGTGTGCGACTAGGGGCTATCCATTTAAAATTATCAAACTCACGCCAAAGCTCCGTGTGTGGTCACATGAATATGGGTTGTGCGACCAGGGGTTGGGGCTAAGCCCTAGCCTAGACCCCCGCGCCAACCATACAACAAATCAAAGTTAAATATATATTAAATTATATATATAACAAGACACATATTGTGGCACATCAGTTGGTTGGACTTTGTTAAATCTTTGGACAGAGGTGGAGGTCATGGGGTCGAGTCCCACAGACTCCACAATAATTTTAAACGACTAAACCAATAACAGGGTGCCATGTGGTAGCCCACGACTGGGCCACGTGACACCGTACAACCAAACAAAAACTACCACGTGTCGCAATACCATTCGTCCAACTACCAACTCAGCGTACGGACTCTACCACATCATCGTACGTCCTTTTTCATGTCAGCATCCGTACGGACTATACGGACTGTACAGTCAGTACAAATTTTTTTTACCTGTTTGGCAATTCGAACATATCAATATATCTCTCTCATATGATGTTCATTTGAACCCAAACAAGTTGCATTGGGTTCGTCGCGACGAGGGCTACGCACCCGTTTGTTTTGAGGCAATTCTGAGAACTTTGATTTTTGAGCTAAATTTTGACCCCTGGTCTAGATTTTGATCAATCTCCTCTGGCAATCACCCTGCAGCTCCTTGAGTTTTCTGGCCGATACATTCACTCTATTCTGGTAGTTACATCCAATCAATTATGGCTTCTTTGGCTTCTAATCCCCTTCCTTCATGTGATCACTAGCGGTGACCATACGCTTGGGCTTAACGAGTGCTTGAGCACTTTATCAATTCAACGGCCACGATTCATTATCCTAAAATGGATGACTGTCGTAACTTTGACATTTCCCTCTTTGGATCTTTTGGGCTTCAAACCTTTCAAAACATCTAAATTAGAATTCTTGAACAGATTGGATGACTTACATTCATTTCGCAGAAATGGATCAATCGTCAGATTTGATTCTTACAATGCTTGATCTAACGGCCAAGACTTAATCAACCGTTGAGATGGATGGCCACCTTTTACTCCCATTGTATGGCTATTATACTTACATTATCCTTCCATTGTATCATTATCAATGGTTGAGAGTGCACCCGACATTAGATCGACGGTCGAGATCTCCTTCGGGTCTCCGGACTTCGGAGATTTCAACTTTCAACTAGAAATACTTGAAGTGATATTTCTTTAAAATATCAGATCAGCTGACACCTACTTCCCTTGAATATTAATGGTTGATATTTGTTTTCGGGTCTACAGACTTTGAAGATTTCAACTTTCAACTAGAAATCCTTGAAGTGATATTTCTCTGAAATCTCAGCTCAGCTAACACGTACTTCTCTTGACAATCAAATATCAAGATTCACCTTCGGCAATTTTCACGTTCTCCCCATCCACAAACTTATGAAGTTTTGGATCCACTGACACATGTCCCTTTCAGATCAACGTTCAAGATCTCTTTCAGGTCTCCAGACTTTGGATATTTCAAATCTCAAGCCCCTTCTATCCTTCAGAGTGATGTCACTTACTTATGTCACTTGATGATGTGTCATGAGCCTAGTAGCTGCCATGTGTCACTTGTATTTTTGATTTCGACGTACATGAAATGTCAAATCAACTTGACACTTGTCATTGTTTGATTGCACCATGTGTCCTTGCTAATGTAGTCTTGCTGACATGGATCCTCATGTGGCACATGTTCTTCTCCTGGATCTAATAGTTGTCCTAACTCCCGGTGTATCTTAGATCGAAGGCTGAGAGTGACTTCGAACCTTCATCCTTCGGGACTTCGGTACTTTTGACATTTCTTGGTGGTTAAACTCTCAAATCAATTCTCTCGGAGTGATGTAACATGCTTACGTCACTTGTTGACATGCCACGAGCCAATTTCCTCTTGACGCTTGTCATCATCTAATTATGCCATGTGTATTCATAGACATGGTCTGAAACGTATCCTTGCTGATGTGGTATGCCACACATCCTTCTTGGCGTGGTCTACTGACCAATAGCCTTGATCCAATGGTCCTCGTATGTCTTCCAAATCCGACGATACCTATTCATTTCGGGTTTTTCCAATCTCAAACTTTTTGGAGCGTAACCTCCTCGTATCTTTATATCCAAAGTGAATCATTTTCATTGATTAGGATCTTAGATCGATGGCTAGATATTTATGTGATGCATCTCTTCTGGTGTATCATGTCCTTCCACTTGGAATGATCCAATGACTGACAAAAATTCGCATTTTGTGAATTTCAAGTCTCAAGCTCTCCAGAGTGTAACCTCCTCACATCTTTATATCTGAAGTGAATCATGTTCATCGATTATGAACTTAGATCGACAGCTCGATCTTCCTGCAATGCGGATTTGATGGCTTATCATGTCCTTCCACTCGAAAATGATCCAACGGTTGATAGAAATTTACATTTCGTGAATTTCAAGTCTCAAGCTCTCCAGAGTGTAACCTCCTCGCGTCTTTAGNTTCTTTTAAATGATTAAATATGTGCTTTAAATAAATACACAGAAAATATAACTTGCATCAAATAAACCATCAAACTCATAACAATAACAAGATGATAAAGGAGTTCACCCCTCTCTGGGCTACATCTCCTTGAGCCTCCATCAATGGACTTAGCTCTTTGGAATTAATTTGTCAAAGATTCTTTTACAAGATGATACTCAACTCCAATGGAAATATTGACTATACCATTGGGTTCAGAATACATAAAAACCCCAAAAATGCTTAATAAAACTCTAAAAACGGATCTTGGCTCATGCGGGCATGACCTATTCTACATGTGGCCTTAAGCTTCCCTGAGCTTCCTTGTGGAAAAACACCTGCAAAGTCCTCAAATGGATCTAAAACCGATCCCAATGTGTTCATAGCATAACAATTAGCCAAAAATGATTATTCAATCACAGAAAATAGACATGGGCTCATCTGAGCATGACCTCAAACAATGAGGGCTTCAAGCTCCCTGGAGATCTCTAAAACTTCAATGGTGAAAAACCTGCAAAAGAATTCTTCAAATGGATTTGAAAATAGTGTCAATAGATTCAGAACGTCCAAAAACCCCTAGCTGGGCTTTTTCAGCACCTCATTTGGCCAAAAAATGAAGAAGATAGGCCTCATGCCATTTTCTTCCTTCAAGCTTGTTGTCTCTGGTTTGCCAAAACGCACGTCTGTGTGGCCAACCTAGCACACGTGAAAAAACTCGTGCTAAAACCTAGCACCGATGTGTAACCAAAAAATGAGTGAAACTGTAGGATGGTTAGGGTGTGCCCAGCCCCTAACCTCCAAGACCATGGTCACAAGGGTCACCATGTGACCTCGCACTAGCGCAAAATGGGCTTTGTTTCTAAAGGTGAATGAATAAATGATAAGTGGCAGGCGTTGTAGCTGTTTAAACCAAATCCCGTGCACAAATGTTAAGGTCATATGGTATAAAGTGTGCGACTAGGGGCTATCCATTTAAAATTATCAAACTCACGCCAAAGCTCCGTGTGTGGTCACATGAATATGGGTTGTGCGACCAGGGGTTGGGGCTAAGCCCTAGCCTAGACCCCCGCGCCAACCATACAACAAATCAAAGTTAAATATATATTAAATTATATATATAACAAGACACATATTGTGGCACATCAGTTGGTTGGACTTTGTTAAATCTTTGGACAGAGGTGGAGGTCATGGGGTCGAGTCCCACAGACTCCACAATAATTTTAAACGACTAAACCAATAACAGGGTGCCATGTGGTAGCCCACGACTGGGCCACGTGACACCGTACAACCAAACAAAAACTACCACGTGTCGCAATACCATTCGTCCAACTACCAACTCAGCGTACGGACTCTACCACATCATCGTACGTCCTTTTTCATGTCAGCATCCGTACGGACTATACGGACTGTACAGTCAGTACAAATTTTTTTTACCTGTTTGGCAATTCGAACATATCAATATATCTCTCTCATATGATGTTCATTTGAACCCAAACAAGTTGCATTGGGTTCGTCGCGACGAGGGCTACGCACCCGTTTGTTTTGAGGCAATTCTGAGAACTTTGATTTTTGAGCTAAATTTTGACCCCTGGTCTAGATTTTGATCAATCTCCTCTGGCAATCACCCTGCAGCTCCTTGAGTTTTCTGGCCGATACATTCACTCTATTCTGGTAGTTACATCCAATCAATTATGGCTTCTTTGGCTTCTAATCCCCTTCCTTCATGTGATCACTAGCGGTGACCATACGCTTGGGCTTAACGAGTGCTTGAGCACTTTATCAATTCAACGGCCACGATTCATTATCCTAAAATGGATGACTGTCGTAACTTTGACATTTCCCTCTTTGGATCTTTTGGGCTTCAAACCTTTCAAAACATCTAAATTAGAATTCTTGAACAGATTGGATGACTTACATTCATTTCGCAGAAATGGATCAATCGTCAGATTTGATTCTTACAATGCTTGATCTAACGGCCAAGACTTAATCAACCGTTGAGATGGATGGCCACCTTTTACTCCCATTGTATGGCTATTATACTTACATTATCCTTCCATTGTATCATTATCAATGGTTGAGAGTGCACCCGACATTAGATCGACGGTCGAGATCTCCTTCGGGTCTCCGGACTTCGGAGATTTCAACTTTCAACTAGAAATACTTGAAGTGATATTTCTTTAAAATATCAGATCAGCTGACACCTACTTCCCTTGAATATTAATGGTTGATATTTGTTTTCGGGTCTACAGACTTTGAAGATTTCAACTTTCAACTAGAAATCCTTGAAGTGATATTTCTCTGAAATCTCAGCTCAGCTAACACGTACTTCTCTTGACAATCAAATATCGAGATTCACCTTCGGCAATTTTCACGTTCTCCCCATCCACAAACTTCTGAAGTTTTGGATCCACTGACACATGTCCCTTTCAGATCAACGTTCAATATCTCCTTCAGGTCTCCAGACTTTGGAGATTTCAAATCTCAAGCCCCTTCTATCCTTCAGAGTGATGTCACTTACTTATGTCACTTGATGATGTTTCATGAGCCTAGTAGCTACCATGTGTCACTCGTATTTTTGATTTCGACGTACATGAAATGTCAAATCAACTTGACACTTGTCATTGTCTGATTGCACCATGTTTCCTTGCTAATGTAGTCTTGCTGACATGGATCCTCATGTGGCACATGTTCTTCTCCTGGATCTAACAGTTGTCCTAACTCCCGATGTATCTTAGATCGAAGGCTGAGAGTGACTTCGAACCTTCATCCTTCGGGACTTCGGTACTTTTGACATTTCTTGGTGGTGAAACTCTCAAATCAATTCTCTCGGAGTGATGTAACATGCTTACGTCACTTGTTGACATGGCACGAGCCAATTTCCTCTTGACGCTTGTCATCATCTAATTATGCCATGTGTATTCATAGACATGGTCTGACACGTATCCTTGCTGATGTGGTATGCCACACATCCTTCTTGGTGTGGTCTACTGACCAACAGCCTTGATCCAATGGTTCTCGTATGTCTTCCAAATCCGACGATACCTATTCATTTTGGGTTTTTCCAATCTCAAACTTTTTGGAGCGTAACCTCCTCGTATCTTTATATCCAAAGTGAATCATTTTCATTGATTAGGATCTTAGATCGATGGCTAGATATTTATGTGATACATCTCTTCTGGTGTATCATGTCCTTCCACTTGGAATGATCCAATGACTAACAAAAATTCGCATTTTGTGAATTTCAAGTCTCAAGCTCTCCAGAGTGTAACCTCCTCACATCTTTATATCTGAAGTGAATCATGTTCATCGATTATGAACTTAGATCAACAGCTCGATCTTCCTGCGATGCGGCTTTGATGGCTTATCATGTCCTTCCACTCGAAAATGATCCAACGGTTGATAGAAATTTACATTTCGTGAATTTCAAGTCTCAAGCTCTCCAGAGTGTAACCTCCTCGCGTCTTTAGATCCAAAGTGAATCTTGTTCATCAATCATGAACTTATATCGATAGATCAATCTTCCTGTGATGCAGCTTTGCTAGCTTATCCTATCCTTCCACTTGAAAATGATCCAATGGTCGTGAGGACACTCGAAGCAGATCACGGTCGACGATGATTGTGGAACCACAACTTGTGAGTGATTTAACTTGACACCCAAACTCCGCAATTTGAATTTGTGCATTGTTGGTGAGTCAACCACAATCGTCGATATTCAAAGCTATAAGATCAGATGGTCCTTACTAGTTGCGGGATTGGAACAAGCACGATGTTTAATTCTCCTTTCAATATAAATAATTCATCCATGTCATAGATTTGGAAATTGCGCATCCGACGATCGTGATTTAATCTGACTTAAACTCATTGTTTTTTGGATTAACCTCAGTCGTAGATCTTTGAAGCTATGATATCTGACGATCTAGAAAGATTATGGGATTGTAACTGGTGAGTAGATTAATTCAGCTTTCGCTCCCCGTAATTCATCTCTATCGTTGATCTGGCTTGTAGATCTGACGGTCTTGATTTGATCTTAGTTTTATCGTGCAATCTCTTATGAGCTTTTTATCTTCATTCATTAATTCTCCTGAGATTTAATCTCCATTCACTTTTGTATTGTGCTTTCCTTTCTAAGTTGTGATCTATGCTTGTTGTTTGCTCCTCCTCCTGAGCTTACGCTTACTTCTACTCCACCTTTTGTTATTGCCATCAATGACAAGCACACTCTTTCCTACAAAACATACCAATATAAGTGTGTATTCTATTATACTCCTCCAAGGGTTTAGACAAATAAATTCTTGAAACAAGATGAAATCAAACAATAAAAGAAAAAATTCCTTACCAATTCCAAGAATAACATGAAGAAACCCTTCTTTATCAAGTAGATTCCAACAACAATACCAAGAGAAAACATCCAAGAAATAATGACTTAATTATTCACCAATAGATAAGATCTAGCATCACAAATAGAGACTCAAGCGAGAGATAGTGAAAAATGCCCAAGTAGGGCACAAATTTCAGTCAAGAGAGTCTAAAATCTCAAGTGAGTTGTGTCTAAAATGAATTCATGACCTTTATTTATACAAGGCCTCAAAAAATAGTTTGTCCACATATTTTAGGGTAAAACAAAAATTAAGGAGGTCAATCTCCTAATTTTCCCCTTTACAAAATATAATTTGATTTTTTACTTAAATAAGAAACCCTAGATGATGACATCATACCCCCTAGGGTGACGTTTTGGCATATAGAGAAAATCATTGAGATTATTAAGGGAGACGTTGGGCCTCCAAAGGCCATTCATTCATGTATTTGGGTCTTCCTTCAAGGATAATTCCATGTCACCATCAAATCGTCCAATAACCACCAAACCTTAACCCCCAAATGTGATGTCATGCCCTAGAAAAGGGGCATTTTGACCTTCCAAGGTCAAAAATTGGGCAAAGGGGGGCTAGGTATCATCCTTCAAGATGTATTCTAATGCCTTCAAAGGTAATTTTCACCATCTATATGCTCCTAAGGTGTGGTTTATGGAATCCACTCTGTGGGCTTCATGCCCCAATTTCCACCAAGTAAGGTCCTGCAAAGAAAAGTGAATTTTCCCTCCAAAGGTCTGAAGTCAAACCTATCATGCCAAGTAAAATCACATTTAATACAAGATCCATCTAAAAATGTGCATCAAATCTACCTTTTCAAATTAAACAAATGCTCAAAGACCCTATGCAATTCGACAAATTTAGATATGGGAGGCATGTCATAATTCCCTATTGGGTGAACCAATTCCTCAAGTAGGGGAGGTTCCTAAGGACAATATTTCTAAGTCATGTATTGAGTATGAGGTGGATGGGGTTATACTTCTAGGCATGGGTTTTTATGACATACAAGGGCTCATATTGTCTCATTTATAGGTGCATTTGCAGAGGGTGTGTTTCCCTTCGTCCGAAATGCATGAATTTTCCAAGCCCTTTTTCCATTCAATTTATTAGAGTGTTCTTGGGTTGAAGCTAAAGTGGTACTTCTACCTAAGCATGAAAAACATTTCCCACCTTAACTCTACCCCGTTCACACAATGCTTCCCCAAGTTGAAAACGATGTGTGGGACATCTACCTAAGCATGAAAAATATTTCCCACACATGCTCTACCTTGGTCGACATGTTCAATTAGTTATTTATTTTATGGGTCCCTCAATTTTTTTCGAGAAACATTTCATTGTTCTTAGGATCCCTAGGTGAGCATCTGAAAGTTTTATGATTGGATTTTATATTTTTCCATATATAAGCCTCTCATCCTTCATCCTCTTCTTCCCGTGAAATGAGGTGCATGCCCTTCTTGGGTCAATAATCCTGATAACCTAAAATATGGGGAGAATGTAAATATGAATGAACCTGCATAGATAAGATCTAGCTAGCAAATGACATACACAGTTTGTAGACAAATGAGAGAAGAGAGAAACGAGAGAGTGAGAACAAAGAATTTGCATTAACCAAATGAATGAATGATAATTTACACATGATATACTCTGTATAACTCAAATAATTCACACTAGAGGAGAACCAATGCACCATAGTGGTGGTCTAGAGTGATCTGGACACACACTATTAGTTATGGGAGTAAACTACCACCTAGTCTCAGTTAACTGACTGAAACAGAGTGACGTGAGGAGGATATTAGGGAATCGTGAGTAATGTGCTAGTTTGGTGATAATCCCAAGGGAAATGTGCATTATATCGTGATGATCCCAATGTTGCATGGTGATCCCAATGTGGCATCTAGACTCCACTCAACTGATCAAACTAAAGTGTGAACTGAAGAGAATATTCTCCTAGAATGTAGGAGAAGAGATATTCTCCCTAAAATATAGAAGACTGAATAATGACTAATAAACATAGGAAAAACCTTAGGAAAAAAAAATCCTAGGTGTGTGTGAAGTATCTCCACACACCCCCTGAACATCACTATGGTGAAAATAAAGAATGGGTCCCAACAATGAGGCCATGTTAGGTACCTTTTAGCACCAGAAGTCACCTATGGATTGCAGCAGAGGTAAGCCCAGTAGCCATCAGTTTGTATGTCACAATGAATAAATTAAAGGGGGTCAAATGGGAGTAGACTCAAGAAAATATTGCTTTAACTCAAAAATCTAGACCAGGCAATGCATGAGCAAGTGAGGTATTGATTTAACTTTAGTCAGTAATTTGTAGTAAAGGGTGAGTAGGAGGAAGAACTAGTGATGAAATGTAGAGGCCTTCTCTAGACATCGGGTCTTCCAACAGCCTAAGGAGGAAAATCTTGGAATGCAAGATCCTCTTGAAACCAAAACTTCATTAAACTGAAAGCGTCATAACAATATTGCAGTCAAACATACATTGTAATACAATCACAACAACTCGACTAGATCACCCATGCTCGAGTCTTCAATATCAGAAGCAAAAGAGATGATAAGAAAGTTGAATTTCATTAAACAAGAAGTCTCAAATGGAAACAAATAAATAGAGAACCATAGGCTTCATTAAAACTTTACAATACGGGAGCTTAGCTCAACCATCGACCATCACAAAATATCAAAACTGAGTATTTATACTTGGAATAGATGCCACCTCCAGGAGTGTGACTTGGCCACTACAATCAAATATTTGTGTCTGCATCTTCCTCTATCAATATGCACTTGCATTCTTCTGTCAGACGCAATCTCAAATCAGTATGGGCCTGAGACAGTTTGATTCCTGATGCATCATGATTGATCTTGAGTCCAAGTAAGAAATGTAGTGGACCCATGTATGTCATCGAGAAATTTTCATGCATAATCCTCTTGACTACAACAATAGTTGGAGTCGAGCAATCGGTGATCAAAAAATCATCAACATACAAAACTAGGATTAGAATTGAATCAACCATCCTAAGCATGTAAACATTTGGGTCTGACTTACAACATACAAATCTCTATGACAACAGGTAGGAGTCCATCTTGGCATACCATGCCAACGGGGCCTGCTTGAGGCCATAAAGAGACTTCTTTGGTCGACAGACCAAAGATGAATCTTGCATGAATCCTTGGGGCTTCTCCATGTATATCTCCTCATAGAGATAATCATGAAAAAATTCATTCTTCATGTCCATCTGATGGACTTCCCATCCCTTGGTTGACATAATGAAAAGTACCAAAAGTATGGAATCCATCTTCACTACTAGAGTGAAGGTCTTGTCATAGTCAATGCCATGCACATGCTAAAAGAATTTGGAAACTAGAATGGATTTCTATATGTTAACATGTCCAATTGTTGCACTCTTGGTCCTGTAGAACCATCTATACCTAACAAGATTCCTTCCTGCAAGAAGGGGAACCAGATCCCAATTCTGGTTCTCGAGGAGGGATTTGTACTCCTCCTGCATGGCAGATTCCCAAAAGGGATTTCCAGTAGCCTTGCCATAGGACTGTGGATCTAAATACTAAACCAAGAAAATATTCTTGGGTAGAATTAGTTCAATGGCATTGAGTGCAAGAGGAGGCTCCTCAAAATTAGATTGAGTCCTCCTAGTATCAGCTAGATCTCCAATAATATATCCTGCATCTTGAAGAGTATTCTTGTCCCACTTGGGCCTTGACTCTGACTCTGCATCTGCATATGCATGCATTGAATCTACATTTGATTGTACTAAATCAATATCTGAATCATATGAATCCTCTAAATCAGAATGCTCAACTGAAGAAGAGTCGGCATGTGCATGCTCATCATCTCTGACAGGTGGAAGAACAAAAATGTTTGCAAGAGACTGCTAAGGTACATGCAAGATAATTTCCTCGAATTGGATATTACACTTAATGATGAGCCAGTTTGAGGAGACATCAATGATTATGTATCCCTTCACATCGTCGAGGTATTCAAAAAAGATACACTCTTTCCTATGTGGATCAAGCTCCTTCCTCTTCTTAGAGGGAATCATGGCCGATGCACGAGAACCGAATATATGAAAGTTAGTCACTTCCGGTTTGAGGTCGCTCCAAACATCGTAGGGGTTATTATCCTTGACAAATATATGGGGAGATATATTTTGGATGTAGGTTTCATAATTAAGTGCTTCATCCCATAATCTATGTGGAAGTGAATTTGCATGTAGCATGCAAAATGCCATCTCTTTCAAAGATCTATTTTTCCACTCAACAACTCCATTTTGTTGCGGAGTATAGGGAATTGTGTGCTGCAACTAAATCCTAACCTCAAGACAAATATTATGTCTCTCATGTTTTACATACTCCCCCCCATTATATGTTCAGAGGGATTTGATCTTCTTTCCTAATTGTGTTTCAACAAGGGCTTTGAAATCTTTGTGGTGTTGAAAGACCTCTAATTTTTCCCTCTAAAAGAAAGTCCATGTGAAGCGTGAGAAATCATAAAAAGAATGAACACATACCTTGCTTTACTAATTGATGGATGTGGAAAAGGGCCTATTAGATCACTATGGATCAGATTAAAGGAAAGGAGGCCTTCTGAGTCTTTCCTTTGTCGAATTTCTCTTGAGGGTGTTTTCCAAGAACACATCCCTCACAAATTCCTTTGGAGAAGTGGATGTCAGGTAGACGATCAACCATTGCCTACTTTCTAAGTTATGAAGATATCTAAAATTTAAATGCTCGAACCTTTCATGCCATATCCTACTACTTCAATCAGCATGGGTAAGCAGTAATGCAGAATCTAGTTCAATAAATTTGGAAAATGTGTAGAGTCCATATTGATGATTGACCTCACTGGTAGAAACCTTGGAATTGTTTTGCATGCCATAGATATCCACAGCATTATGTGTGAATACAACTCTATTTTCAATGTCATATTTTGTCATCTGATACATGGAGAGAATATTGACATAAATTTTGGGAATATGTAGCACATTCTCGAAGCTTCCGTTTGTGAGTTCATTTCTTCCTTTTTCGGTGACCTCGACTAGATAGTTGTCTTCCATCAGAATAGGAGGACCTTTGCATGCATCCAATGAAGAGTAGACTTCTTTTGTGGCTTCCATGTGGTGTTATTCTCCTTAATCTACAATCCAATCATTGGGAGAGGAGTTGATAGTAATCAAAGCATGGCTAGAATTACCTTTCTTGAGATTTTGATCTTATGGCTTCTTCTTCTTGGCACCCTCGGGGATGTGATCTCCAAGGTTGTTTTGTGGAAGTATTCAGGCTATTTAATCTATATTTTTCTGCATACATGTGGATTCTGGATAGAATACTTTATGGAAGTAAGTGAATTTTTCCCCTTTTCTTCCCTTTCCACCTTTGGATACGGAGGAATCGTTGAAGGTTTTTTAGTACCCTTCCTTCTTTGGATTTGCTTGTCCCTTCCCTTTGTCTTTGTGTTTAGATTTTTGATTTTGGTGACTGCTACCATCTTGCACAGCAAGTGCATGCACCTTTGAGCATTTTATTTTTCTCATATTGATGATATTGGTATGCTCTTGTGTCAGAGACTTGATAAAGGCCTCAAGAGAGAGCATGGTCTAGTTAGATCCAGAGGTGAGCCTAACTCAATGAAATTTGGATACAAACACTGAGTATTCCAGAACAAGTTTGGAGAGAATGGTAAGAACCATTTGTTTATCCTCCTTAGATTTATCAACCCAGCAAGCCTTGAGTTGCGACAACAAATCCTTATATTTGGTAAAGAAATCTTGGAGATTGTCGAAAAATTTTGGATCCAAAGTGAGAAATTCCACCTCAAGCATGTGTCCCCTCATCTCGTCCTATTTTCCAAAAATCCCTTCCATGGTGGTCCAATCTTCATTGGGGTTTTTACATGAGGATATGTGAAAGAGGATCTCAGGAGAAATGAGATTGCAAATAGTTCCAAACACTTCATCCATTTGATTCAGATACTTGGATTTTTATATGGCTAGTGTGGTTTCAGTCTCTATATTCATGGTTAACCTATATAATCCTCTTCTTTGAATATGCACTATCATATTTTCCTTCCATGCAAAGAAATTGTATGGTGTAAGAATGAATTCTTTTGGAAATTCCATTTTTCCCACTGTCTTCAATCTTCGGTACCTGCAAAAAGAATCTGGTGTTTCTTTTTCCTAGAAATCTGTTAGCTCTGATACCATGTAAATGTGAATGAACCTTCACAGATAATATCTAGCTAGAAAATGGCATACATAGATTGCAAAAGAATGAGAGAAGAGAGAAACGAGAGAGAGAGAACAAAGAATTTGCATTAACCAAATGAATGAATGATAATTCACACATGATATACTATGTATAACTCAACTAATGTGAACTGGAGGAGAACCAATGTGCCATAGTGGTGGTCTAGAGTGATATGGACACACACTGAAAATTATGGGAGTAAATTTCCACCTAGTCTCAGTTAACTAGTCTCTCAATCTTTAGTTAACTCACTGAAACAAAGTGAAGTGAGGAGGATATCAGGGAATCATGAGTAATGCGCTAGTCTTGTGATAATCCCAAGGGAAATGTGCATTAGTTGGTGATGATCCCAATGTGGAATCTAGACTCCACTCAACTAATCAAATTGAAGTCTGAACTAAAGAGAATATTCTCCTAGAATGTAGGAAAATGAATATTCTCCCTAAACTATAGGAGACTAAACAATGACTAATAAACATAGGGAAAACCTTAGGAAAAAAACATCCTAGGTGTGTGTGAAGTATATCCATCAGAGACAAAAGAGAAGAAGTAATGGAAAGTGGTAAGTATGATTGGGAATGGTACGACAACCGTTCAAGGAAAACCCCTGGTTACAACCCTTTCCCCGAGGGTGGAAACTTACTAGGAAATCATGACTCACCCAGGTGAAATAAGGAAAAAAACATAATTTCCAAGAAAAATGTTCCATAATCAAGAGAAGTTTGAATGCAACATATTCAAATTCCCCAAGTATTGAAGTGACACTTACCATGATACATGACTTGTTACCTCATGAAGGAATATTCACCATCTTCTAAAAGCAAGTTGGTGTGGTGAATGCCATTATGATGAATGGAGAGTTATGGTGGAGAGGTGGAGCTCCATATGTGGAATTGGATACTATTGGTCAATCCATCCCTCGATACTCCATGTCTGCAACCTGAGGGCCTCGAGAAATAATATCCTTAGTTATCCCTAGAAATGGGGGATAAAACTTCCAAATTGAATTGCATGAGAATACACATGGTTGTAATAAGAGTCTTCCATAGAAAAAATAACAATTTCACCAGTGTTGATCATTATGGTACATCATGGAAGTTTGAAGCATTCTAGCGGTGATACAATAGGAATTCATTAAATAAAATTGTGCCCTTCAATCACTCTAGCAAAGGAATTTATTGGAAAATTTCCCTCAGATTTCTATGAATCCTTAATTGTCTCAAACACCATTTATGGGATCGAAAAAATCTATACAAAAAATCTTGGTTGGTATAATGTTAAAGCTGACAAGTGGCAGAAAAAATCATTAAAGAGAAAAGGTGTAAATCCCTCCAAAGTGACTTATCTACATTCCAATTTTAGAAACAAGTTTCTCAAATCAGGGCATGAAAGAAACATTCGATGAGGATAAAGGTAGTAGCTAAAGACTTCTTGAAAGGGGGAGATTAGAAATTTTAGGAAGCATAGGCTATGTTTTTTTCAATGATCCCAAGGAGAAATTGACTATAAATTTTTTAAGTTTGATGGAACCATTCATAGATTCACCTCTCATTTATATAGAGCCCTATCTTCTTCTCATTTTTTTATATTAATCTTCTCGTGCTACATATATGTTTTTTTCTCATCATTTGAATAAAGTTACAAACAACAATTTGGTATGACCACCATTGTTGTTAATCAATCAAGAGATTGTATAATGTAAGTTACAGGATAGATTTGTGTGAGTTGAAGATAAATAAAATATAGTTTGTGTTACATCTGATTTTATCATATTTATTTTGAATGAAGTGTTTATGAAGATAAAGAGTTTCAGATTTTAGGAATTTGAGTCCATTTCAACCCTATTTTTTGTTCCTTCAATATATACATTTTCATACACTTGCAAGTTACTTTTATAAGTATTATAATGTTGGATTCCTTATCATGCCCAACTTTTTCACTTTTCAATTTGTTGGATTCATTTTTTTAGATGCCCAAAAAATCATATTTTCTTCATCTCAATCTCACATGGATTTCCTTACTCACTGTGAGGTTTGAGATTAAATGTTCTTCTATTTTCTTCCATCTACCATAATTAGCTTTTGTTTTCTATTGAATGAGACTCCATGCCCAATGTAAAGGCCTTCATTATGAGAGGTTTACAATATTTTTGTTCATTTTGTTGTCATTATTATCTTCAACCTTGTTTATCCTTTTCTTTGACATTTAAATTTGGCATCCTAAATTTATATCGAAGGCTTGCTGCTTAGTGACAATCAGCAACCAATTGTCTTAAATTTGATGAGGGGTCCCCTTCTAGTCTAAGAGCCAACTTGTGTCCTAAAGTAGGTTTTGAGATGCATTGGCATAGTTTCTAAGAAACCAAGAACATCTCAAGGTTACAATAGGGTGTAATAATACTTGACTATAATAACTTGGCCACACATATGGCTCATTTTTAGTCAATAAAATTTTAATTGATTTAATTGAAAGGGGATTTATATCTTTATCTATCCTTACATGGGATATATTCAAGGTTTCAAACCATTTGAATTTTAGTAGTATTGGCTTAAATGATTCACTATATTATATCTCAATAATTTCCTGTATAGTTCCTAGATATTCCAATTCACAATCAATAAACTTGTTATCTTAAGCACATACATGCCAATTTTTTTGGAATATCACCATAACTCCACAATCTTGTGTCTTTAGCTTCCCATAATGACCATATACATACATTGAAGTGTATAAGCATATTTGTTTACAGTTTAAAAGGATTTCAAACATATGTAATGTAGGTGATAACATGATTATGGATAAAAA
>JZKD02S1759239.1:88933-110353 GCA_000966675.3 Picea glauca
CCGCCGTAATTTAATCACGTGATAGAAAGGAAAACCATGTGTTGGCTTGTGGTTTATTGTGGTACCCCCTTGCCTCGAGACCCAAGTTGAGGAATCAACCCCCCACAATAAAGGGTATGATCACAAGAACTTGGTTCTATACCCATAGGGATAACACTATCAACAAAGGAAAATAATCCCTGAGGGCTTATACATTGTGTAAACTATTCCAATGGTAGATTTTCCACTAGTTAGCTCAGAGAATCATTGGGTCCACTTGGAATGTTATTGAAGCCCACACATAGTTCGATTAAACCATATATATGTGTATGTTTGTGTGTTTGTGTGTGTGTGTGTGTGTGTGTGTGTGTGGATTACAACAATGAGAGGAATGTGGTGTGCTTGAAAAATAATATGAGGCTCTGAGAAAAAATAATTCAGGATTACAGAGATATGAGGAGAATACTTTGCCATGATGTGATGATAATGATGGTGTTCTATATTTGTTGAGGGGTGGCATATTTATTTGGATATTGCAGTTGTAGGGATATGATCGTTGCAAGAATATAAATTGGGGACATAAGAATATATGTACTTTATAGATGTCTCAAAGATCGTTTCCAAGGGTAACTCTATTGAAAAGAAGCAATGTTATGGAATAAGGAACGAAATGCAAAGGATGAATGGTTTGAAAAGGTTTTTGATGTATGGAATTATGGTGAATATATTTATTGGTGAAGTCTTGGAAAGCTTGAGATGAATCCTTATGATTAAGTGAGAATGGTAGAGTGGTATCTATAGGACAGAGTGATTTGAAAAGAGCTTGTAGGATTAAGTGCTAGCTAAAGAAAAGAACAGAAGCAGAAGGTTTAAGTCTACCACAGAAGCAGAGAATGATTTAAGGAAATTTGATGAGCATAAAAGGATGCAATTGAGAGGTAAATTTGCATGCCAGGGAGGTACGGTGGTGCAAGGGAAGAAGACTAAGATTTTCCTCAAGTTTTTTCTTGAGAATCATACAGGTCGGTGCCTGAAGTTATTGATTCGATGCTTAAGAGGATTGGTGTCCTCATAGCATGTTGGTATCTTCCTTTCTACAAGTTGA
Source organism: Picea glauca (assembly GCA_000966675.3). Taxonomy (NCBI): domain Eukaryota; kingdom Viridiplantae; phylum Streptophyta; class Pinopsida; order Pinales; family Pinaceae; genus Picea; species Picea glauca. Next base: position 90,018 of record JZKD02S1759239.1, read on the forward strand.
TGCTTGTGGCAGATTAGTGTATGATATCTACAAGTTGGATCTTGTAGTTGATCTAAGTAGTGGGTGATTCCTTCTAGTTAGTGTTGGTAAAGAAAAGGGGGTTGTAGCCTCCTTCTAGTGGGTTCTACAGAATTTAGGCAGTTGGTTCTTTCTTCCAGTTGGTTCTAGTAAAGAAAAGGGGGTTGTAGCATCCTTATAGTGGTTGCTAGAGAATTTAGGGAATTGGTGCTTCCCTCCAGTTGGTGCTGGTAAATCAAGTAATTGTAATCCTTATTAATAAAAAATGATATAATTTTCTCCCATCTTGGGTTTCCATGTAAAATTATTTGTGTATTGTGCATAATTCATGTGATGGATGAATCATATTAATAATGTTTAATGTATACATAAAGTTATTGAAGGTTAAAATGTAAAAAGTGCTCAATATGGATTCACCCCCCCCCTCAGTATTGGTAAATATTTCATCAATTGGTATCAGAGAAGGTTCCTTCAACAACAGTTTAATCACTGGAAGGAAGATCCTTACAAGAACCCATGGATTGTCAACTGGAATAGCTCCTCTATTTGATGAGACAGATTATGAGATACAGAGCACAAGCATGAAGGTATATCTATAGGAAATGGGATATGATGTTTGGAAATCAGTTCTAACTGGTTACACCCCTTCAAAAAAACCACCAAAATCTGCAGCCAAGAAAGAATTAAGAAGAAACAACAAACTAGCAATGGATTCCATTCTAGAAGGATTACCCGAGTCTATGAAAAGAAAAAGGTGGAAGTGCAGTTCAGCCAAAGAACTCTGGGACAAACTAAAAGAACTCTACATAGGTGAGAAATCTATCAAGACAAATGAATAATTAGATGTAAGAGACAAGAGCAGCTAATCCAAAGAGAATGAAAACAGTGTTGAAGGTGTCCTACTCATGAATGAATCATTAGAAAATAAAAAGGAATCCTTCTCTATAAATAAAGAAGTTCATTATGAAGAAGATGAGGACAATAAAAAAGAAGAATCAGATGTAGAAGAATCTTTTGAATATGAAGATGAAGTGACTGTTGAAGTAGACCTTGAAGGAGAACTCATATGTGCCTTAAAATAAATAGATAAACTCAGGAAAATGAATTTAAAGAAGAAGAAGAAATTGCATAAATATTAAGAAACAGAGGAATCAGATGATACTATTCTAAAAATACAATTAGAAAAAGTGTTGGAAATAAAATAAATCTTGATGAACCAACTAGAAGAAAAATTAAATATTTGTGATGTTCAAAAAACTAAAATCATGTACTTAAAGAAAGAATTGGAGAAGATAACCAAGACTGCTAAAAAATAAGAAGATCTTTCAAAACAAAATCGGTTACTGAAAGAACAACTACAAGTGTTTGAAATAAAGAATCGTGATCTTGAAGAAAAGGAAAGAAAAATCATTATTCAATTAGAAGAAGCAGAAAGGGATAATGAACAAATGAAAAATCATTTAGAAGAAAAGGAAGAGAAGATTGAGCAATCTGAAACAGGAATTACCTATCTGAGAGAAGAATTAGAAAAGACAACTACACATCTAAATAATAGTCTGAAGTTTGAAAAGAGCACTGCAGTTTTGGATGAGATTCTCAGTTATCAAATATCACCCTTGATCAATACATGTCTTGGTTATGAAAATAATCAAAAGCCTCCTGAAGAAGGTACAATATCCAAGGTTCCAGAGAAGAAATAAGAGAAGAAACAAAAAATCTATGTCAACATTCTTAAAAGGCCAAATCAAACACATGGCCAGAAAAGTAATCAAGCATTCAAGACTGAACATCCAGGGAAGAAAATCAGAAAACCTGAAGATCGTCACAAGAAATACAACAACAAAAGAAGAAATGATAACCAACAATATATTGATCAATCACTCCATGAAGATAAGGACAAGTATAGAATAAATACTCCATAAAGAAGATCTTCCATAATCATGTATCAAAGTATCTTCCTTGGTCATTGTTTTTCTTGCACAAAATTTGGTCATAAATCAATTGATTGCAAATCCTATAGAATAAATGATCCTTAACAAATAGAAGAAAAGGTCACAATTATGGTCATGCTCCCCTGTATTACAAATTCCAATGCTACAAATTCTATAACTATGGGCACATAGCACGAGATTGCAGAAGCAGCACAACAAGATTTCCTAGAACAACTTATAAAAGGGTATGGAAAATAAAATAAACCAAGGAAGACAGTGATGTTGGATCATGTTGTCATTGATGCCAATGGTTTGATTGATTGATGTCATTGATTGATGTCAANGGGGTGAATCAATGTGAGGCTCTTTTTTAACTTATTACAACAATTTAGTTAGAAATCACCATTCACAACATCATTACTCATTACTTCCATTCACAACTAGTTGTTTGCATGAAAACATATCTCAACTACATAAACAACTATGAACCATCACAATAATGAACACAAAGAACCTCAGATATATGTGTAATTTTCTCTTGTATTATGTGTTATAAGAGACTACAATCCCTGGGGTTTATTAGCACCAACTGAAAAGGAGCACCAACTCCAAGAGAGCACCAATTGAGATGTGAGGAATCCAACCCTCAAGTACAATACCGAGCTTGTAGACAGAAATAATTTGTCAAATGTACCACTACACCTTCAAAAATACCATGTCACAACAATCTGTCACATCAACCAAATCATATCTACTCACCAAGATCAATCACCAAGAAAACTCTTTCAGTCATATGCACAATATCACTCTTATGTGTATCAACTTACAACCATCACCAACATGTACCAATATTCCAAGACTGTATACAAATAATGTGTCAAGAACACTACACAAACCACCAATAATATAACCATCGACGTTGTCTAGTTGTTCTATGAAATGGTTTTTTTCACCTGAATCTGGCGATATAAATTTACACGAATCATTATTTTTGGTTGTTTAAAATCTATTTATGAATGCAGAAATGGATTCGGCATGCTGGAAATCTTCTAGGGCACTTGGATTATATAGAAATAATCACTCAAATCTACGAATCTAACAATTTCTCGCCAGATTTCGAGCAAATGTCCTTGGAAAAAATCCTTGTTTCGTAGAACTTTTAATCTATAGCTATAACCAGCCAGTGTCTCTCACAGTGTACCAAGAATGTACAAATCATGTACCAACATCACCATACCATACACCTCATGTATATGCCAACTCATCAACTAAGTGTCTCATTCATGAACCCAACATATACTTCAACTATATACCAAAACATTCATCAAGACAACCAACATGAGTCCTCTAGCAATACATCACAAATCCATAAGTCATATACCATAAGCCCTTACACAAGACGATGTGACATTCATAAGGTAACTCGGGTTCTTCTTCCTCATGACTCACCTTCTTAGGATCTCGCTCTTCAATCAAGCCTTTGTTGTCTTCAATAGAATCATGAGGTAATTCTTGCTTCTCTTCAAGGGATTGATAACCCTCTTTACACAATTTTCTCTTGGTACTAATCACTCCAGGAGGAAAAGGAATCCAAAAATATTTATCTTCATCAAGCAGGAGCACAGATGTTAATGTTTCATCATGCTTCATTTCATTTGAACTTCTTCCTCTCAACAACCTTCCTTGTGGACCTRTTCTCTGAGAAAAAATTTATCATCTTAATSTTCAATGAGTTTTGAGACTTCTTTGGGCATCAAGAATGATTGATCCTGGGTTGGTAGGMTTTCCTAGTGATCGTATTTCTTTGTCACAACGACACAGTGACTTCACTCCGTAATAGAAAATARCAACCTCCCATGCTGCATTTTGGGTAGGCTTCTTGTCATAATTCCAAATGATAGTGTCGTACTCTTTTTTTCTTTGCGTGTAGAACTCAACCAAGAAGTCTTTATGGTCGTGCTCYAGTAACCGATCACAGAACTCRTGGTCTTCTTCTATGTCTTCCTTGAGACATTCAAAACTTTCTTCGTTACTATCATCCTCTTGTTCCCTAATTGTGTTCTCATCATAATTTAGAAGAAGTGTTTCCTTCAAACCTTCAATAATGTCTAAGGGAAGACATTGTCCCAGAAAGGCATCTTTGATGTCTTGAACAACATCTTCAAATTTATGAGTTTTAGGTCCCCAATGTTTGAGGAATTCTCAGATAAGGACCATTGAAGAAGATATGTTTCCAGGGCTGTAAAAATTTATGATCCAGACTCTGTGTTTCTCTTCAAGCGATAAGAGGAATAGTCGTACTACCACATCTTCATGTTCTATGCCCAAGGCTAAAACAAATTCAGTAAACTTGACAATATGTGCAATGGTCGAAAATGGATCACCGTCAAACTTAGGGATACGGTCTAACCATCCTATCAGACATTTGTTTGGATACCAATAAACAGACTCAACATCCAAGGCTTTGTATGCCTCATGAAAGCACCATAGAGACATGCTTCCATCATTTAGAACAATACCGCAATGGAGTCATCAAATGAACTTCAAGAAAATCTTGTCGAAAGTGTAAAATGGAGTCGTCATGCAAGGTATGGGTAAAGGCTTTGGGAATAACTTTCCAAGTGTCATTAGAGATTGGAAAAGGATTCAAAATCCTCCTTGACAATGGTACCAAAATGTTATCACATAGATTGTAGCTTGGGAAAGTCCCAACCCAAACCACAAAGGTTAGACAACTACGGAAGTATGTACCCACGGTCACCTTAGATAAACACTCCACTCGCTTTAGTGATGATGCAATCACCATAGGGAGGGAATCTCGATGACCCTGGGGGGCTGAGATGGAAAGTGAGATGATGATGAATGAGAACCCCTATAGGTCAAGTTTGGAGATGAAGAAATGCTTGATAATGAGTCTTGTAAGAAGGTGAATGGTTGGCAATTGCTAGATACCTGCAGAACAATGTTATACTTCCCTGAAACAAGACAAAAGATGATAAACCAAACCTTTAATCAAGGAGAATCATGAAAGAATCCTTGTTGTCCCAAATTGCAGAAGTATAGAAATATATATATCAGCAATGAATGATGTTAATAGATGCAAATTTAACCATCCAAAATCTAATACAAGATATCATAAATAAAGCTAGCAATGACTAGTCAAACTTCCAATGATTAAAGAAAGACTTTGGTGGTGATTAGGGGGATATTATGTGATGCTATCAACAAGTTTTTATAATAGTCTAATGGTTGTAAAAAACAATTGCTACAGCAACAACATCTAGCCACCAAAATCAGAAAACAATCCACCTAAAAGATAGTCAATAACAAATAGTTTAATGATGGCAGCTCCCAAGTGAATTTTAGTGGTAAAATAGTGAGCAATAGATGAAGAAAATATGATTTTGCAGCAGTCCTAATGGTTGTAGCATTAATTTGTAACAACAAAGAGAAAGATTAGGCAAATCAAGATGCCCCTAGGGAACAAGAAGGCTTATAGCATGTAGAATCAAATCCAACTTAGACAACTGCAATATCTCAATATTTCACGTATACCAATGCAACAATATTGTATCTCCAATGCAAGTAGATTAGTGCATTATCAGTTAGGTTAACGGAGTCTCTTGTGTAAGAGCTAGGGTTTGTTACTTCTCTAGGGGTGTAATCCATTTTACTCCATAGAGCAAACAAAACCTAGCAAGGTAAATCTACAAGGGTGTAAGCCATTTTACTCCTTGTAGCAACCTTTGCAAAATGGCTTATTCAATAAAGTAGATCTTGATGGAAGGTGTATGCTCTTATACTCCTCCAAGGGTTTAGACAAATTTAGCTAGAAACAATAAGAGAACAACACATTTAATGCATAAATTTCTTACCAATTTCAAGAAAAGCATGAAGAAACTCTTCCTTATCAAGAGTATTCCACCAACATACCAAGAATAAAACATCCAAGAGATGGCGCCTAGCTTTTTCTTCACCAAAAGACAACAAAGATCATTTACAATGCACCAAGAGAGAGAGAGAGAGAGCAAAATTCCCAAGTAGGGCGAAAATTTCAGCCAATGTTACGTAATTCTCAAGTGAGTTATGTCCAAATGAAATGAAAGTGACCTTTATTTATACAAGATCACTAAAAACCAATTCGTCCACATTTCCAAAAGTCAACATCAAATTAGAGAGATCGACCCTCCCCTTTTTTCCTTTATAACTTAAAATTACAAACACATAAAGTAATTTCCCCCTTTAGGGTTGACGTCATGCCCTAAAGGGTGATGTTAGGCCTCCAAGAGAGACGTTAAACCCTTTAGTGAAGATCGTTGGGCCTCCAAAGGCTATGTGCCCTACCACCAAGTGCTCTAGTGCATGCCAAGTGTCTCTCTCTCTATCAAACCTATCATATCACCATCAACATGAGAACCCCATCAAAAACCCTAATCCCATGTGACCTCTAGGGCCTAGAAGATGAGGTCTTAGGCCTCCAAAGGCCAATGTTGGGTTGCAAGGGGCTACAAAATGATCATCTCATGGTCTCCAAGTGGTTCCAAAGACAACGTTCATCCTTCCATGGGTCCAATGAGAGGGGGCGCATCATCCAACCTGTGGGCTTCACGCCCCTATGAAGGTCCAAGTAACCTTGTGCCTCCACGAAAAGACTTTCACCTTACAAGGCCCTGCAAAGACAAACAAACTCTCCCTCCAAGGGTCCACAAGTCACAAGTATCATGCCAAGTAAACCATGTCTAATAGAAGAACCACCCAAACATGTGCATCACCTCCCCCCTTTTCAAAAAAAACAAATGCTCAAAGGCCTTATACAACTTTTCAAATTTAAGTATGGGAGGGTTGTCATAGTGACCTATTAGGTAGATCATTCCCCAAGTCAAGGAGTGTTTCCCAAGAGGACCCTCTCTAAGTCATGTAAAGAGTATGAGGTGGATGGGGGTGTGACCTCTGGGCATGGGGTTTTTTGAAATACAAGGGCTCATATTGTCTCATTTATGGGTATCTCTATAGAGGGTGTGCTTGCTCTTGAGTTACCAACTATTTAGGTGTTATTTTTCCCAGGCCCCTTTTTAACCATCTTTCCAATCCCTACTTTCATTTGTTTGTAATTTACTAATCCCCTTTATAAGGTTTCAAGCTTTAGCATTTGCAATTTGGGACCGGGGTGGGCACTGAGTAGGTAGAGCTCAAGTTGGACTGGCTTTTGTTGCTCCTCATTTGTTGTGTTCACTTTCTTTTCAGCATTAGTTTCTTATTCTTTTATAGCAACTACAATCTACCTCTGGGCCTTTAGCCCCTTCTTCCCATGAAATGAGGTACAAGCCCTTCTTGGGTCAATATGCTTGAAAACCCAAAAGATGAGGAAACGAAAGGGAAGACATATGGAAAGTGACAAGTATATGTTGGAGTGGTACGATGACCTTTCGAGGAGACCACATAGTAGAAACCCTTTTCCCAAGGGTGACCACTTACTAGAACAACGTGTCAACCACCAAGGTGAAATGAGGCAAAAGACATAATTTCCAATAAACGTTTTCAAAATCAAGAAAGGACCGTTTGCAACATGTTTGAATGCTTCATTTATTAGAATGACACTTATCACAACACCGGACTTGTTACCTCATGGAGCAAGACCTGTTGTCCTCTGTGAACCAAGTTGGTGTGGTGGATGTTGTTGTTATCGATCAAATGGTGACGTGTGGTAAGATAGAGGTCTCTACCTGCTCTTTTGCCTCTCGATACTCCATGTCTGCAACCTGAGGACCTCGAGATATCATCTCCTTAGTTATCCCTAGCATAGGGGATAACAAGATTCAACTACTTGTCATTGATATCCTAAATTAGTGGTGGACTGTGATAAGGATGAGGGGATAAAGGCATTTTTATTAACACAAAAGATAGGTTGTTTTGTGATAAAATTGTCCAACAAAAGATAAGAGAGTAACTCACTATTTTCAAGAGCCAAGAGGAGAATTTTTTTTTGATGTAGATGGCAAAATGACAGCACTTCTATTCATCCATTCCAAAAACTTGGCTTCCTAATCTTTAGCTAGCATTGAAGTTATATGAAAGAAATTGGAGCACGTGTGATTCAACCCATACAAGTGGAACCAAGGATTTCAACCTCTCATATATTGTGTTTGTCCAAGGCAATTTATGATTAGATTACACATTCTATTGCAAATGAAGATTATAATTATTCACTTGGATGACATCTCTAACATTGGTAAAGCATTAGATAAAGATGCCATCAGTAATTATTATGAAGTTTTGGTGTTGCATATGTATATATTAACATTTAACTCTGAGATTAGAGATTCAATTATAGATATTATGTTATTGAAACTTATGTGTAACTTGTTTCTAAATTATTAATTTTTATGTATATGTATTTTCTTAAGTTTTTAACTTTCTTAGTAATATGTATAGTTTTTAAGTATTATTTTACATCTTCCATATTTTGATTTTTTTCTAAATCCCAAAGTTTCCGAAGCTCCCCTTTTGAAGTTTAACTGTATAGCAGGAAAAGCAGCATCAAAAGTGGCAATATATTTAACATATTAGAAATGGAAAGACAGCTAAGGAAATCATAGTTGCACTTGACATTTACACCCATGCACAATAAAAGCAGTTGGTGACAAACAGCAGTAATTAGAAACGAGGAAGAATTATCATATGTGGCTGGACTTTCCAACAGTAATCCATTACAGACAAGACACTTCAAAGCCTGCTTAAGGACTTATCTATTTCCCTGAAGAGAACCAGATGTAAAAGCTAAAAGCTGAAAGTATCATCACTAGATTTGACTTTGGATGGTAATAAGAAGATGTCTTCTGAGACTGATGACTAGCATAGATCCATCTTAACCCTAGATCTATTAAGCATTAAGAGGGATTAAAAAAAAAGCATCCAAGTGCAAACCTTTCACTACTTAAAAGATGCAAGATGCAAGGTTAAGATGGATCTATGCTAGTTCTTTTTTGTAATTACTAAAGGTAAAGTCTTTCTTTTTTCTGGTTTTTTTTCACATTTCATATCTGATTCCCATTTTTTTATTACATTACACCAACAAAGAGTTGAACATCTCTTCAGCCCCCAAGCTGTTAGAGCACCTCGCTTCTCTCAGCACAATCGCTGATAGAATGTTAATTTTTTGTTCATTTCGGCCATCTTTGGAAAACTTTTATTGTCAGAGGTTAGCCTACTCTTGATGTATGCGATATCAAATCCAGTAATATTTTCACCATATGTAATTATCTTTGCAAACCTGGCGTTTGTATGTGAATTACTGATGTCAATAGAACCACCCGCAATTAGAAAGAAGGATAACACTTTGTTGAAATGTATGACCTGCTTACATTCACGCCAGCACTTGGCATTCCCCAAATAAAGAAATGCTATTGACAGTCTCACTACCATACAAAAATGGCGGGGTTCTAAAGCTGCAATAGTTTTAGTATATAATTTGAATGATTTGCTTACACCACAATTCTATGTGATCAAGTTAAATCAAAGCATTTTCGTTGCTGAGACCTGAACTCAAAGAACCCCCAGCCCCCCCTAAACAAGACATGTCACGATATCACTGCATTACTGTGGCTAACAGAGTTATCTACTGCATCCAAGACCGAGTGGATGTGTTGTATCTCAACGGGCAAGGCCAGATAATAGATACCACTTGGTTGCGGCATCTAAGCCTAAGGTAGGTCCACTTCTTTAACAAATGGAGCCAAAAAAATCATATAGCCAACTGAAAACCTGCGTAATAATACAAGCAGCAAGATCTGATGTTAAGTTGACAAGATAAGAATGTAATTAGACCAACTGCAGTTTGTTATTGTCCAGAAAATAAAACAACATACATGATAGATTGGCAATGACTGACATTTTGCAATTTGCAATGACTGAAATCTAGGCTGTAAGCCTAGATTTGCAATTTCTAGACCTTGCTTTTTCTGACTCTTTGCTTAAACTTAGAGATTGTTCAATGCTGAGCACTAGATTACTCGAAAATACTTGCCTGCTTTGTACATCACCAATAATGCTTTCCTGAGCAGAGGAAAGTTGAAACGCGAGAAGCACTTGGATGAAGCCAGGCAAGAGTTTAACATTCAAAAGGCTGTTGTTCCTTGGGTTTTTCTACAATAAGTTTTGATTTGATGGCAAAACCGCTTCCACTTTCCAAACAAAGGATAATACAATGTAAGCCCACAGATTAAATGATGGGACTTACACTTCTGAGTATAAGAGTTACCATTAGTAGTGGTACCCAAGAAGGGTACTTAAAGAAATTCATCAATTGAACAAGGAAATCTACTTCTCTACAAATATCTCGCAACATGAAGGTGCCTCTTTCACACAGAATCATGTGAATTATTTGCTTGTCTGGTAAGTGAAATTTACAACTCATGCTTTTGCAGTATATGAAAAACCCATGATGTGTGTTCCAATTCAACATTACGTAATGGCAATCATAATACAAGTTCTCCAATAGAAACTGATCCCAGCGAATTCCATCCACGTACAGAGGCTATGCATTACTGTTTGTTCAAACAGGATTCAAAGCAAGAGAAGTCATTGGAGCACGATGGCGTTGCATTCGCCTCCGCCTTATTGTCTCACCCCATGAACTGGTCCAAGAAAGTGCATTAACCCTTTCAACTTCCTGATCATGACGCCTAGATGCCTGAACATCAATGTTTCTAGTTATACTTCCAACATTAGCCCGAAAGCCACTGATATGTCTGGAGCGGCGGCCTGTCAGTGGCACAAACCAGTCATCTCTCAAGGAAAATTTACCTGCAGTTCTTCTTGTAGAACCAGTATGCCAAGCATCTCCTGCTGATCTCATCAGCCCTCCAATGATTTGCATATCTTCTGTAATCTCCTGTCTGGAAAGAGATGAAATGCTGGGAATGATCTCTTTCTGAAAATCTCTGTCTCTTTTACGCTTTCCCCTTTTGGATTGCCTTAAAATAGGATTTATAGCAGAAGGTGTCTTTTCAACTTCTTGTTCCTGTTTTGCAAGTGGCTTGTAATCTGTATCCACAAAAGTTTCCTCAAGCATCAGAGTCATTGACTCAAAAAAATCAAGACCACTGGAAGCATTGGGACTACAAGCATTTTCTTTAGGGATTGAATCTTCGGAAACCTCAGGTTCTTTTGCATTGCTACCACTTCTAGGTGACGATAATGGATGATCAGTGTCTTCTCTATGCCCTGAAATAGTAGAGGCCACGCAGTTTGCATTTGAGACAACTGCATCTGCAAACCAATCTAATGATGCTTTCATACTCGATGCAAACAGAAATTCACAAGAATCTATATCTGACCATTCCAAGATTCTCTCTGATGCAATTTTCAGAAGAACATTTGCTGCAACATTTGTATCTACAGATGAATTCCTTGATGCGCTATTTACTGCCCGTGCACTTTCTAGAAATGGAGAACTACATGAGGGACCTTCTATAACCTTTGTTTGAAGAGTGTCCACTTCTGGCTCAATGTTAAATTTACTTCCTCTCTGCCTATGAACATCTTGGATGCTCTGTTCTAAATCTGCCTCATACTGGGATAGTTGCGCATTGTCCTTGGGAGTTTCTGTTGAAGGCTCGGTAGCGTCAGTTTGCTGAGCATGAGCATCCTTCTCAGTTCCATCTCTTGATACTTTCAATCTTTTTAGGCCCGAGTGACACGCAGCCTCTTCTGAGCCCTTTCTTTTCTCTTGATCAAAATTAAAAGCATTTTCTGTTTCGATAGAGCCTTGCCTTGTGACATTAACCATGGGGTTTATATCTGAAACAAGAGTTTGATGATCAAAGTTATCTACCATTTCTCCATTGTTGAAAACTCCCTCAGTGGGCATTGGGTCTCTCATGGCAAAAGAAGCTTGAGAACCTGACCCTGCTCTAATGTTTTCCTTATCACTTGTGGCATATCTTGATTCCATCTCCATTTGTCCGGAGACTTTGTTAGCATTTCTTTTGCCTCTAATTCCTAGGACAAGGGTAGTTTCCTCATGCATGTTTGTATTGACATGATCACCAACTGGTGACAAAAACTTGTCATGGACAGCAAATCCTTCTTCTTTGACTGGCCCATACACAGCATTAATGTTTTCTTTAAATGTCCCTATTTTCATATCATATTCCCCAGAATCTGCTACACTATGTAGATGGATATGTCTGTCTATATGACTTCTATCTGCTTTGAGTTCTGGGTTCTTCCCAATTATTCCGTGGACAGGAGTAGAATTATTCATTGGTTTGTCAACAAGACCAAGCAGATTTCCGGGCTTGAGCATCCCCCCTTCCACTTGTGGTGCCTCAGACTTCGCACCTTCTTTTTCATTTGTAATATCATGAACCTTCCATAAGTTAGAGGTGAAGGCAATATTCTCTTTGCTCTGATGAGCACCTCTTTCCCCAAGATCATCCACCAAATGCTTTGTTAAACCAATCCTGTCACCTGCCTTTATGTACTGCATGCTTTCTGACAAAGGCTTTAAAAGATCTGAGAAGTCCAAACCATTCAAGTGTGCTCTATGTTTCACACTATCACTCTCTGTATCTTGTATAGATGGCAGCTCTATGAATGTTCTAGTGAAGTTTTCACTGTTTTGACCATCTATTCCATGCATATGCATGGATGCTTGATGTAATTTCTTGTTGGTGGCATCAACTTGACCAGAACTGTTAGTATGTGCATCTTCCATTCTATTTATGGCACTGGAATAACATAGTGCATTCTTCCTTGCCTCCCCAATTCCCACACTTGAAAGCCCGAGTGTTAAATCTACATTTTGTATATTTCTATCAAGACAAGTTTTATCATCCAAAGCCTGTCGAGGTGAAAATCCAATAGAACTTGTAGACCAAAGAGATCTTGAACACTCCTGCAAGCTACTTGATGGAAAACCTGAAGAACCTGGAATAGATGCAGGCATGGCATGGAGAGCACCTTGCTGCTGATTACTCATTGATCCAACAACAGGACCTGTCTGGCATAATGCTTGCCCAAAAATTAACGGACTTCCTGCATGGTAAATTGATGGAGAATCTTGTTGTGTATGTTGCACAAGGTTACCATTTTGATACCAATTCCCCATGCCATACTCAGAAGATTGTCTCTTAATATTCATTCTATTACTGCCAGAATTAACAAATGGCTGTGCATGGTAATTATCTTGTGGGCAAAAATTTTGCTTCTGCAACTCTGACTCTGCTGGTCGGATGCAGAAATCCTGAGAGTGGAGTTCATGAGGAATTTGGCATAAACCCTCTTCAGTCTTTCTCCACAATCCAGATGGATGCATTTCTCTGTGAGAGTTCAAACTGAGTCCTGGAGAAACACCTTGAATAGTACTTGTCATTGGAGTAGAGGAGGGATCAATCAGGAACCCTTTAGAAGATACCAAAGCAAAGAGAGGGTTCCTTTGTTGTGGAACTGCACCTGAAAGGATTCCTTCTTTTGGCCAAGCATACCTACTTTCCCTTTGCTTGGCTCTTGAATCTGAAGAATCTGATTGCCATTCTTCTTGAGCACCAGTTACAGATCTAGTAGAGACTGCTGGGAAAAGAATAGGTTCCTCACGGCATCTTAATTGTTTATCCTCCTCTACCTCCTCTCTTCTGGGCTGTGACATGTTAAATTGTATGTATGGCCCAGTTTGCTTTCTATTTTCTTTTGCAGCCTTTTCACATCCAGTTTTTAAAGTAAGCTGCAAATCATTTTCTGGCTCAACGCCATTTCTAAATGCTCCTCTCTTAGAGTTATCTTCCTCATTGTGATTGGTGATTTCAGCATCCATATATACATCAGCAGATTGCTCAAGGTCAAATATTAGTCGTGCAGCTCTGCTAGGTTGCAGGTTGTAAAAGTCCCTTGGATTCTGCTTGACTTCGCGTGGACTCAACCCCATTTGTTGGTTCTTTTCAAACAAACCAGATCTGTAGTTTTGCATGTAGTCCACACCTGAATTCCGCTGTTGCTGATCTCTGCTGTCTTTGTTTGTAATAGGAGCATTAAGAGCAGCCCAAAAGTTACCTTTTCCATCCAATTTCAGAAGTTCTGACCCAGTGTGATTTGGAAATGAGTCCTCTTGGACTGTTCCAGAGGTCAAAGTTGATGTATTGGAATCTTTTCTTCTGAGATCAGTCATTAGCAGTTTTTGCATTCGATATAAACGATGCAGTTCACGTACCTGCAGTATCACCAGGAATTACAACATGTTAGAACTTTCCTATAAGGCAATGCCTTCCTGGCACATTGAGTCATCTTCCATCTAGTCTCCCTTCTGCCTTTTGAATCCAGGTGAGTAGAATACACACCAAACGTTCTCTACAATTTCTTATTCTATCTGGAAAATAAGTAAGGACACGTAACCAAACTCGTGCCTAAGTCAGAAACAAGAATATGAATTTAATGGAAAAATGAAAACATTGCACTTACAGGCCCCGTGTCAAATTTATAACTCAAAGATATGTCATTGTTCAGTTTGAGATAGTAGCATTGCATACCTGCTCCTTGAATATCTGTTCATGCTTGAGCATTGTAAGTTTCAAGACCTCCATATCTTTTTCAGAACATAGTCCCATTGCTCCTTGTTTAGTATTACTATAAAACCCGTTCTCCTTCAAAATTATCTCTCTCGCACAGTGTGGCCAAGCCTCTAGAAGACTATTGTTTATTCTTGTATCAGGCTTGGCATTTTCTTTTGGGAATAGTACTGAAAAATAATTCTCAAATTGTACCTTTGCTCCCATGCCTGCAAAATTTGAATGATCAATGTTAATATATCAGTTTCATTTAAATGTCAAAAAACTAAGATAGAGAATTTGAGAGCCAGCAACGTAAATAGATCAGTTTCATTATGCTAATAGATCAGTTTCATTGCTGCAACAGGGTTAGGGGGTCAGCTGTTTGGCAGATTCCCATATATTCCCTGAGCCACAGTCCCCTTGCAAAGTTATACCAGAATTGGGCAGTGTCCCAAGTAAGACATACCTGTCTAATATCCACCCTGTAGGCTTGTCCTCTATGACGATCGTCACTTAGTCTGATTTTTGGAAGACCATCGATGAGCTATGATTAAGGGAAAGCCTGCAGGGTGAATAGGAATGTCCATCGCAAGAATATACTAATGAGTTTCCAGCTATAAAATTTAGCGTGCCATAAACTAGTAATTGACAAGTAGATTAGTCACATGTTACTCATGCATTCTTGAGGAATTGCAAAACGATTATCTAAGAAAACTAATTCCACCGAGAACATATGAAAGAGGTTTGATAGCTTTGTGAGCGAACTAGTCTTGCTCATATAAAGCTTGTATAAGACATCTTTTAAAATTGATTCTCCGCCATGAGGTTCTCAAACATGCAGTGCCAAAGGATCACATATTCCAGCCATCAATAAAAGCAATATATGGAGGGAGCATAAGCTTAGTTCCTTGTACCCCATACATTTTGCTCTCAACGTTGACGTTTTGGTTTTGAACTCAAACGTAACTCCATGCTCACTGTAGCTTGAGAGGTCAGCAATGGCCACATATAAATTCTCCATCACACAGTCTGCTGATGCCTAAATTGCATGCCTTTGTTGGCAAACGTGTGATCGTAATCTAAGGATTGAACATGTGAAACATTCCACACTTGGCATGGAGGTTTGCATTAACCATGGGAGCACCAACTCCATACATATTGAACTCAAGATCAAGTTCTGGCCCTGGATTAGGATCAGTATGAGTGCACACAGAATGATTCCAGGAGGACTGAGCTTGACAACAGATTCTGTATTTCGCATTGGGATTATACTTTGTGAACCGCAACAAGGTGGGAGGCATTAAACTTGACAACGGACTCTGCACTTGGCACCAGTGTTCTACTCTGCACCACAACGATGCAGGAGGAATTGAACTTGACAAAATATTCTGCACTTAGGTTCTATTCCATGCACCGTGACGAGGTGGGAGGAACTTAACCTAACAACAGATTCTGCAATTGGTAATTGGGTTCTACTCTATGCATCCCATCGACGCTGGAGGGATTGAAGTTGACAAAAGATACTGCACTTGGCATTGGGTTCTACTCCAGACACCGTGACAAGGTGGGAGGGATTGAACTTGACAACATATCCTGCACTTGGCATTGAGGTTCTACTCCATACATAGAAATAGGCTGGGAGGGATTGAACTTGACAACAGATTCTGCACTAGGCACTGGGTTTCTACTATGTGTAGTGTGATGAGGCCTCTGTAGTTGACATTGGGGTTCTACTCCGTGCACGGCCGCAAGGCTGGAAGGGATTGAACTTGACAATAGATTCTGCACTTGGCATTGTGGGTCTGCACTGTTCAGGAATGCTGAGTCAGGACAGGATTGAGCTTATGAACACATTCATGATTCAAGGTAGTGGGGATCCACCATGGACGTGCAGGAAAATGGGTCTGCAGGGATTGAACTCACAACCACAGTTCTCTATCCACTGCGCAAAACCCACAGAAACCATGACACATAAATCCAGTACATCATAAGACAAGATATTCACAGAATTTTACTTCATAATAAAAAAAAATATACTGCCCAGTGCCAACCCACTTCTGTATTTTCAATAATATAACAAAAAAAAAATTAATATGACGATCTCCCCAACTACAGGTGCAACTGTGTTTTCCTACCGAATTGCAGAAGTTCCATAAAAAATTACAGAAATTCTGTCATTGAATGCACAAGCCCTCCGGTCCCTTAGGTCAAGATCACATGGGCCGTTAAACAGAGCAAAACATGGGGCTAAAAACGCATGAAAAGCACAGTGAAAGGGGGCCTAAGCTTTTCAACTTACCTGCTCAGTTTCGCTGGGCTCCTGGGAAGCCAAAATTTAGCGTCAACGCTGTTCATCGAGCTTCACCTTCCGTCACATGACAGCAAAAAATAAAAAATCAAAACAGAAGAGGAGGAGCAAGCTAATGCTCAGGGACTGAAATGAAAGTGTGAATAATCTGCCATGGAAGAATATAAGTGTGGGGATGAAAGAGAAGAGAGAAATTACCGTTAACCAGAGCGGTCAAAAGCAGAGATTTTACCGTGTGAGGGGTACCAACGAGAAGAGCATGAATGGAAGAATAGGAGTACGGAGGGGGAAATGGAGGAGATATTCCGGACAGCAAAAGCAGTGCGGATGAAGGAGATCTTACTTATACTTTTGACTTAGGAGAAGCTGCAAACATTTAAAAAATTGGAAGAAATAATATTAAGAAAGGGGTATGTGATCTAAATAGTGGGAAGAGAAGTTGATGCCTATGCTATAAAGGGGAGACATTGCTAAACCAGGGGTCCAGCTGATTTGCTCAAGCAGAGATGGATCGGTCAGCAGGGGTCCACATCATCGACACAAGTCCACATCATCACATAGGTTGTCATGTGCAAGATGAGAGAGAGACCCAGATATCCATGGAAGGAATGATAAGAAGGAGAAAAAGACAAAAATGATGGGATTTCCAATAAGAAAAGTGTGATATCCTCCTCATCTCATCTCTCCCTCTTCTCACCCAAATCCCCCTTCTCTTTCTCCCACCAAATACCAACATTCTCCTCAACTGACTTTTTTTTCTCAATTCTTTCTCCCCTGGGCTTTGTGGATTTCTAAGGGTATCCTTAGGTTATCTCGAAACCCCGTGAAAAAAATATTCAGACTGGGATCCACATCCTCTGACACCAGGTCGGGCTGCCAATCAAATTGTGGTCGGCATCATTGGACAAAGTCGGGAAAAAAAGACAAAACGGCGATGTCTAGTTAGATAATAAAGTCCCTTCTTCCACACAAATGGGATTGTGTGGTAAACACAGGAACTGGATGTCTACTCAACTAATAAATTATAACCTACTTACTTATTCCAGCAAATTCCAGGCCTTCAAAATTGACAATTTAATTCTTCTCCAATTATAGTCACGATTCGGTTTGTTACTCGTCCTTCAAAGCCCTACACTGGTTACAGACTAAGGTTACTAACAAACTCTAAATCCATACAGATTTTGATTCACAGGCAATACTGTACTATTTAGCTTTGAAAAGTAACGCACGGATTTTACCAGGGCCGTTATTAAAAAAATTGAATGTTATATTTATAATAATCAGAATTTAAATTCAAATTTTAATTACAGTTAAAAATCATAAAAATGATATATGAGATTATTTTATATATTCTAATTTTTTATATTTATTTAATTTTAGTAGTCTAAATGTTTTATCAAATGATTCCTTTTAGATCATATTTTTCGGAGACTTTTGATTAAAATTTGGTGAAAAAAATCATTTCATAGAATAGTTAAAGAAAGCTTTTAAAAATTAATGACCTAAATTCTTTACTTTAACCAAATGAAAACAAATTAACAACTTTTAAAATTACAACCTCCATTAACTAGATTAATAACATATTTTAAATTCCTTATTATAGATTTTAGTGTTTAACTATTTACCTGATCTTGCACTGGATTTGACTTCTATTGACTTAGAGGTATATATCTGCTACCCCTCTGGATTTTACCATGACAGTTATTAAAAAAAAATGAATGTTATATTTATAATAATCAGAATTTAAATTCAAATTTTAATTACATATTAAAATGATATATGAGATTATTTTACATATTTTAATCTTCTATATTCATTTAATTTCAGTAGTCTAAAGGTTCTAGGAAATGATTAGATTACCGAAATTTGATGAAAAAAGTCATTTCATAGAATAGTTAGATAAAAATTTTAAAAATTAATAACCTAAATTCTTTACTTTAACCAAATTGAAAAAAATTAACAACTTTTTCCAATTTAACAAAAAAAAAAACT
This sequence comes from Picea glauca, assembly GCA_000966675.3. Lineage (NCBI taxonomy): Eukaryota > Viridiplantae > Streptophyta > Pinopsida > Pinales > Pinaceae > Picea > Picea glauca. The sequence goes on from JZKD02S1759239.1 coordinate 108,809, forward strand.
TAAAATCATTTTAAAATATTACATAAATTATAACATATTAATTTAAAAGATTATTTTTAATATTATTAAATATTTCACTAGTTTTAATATAAGTTGGATTTTTTTTAAATAATTTATAAAAATCCCATCCACCAAATATAAGAAAATAAGAAAGTATTTTTTATTTCTTTTATAAAATTTGAAAACAATAATGTATTAAAAACCTCATTTATACAAAAAAAAAAAAATTACTAAAATCAAAATTAGAAATATTTTTTTAAAAATAAAAACAATTTTGAAACATATATTATAAAAAAAAAATCATCTTATAAAATGCATCTTGATTTCTAATAATTAACTTATTTTTTATATATATTATAAAAACATAAATTTTTAATCAATTGAAAATAATTTTAAAATTTATTCCAAATCTATAATTCATATAAAAATGTCATCCACTAAATCTTAAAAAGCATCTTTGAAATTTTTATGTAAAAATTGAAAATAATAATATATTAAAATTTGAAAATAATAATGTATTAAAAATCTCATTTACAAATGTAAAAAAAAATTAAAAAACAAAATTATAAATATTTTAGAAAACTAAAAACAATTTTAAAACATATATTTCATGTTTTATTCATACATATACACTTACATCATATAATTTGTAAATGAAAAAAAATAAAAACTTTAAAACATTTTTTAATTTCTGATATTTTATTTTGAAGGTAGCAAAATCTATCTTAATTTACTTGTAAATTGATAATGAGTAAAATTATTATTGACTGCTATGGGAATGTGAACCAACTCCTCACTATTGTAAAATGCATCTTGATCTCCAATAATTTAACTTAATTTTTATTTATTATAAAAACACACAGTTTTAATCAATTAGAAGTAATTTTAAATTTTATTTCAAAACAATAATGTAATTTTAAATTTTACTCCAAAACTATTATTCATAAAATTTATATAAATTATATAATTAAAATGTTCAACCATAAAAATAAAATCTAAAACAGAAATTATGGATAAATTTTAACTGAATTCTAACTCTCGATTATTTTAATGACAAGGAAAGAGACCCCGCAAAAGTCACATTTCAATATTAAAGTGTAAGGTCAATAGTTACAGCAATGTCGACCTCACTATTAATGGCGGAGTCTTTAATTATCCCTAAATTTGGTGTAGGTTCTCCCTATAGTTTTATTCTCTCTTCATATAGAGAGACAATTAGGTGTAAGATATGGGTACATACTTAATAATCACAAAGTGATCCTTATCCCCGGGAACAATAAAATCATTGTTTATATCGTAAAGTCTCCAGATACTCGTCCGTCTACATCACTATAATATTGCGAGAGAAGTTAGTGTTGAAATGACAACACGATTGTTAAGTGTATCTTTCACAACGTAAAGGGGATAAAATAAATAGTGTTAAATGTGATATAATATAATTTATATTTGATTTAATTTAATTAATAATAAAATTTAGGTTAATTAAAATTTGGAATATAATATAAGGGTTAAGGAATTTATTAAGTTTATTTAAATTGTTTAAAA
>JZKD02S1759250.1:58836-71595 GCA_000966675.3 Picea glauca
TATAAATTTGATGTTGCCATGAGGGGGCGGGTATTCGAAGGTACCCATCAAGGATGGGCACAAACCAAATCCTACGTTAACGACACCTGGTTGAGGATTATCAATCATTGGGACTATGGATGCCCCTAAAGCAGGGTCAAGTCTGGAGAAAGACAATTGATCGATGGTCACTATCCAGCCCTCGTGTGGAAACAACAAGACCCAAAAAACTGTAGCAGCCATAGCTTGCATAGAATAAGTCCAAATCCATCCTAACAAGAGGTTATAGTCAAGGGGAGAATCGACTACCTCTACCTCGACACACACGATCTTCCCTCCTAACTGCACGGGGAAAGAAGGAACGATGCCATGTGGTCGGAATGAATGACCGTCAAAAGCAGTGAGGAGAGTAGGTGATGGAGACAAAACGGGCTGGCCAATGGCCTTCCAACATGCCAATGACATAACGCATGTCGAGGCCCCCTCATCAACCACCATGCAGAAGATATTCCAAGTAAAAGTTTTTGTGGGATAAGCCACTACTATCTGAAATGCTACGTGGTAAGGTAGATGAGGTTTTAAGTCAGTTGTATCCAACATGATGGTACCCATATTACAAGTCTCGGTAGAGCCTAAAGCGGTTAACAAGGATTTCCTTTGAGAAGGGCATCTTTGGAGGACCTCCAAAGTAGACATCACACAAGGGGTTTGTGATAAATCCTCCACCACAGAGTAGTTCTAGGCGGCCCTTGCATTTGGGTTATGAGAAGTGTTTTTAAATGCACCTTTTGGAATGCATGTCATTGTTTCTCCCAACGTCTTCTCAATTTGTAGAGGAAGAGATGGGAGGTCAGCTTCTTTACCCTTCTCAGAAGCACCTGGTTTACTATAGTCATTCACTCTAGTCGATATAAAAGCATCACCCCTAACCATATATATGTTCATAGATGCGGGGTTGTTCGGAGGTCGGCAGGTTTCTTGGCTACCCCCTTCCGTGCTTGCAGAGGATTGAGTTAGATTTTTCCCATGTTGAAATGGATTAGTCAACACTGCCTTCTATTGTTGCCTGACAAATGTTTTAGCCACTGCAAGTCGAGGACATAGATGGGTCGGGTGGTCTTCCACGCACAAGTTGCATGGATACCTCACCTTCTGTTTTTTAGTGTTGTCCCCACCAGCATTATCGTTGGGTTTTTTGTCCCCCTTACCCTTCTTTCGTTGTTTTTTCTTCCCTTCAGGCTGCTGGGTGGCCTTTGGCTTAGTCAATTGCACTGTGTGTACCTCTGACGTTTTGGTAGGGGGAGCAGCCAAAGAAGTAGTTTGGTTGGCCACTGTGTGTTGTATAGATAACTGCTACAACTGCTTCATCAATTTCTCAGCGGACTTTGTTTGTGCTGAACCAACAATACCATCGGCATGTGGTCCAACTCTCTGTCTAGTTTTATCCAGTATTGAATGTGGCGCATCTGGAAAGATGTTGTAAAATAAACCAGACTGAGAATAGATGAGCTCAAACTGTTGAGCCCTTATGATGACGTCTTCTTCGGAGAAAACTCCTGACATCGTAACATCTTTGGATAACTGCAGGACCAAATACTTAAGGAACCACTCAAGCAGAAATGTTGGTGGGACTGGTACCTTGATTAAACTCTTTCGACGTCTCCATTCTCGAATGTGATCAGAGATATGGTTCGCTGTTGTCTGTTCGAAATTGGCGAGAAGCTCTGTGCCAACGTCGTATCTCACAAGTAATTGGAAATGGTTCAGGAAAGCCATCGCCAGTTCACCAAAATAAGAGTATCTTGAGCGATCAAGCTCAATGTACCATTTCACGACACTCCCAATGAGAGTACATTGAAACAATCACAACTGCACAGATTCATCTTTCAATGAGTTAGATGAGCACCAAAGATGGAAGGTAGTCACATGATCTCCTGGATCTTTGTTAGGCTTGGCTTTGAACTTTGGAATGTTTGAAGGCAACTTCGTCGACATAGGAGGCCAACGTAGATCATGAAAAATAGGGTCATTCAACAACCTTGTCAAATATGGCAAGTGTAAAGTCGCCAGGAAAGGTAGTTTATTGGTGATAACTTGGGAAAAAGGGGCCTAGGGTTTGACTAGCACCAGGTTGCCAGGAAAAGTTTGGTTGTTGGCCCATATTCTGGTAGAAACCATGACCCTGGCCAGCATATGGATTTTGCATATGTGGAGACATCATCGACTGATTTCCCAAATAGGACATAGACTGTTGGGCATGCATTATATTTGAAGGACTTTGGGAAGGATTACCCCATGCCGGTCCCGTGGGGCTAGGCATAGTAGTTTGTCTGGGGTTCCATTGATTATGAAAATAATTAACCCAGATCGTCATTCTGAATGAGGGAACGAAGCCCTGCCAAGAATTTCAAGGCCTTGAAGCGGAAGAAGTTCCTAGGTTTGCCCCCTGTGTAGGAATAGTACCCTACGTAGGAGTTGATTGTCCAAAAATGGGATTGCCCCCAATCGAGAAAGAAGCTGAAGAGAAGGCATTGTTACCAAACATTATATTCAAAGAACATGGTGTCAAACCTACCGACATACTATGCGAAGGTGGTCCTTGACTCCCTGCTCCAAATAAACTATTGTGTGTAGGTAGCCCGACGGATTGTTGATGCGAGCCGCCGAGTGAAGGGGATGAAGGAGCGATATGACCTCCTCCATAAGGGAAAGAGTTGAAAGGAGTAGGAGTGCCCCCCATGTGACCTTGTAGAGGAGTGCTAGAGCTCCCTGCCCCCAGACCTAAAGTCTGTAAAGTGGAGTAAGAAAGTACAAGACTTGTACCCGAACTAGGCATCCCATATGAGAATGGAGGGCCTGTCTCACTTGGTGTGAAAGGGGTTGTGGCCGCTGCCAAAGACGAGATCGGACCATTGTGAGAAGTATTTGCGGTTAAGACCATAGTGGCTTGGACTGATGACGGTGGGTTAGGAGATGAAAGCTCTCATGTGGTGACAACCGTGGTGGGAATTGAAGAATTCCCAGAAGGGGTAACAACATTTGTTTCCATTGTTGTGTGAAACACTATCTGGTGCTCATAAAATTGAATTGGTATGATGAAAGGTGCCAAGAAATCAGTGGTTAGGGTTTCAACTGGGCCAAGAGCGGTTGCTTCAAAGTCCAAAATGGTCAATTCCTTCAGGGGTTGGTCGGGCACACTGGCTTGTAACCCGGTCACTTCAAAAGACCCTTGTTGGTCTAGCTTTCACCTTAATGGTGGCGGGGGTGGCTCCAATGTAACCGGCGGCAGGCCAAAAATCCTTCATGGCCAACAAAGCTCAGGATCCTCCACTATGTGAGAAGATCCAAGACACTCTAAGGTAGTATAAATGTTCAAAAGTAACCCACACTAAAATAGACCCTAGAAGATAAGACAAGAAAGCACTAAATTAATTGGAAGAACAGTTACAACAACCAACACTAGAGCAACTTACCGGTGCAAGTGCAACTCGAACACGGAAGCACCCTTCAGGTATAATCTACAAAGCGTGGCCTGATGTCTGTACTAGGTACCATGGTATACCCCCGTAGTCACCTGTGTATGTCCCTAAACAATATTGGCAACTAGGTTTCCAGCGCGCGAACAATCACCAGGCGGGTACAGTCGAAAGTTGGGTAGACCACAATGAGCAGGGTATCGATCCTGAAACTTGTCAAGGGTATCGAGATAAAATGGTATGGAATACAACTGAGGACCTTGAACGGATTTGAGACCCACGAAGCCCCGTGGAAAATGCAAATGACAGAATCCCTAGACAAGCCCTCTATATGTGTTCTCCACTATGATTGGTCCAGCTTTGGAGGGGTTATCTCTGCTACCTTTCTGCACGTGAACTTGTGTTTATCCCCTGTGTTAGAGGGGGGTCCTAGATAACTTTCACAACACTGGACTTAGACACTCCCTAACTTAGACTCCAATGTTTGATTTTAAATGGTCTTGAAGAGTTTCCTCTCCAACCTAATCCAAGGCCCTAATCCTGAACTAGTTGGTGAAGCCTACAAACATAAAAGTTTAGTAGATTTTAAATTTAGCGTTAATTTTATGGATTTGTCTTACGTCAAGGGGTATGAAGGTGAAACTGATGATGTGAAAAATACGAAAGAAAAAAATGAATAAAAAAGATGGAAACAAAACTTTTACTTAATGCAAAATTTCAACAACTTTTCAAAATAAATATTTTTAATTTTATAAGATTTTGGACAACAAAATCAAAAGAAATTTCACTTGACTACAAGCTACTTATGATCTAAGTAAACTAAAAAAACTTATGAAATAAATGACTTTTCCTTGGCTAATAATGCAGAAACACACTTTTCAACCAAATAAGAAAATGAAAAGAGATTTATTTATTTATTTAAATGCTTGATAAAGCAGAAAGAAAAATACCAACAAGCAAAAACCAAGAAAAAAATTTTTGGCCTAATCGCAGATCGCAAAGAATTAGGTCAAAAATCACACACTAGAAATTTAAAAAAAAATGACTCTCACACTTGTCTAAAAACCTTAAAAAATTGTTTTATTTTTATGACAACTTTTTTTTTTTTTAATTGAGAAAAAGCAAGCTAAGGGTGAGATTAATCCTAAGCTACTGGTTGCTCAGACAGAGATTCAAACACCTGAGAGGAATAATTCTTATCAAGGGAAAGGATGACTTCCTTGCCCTCAACAAAAAGTATCATGTACTAGCACGTGACTGTTAATCTAACAGCACGCGTGCGAACATGCGCTAGATAGATACAAATGGCGTGTACACGCGGGCTGACCTTGTACATGCCATGTGTATATATAAACTCTAAGAAAAATGAAAACAAACATACCAAACAAGGAAGAGACCATTGATATTGATAATCAGGATCCCTTGAAAGGCTTGGACACTCTTTTTAACAGAAAAACAAATAATGTAAGGAAAAATGAAAAAGCAAAAACAATCTGAGATAGGACTGCAAACAACCAAGACTCAAACAGAATTCTAGAAAACCCCCTAAGAATGATGTGATTCTGATCGGGAAGAGGCTGACTGCCTCTGAAGTTCTTTGAACTCTACACACTACTGCTACTTCTTCAGCTAGCGTTCACATGCGGGATGTAAGGGAGTAGGGCGCAGATACACGCGTGCAGACCTTATGCAGGCCGCATGTACCTATGTGGGTCCGACAAACACAGTCAAGCAAATCAGAGAAAGATGGTATGGAAAACCAAACTCTCTGCTAGCTCAAACCTTACAGAAACTAAAAGAAAAAATAGGCAAGAAAAACTAGTCTTTAAAACTACCCAAAAACTAAATAAAATTCCAGGAACCCTATAGAGTCTCCCCAGTATGGTCGCCAATTATGTTGTGAGGGAAATCTCCCTACGGACTAGCAAATAGAGTTCAGACTTTGCATGCAGATATGACCGAAGAAAAACTACTTTCTACCTTCATCCCTAGATTTAAATCCCCTTTTCTTAGTAAATGCAAGGAAAGATCAACCTACCTGGTTCCTGACATTTGATGTCGATCCTCTGTTGTACTTGATTACTTGTTCGCAATAGTCCTTCCAAATCTGAACTGCATACAAGACAAGCAACAACTACACATGCATCCTACTTATATACTAATGGGTTAGAAATCCAAACATATACTAATCAAACTATAAAAAGTTCATGAATTGGGATGGGAAAATCATTTTCTTTTTTACTTTGAATGAGTCAACTTACAAAAGTTGAGACCAGCCACCGCTCTGCGAACCTAATCCTAGGATACTCTTCTACTATCCTCCAACTGATTTTCTTTGTATTTCCTTTGGCATCAGGAAAGGCTAAAGGGTTGGGACAATGGGAATACAAAAATGGGTAGAGTTTCTTTGCTATATTTTTCCTCCTCCAAATGGGACCCCTACCCCTTCTTTTATAGGCTAGAAGGAGATAGGTATTTGGACGAACCCTCGGCCATGCATGGATGGGAGTTTTAGTTAACTCACCCATAGATTTTGTGTTCCATCGACAACTTTCCTTTTTTCATGCTTTTGTCGGTCCACGCGGGCTGTTTTGGGTCAGCCAACATGTACACGTGTGCAATAATGGAGTAGGGCACATGGGCCTTTATAAAAGAGTATTTTCAAAGAGTTGTTCAACAGTGCTTTGGTAAAGAAGGGATATGAGTTGGCCTGATGCCAGGTAAGCATGTGTGGTGCAATTTAGGGTTATAACACCTATGTACTCTGAGACTTTATATATATATATATATATTTATATCTTTTATGTCTAATGGATTGTATTTCTTTACAAATGTATGTATATGTGTATGTGTGTGCTTATTTTTATGTGTGTGCAACATGCCAATATAATACGTGATTAGCTAGAGTATTTGTTATTTGATTTAATCTCCTAGGAACATGGATATACATAATGTAATCAAAGCAACATTTTAAGAGATGTACCCTAAGAAATCGTTGGTGTAAAGTGGGATCATAAATGCAGTAAAACCCATTTAAATGGGACACAACCAGTTGATCATCTAAGTATACCCAGAGGTGAGAGATACCATGTGACAAAGTGTCGCGAAGAAATTCTATCATTGCGTTATACTCAACGACATTGTTTGTAGCATCACCTAGACATATACCTCTAGAATATAGCAACTGGCCTTGAGGCGTGAAAGTCACCCAAACTACAGAAGCAAGCCTCCGAGTGTGTCGGTTAGCACCATCCTCAAACCCAAACAATACCTCTGATTCACTTGACATCTGCCACAATAAAAATGATGACGTAAATAATGACATGTCCATAAAACAAAAAGAAAAAAACTAACTGTATAAGAACTATACATATGTACAAGAAGTCACCCAAGGCGACCAACCTACGAGTAATACTTCTTGAGGTAGAGCCCATTTATAGGATCTTCCGAAGAATTTCCCTCAAAATCAATCAGACAATAAGCACCCTTCTTTAAGACCTCTTTCATAATGAAAGGTCCGAACCACATGGGTTTGAACTTTCCTGCCCCCAGGGGATCCTTATCTTGGTCGTAGACCAGGACAAGGTCTCCTTCAGAGAAAATCCAAGGATGAACGAACCAATCATATTGACACTTGATTCATTGCTTGTGAGCCTCATTGTCCAAGGCTGCATCATGAAGTTTCTCATCGAGCTGCTCGATATATAATAGGCATTCCTCAAGCAGTGAAGTGTCTGGCAATAAATATGCTACCAACTTTAAAGACGGGATCTGACACTCTATAGGAAAGAGGAATTCCAGCCTATAAACAAGTTGGAAAGGTGAAAAATCAGTGGCAGTCTTTACAGACGTTCAATAGGACCATAATGATGACTATAACATAAAATGCCAATTTGACTTGGCTGAATTGATTGTTTGTTGCAGAGTAGTATTGAAGGATTTATTCATAGCCTCCACCTGACCATTCGGTTGTGGGTAGTAGGTCGATGAATTCTCTTGCCTCAACCCCAGCTTTGATTTTAACTCGAACATCATTTTATTCTGGTAGTTACTTCCATGGTCAATGAAAATCTCCTTCGGGTTGGAAAACCTTGCTATTACCTGGTTAAAAATAAAGAGAGATATTGTTTTACCATCATTGTTAAATGTTGGCATAGCCTCGACCCACTTTTTGAAGTAGTCTACCGCTATGATGATATAACGATTCCCCCTGGCTGAAGCCGGGTGGCATGTATTAAAATGAATCCCCCACTTAGTGAATGGACCAACAATGATGATGGGAAACATGGGAGCGGGATGTTCCCTCATCTTCTGAGAGAAGATATAACATGGGTGGCACTTCTTGACTGACTCGACGTAATCCTTGATTAACGTAGGCCAAAAATAACCGGCTCATAGAATATTTTGGGTTGTTTCCAACCCAAAAAGATGACCACCACATGCTCTAGTGTGGCAGTCATTAAGAACAAGTTTTTCTTCTTCGTGTATAAGGCATCGACTAAGAATGTAGTCTACACCTTGCAGATACAAAGTGTCCTCGAGGATGATATAGTTTCATGAGTGATGGCATATTCGTCGATGATCATCGCGAGAAGAAGAGGTGGGGCACTTCAAAGTCTAGAGATAGACTAGTATATCTCCATACCATGGGTCCGAATATGCGATTATAAAAATATCTCATTTAATAGGTGATTCTTTGTGCATGACATCATCTGATTCGACCAACAATTCCAAAATAAGTTCTGCAAAGACCAATGAATTTTTTGATTTCACGAAAACAAAATCCAAGTCAAATTCATGGAGAATAAAAATCCATCTACTGATATTTCCGCCAATGACTCGTCGTGTCAACACGTATTGAAACAGATTCACAACATTAATGGCGATGGTCTTGTGAAGCAGGATATAATGACAGAACCACTGGAAAACATGCACTACTGCCAACGCAAGCTTCTCAACATGGGAATAGTTGAGTTCTGACCCAACTAGGCCTCGGATCAAGTAATAAATCACGTTCTCTTCGAGCAAATGATCCTCATGAACCAAGACCATACCGATGGTTGACTCTATGGTGGCCTAGTACAATAAGAAATATTTATTATAATTGGGGGGCCAAAGTGGAGGGGCAGACGTGAGGGCATGTTTCAACACTTCAAAAGAGCATTGAGCAGCTTTGTCCCAACAGAAAGGGACTCCCTTATTCAATAAATGCATGAACCCTTTAGTGATCTCAGCATAGTTTGTGGTAAAAGGCTGAAGAAAGTTCCCTTTCCCTTGTAAGCTCTGAAGCTGAGGGACTTTGCATGGGGGAGGCAACTGAACTATTGGATCAACTTTCAGAGGATCAACCATGATCCCTGTAGTTGAAACTATGAAACCTAAAAGACAACCCGAAGTCACGTAGAAACTGCATTTGGTAGGATTCAAGTGAATCCAATAGTAGCGACATCATTCAAAGATTATTTGGAGGTGTGCGGGATGATCAAATCTCTTGAGAGATCATGATTCTAGATCATAGAGATAATCCTTGATTATATGTCTAAGGTTGTGGAAATAAAAATACATGGCCTACTGAAAAGTGGCTCCAGCATTCTTCAGGCCAAAAGGTATCTTTCGATAAGAAAATGTGCCCCACAGATAGATAAAATCTGTTTTATGATGGTCCTCGGGTTTGATCTGAATCTGGTTATGTCCCGAAAAACCATCCATGAAATAAAATACCTCACAACCTGCACATTCATCGACAATATGATCAATGAATGGGGTGGGGAAATTATCCTTTGGACAAGCCTTATTCAAGTCACGAAATTCCATGCACATGTTAATCGTACCCTGTTTTTTGTTAACCAGAATGGGATTTGACACCCATTGTGTCAACTGTACGAGGTAGATAAAACCGGCTTTAAAAACTTTCTCTACTTCAGCCTTAATAGATGCCTCTTTCCGAGGATTCACAGGATGAAGCTTCTGTTGGACCAACTTGGTGTCAGGATAAGTCGTTATCTCATGTTCGATGATTCTTGGAGAAATTCCTAACGTTTCCTTGTAAGACCAGGCAAAAACATCACAAAATTTCTTAAATAAATCTGTATAGATTCAAAGCTCTTTGGGGGAGCAGTCTGCTCCGATGAAAACATTCTCCATGACGCCAGGTGTTCTGGAGATATCTATAGATATTGTTTCAGTGATAATTTCCATATTACCCTTTGCATAAACTACGTGTGTAGCCAGAGTATTAACAGGACAAGACCTGCCTCTAGTCATAGTGAACACAAATTCACCTACCTCTATTCTTCTCAACTCTGGGAGGAAATATGATCTGTGATGGAGATCATCCCAGGGTCTGTCCGGAGTAGTTAATGCCTCAATAATCACCTCATATGAGGGAAAGACCAAGTCTAAAGAATCAGTATTGGCAAGGGAACCCTTAGCGCAAATAGGCTTGAGAATTGGATCTAACTCCTATGTGGGATTTGGATCGAGGTCGATCGAAGCTTGCTAGAAAATACTGTACGAAAATTCTGTCGTTGACAAGGGAAATTCCATGCCAGGATGCCCTGTCCCTTCCATCAAGGCCGATGGGGAAGAAAGATTCCATATATTGTGAAAGTAAGTCTATTGCAACAACGACACTTGAAATATTTCATCCCTAGGATGGTTGGGGGCAGTCGATATAAACTTGAAATCGCCAGAAGGAGGCAGGTAATCGAAAGTACCCATAAATGGTGGGCACAAACCAACCCCCATGTTGATGATGTCGAGATGAATTTTATAAATCCTCAGGACTGTGGATGTGCCTGATGAAGGGTCAGGACTAGAGAAGGGAAACTGGTCAATGGTTACGATTAGGCCCTCGTGTGGAAACAACAAGACCTGAAAAACTGTGGCAACCACTGCATGAATTGCATAAGTCCAACTCCTTCCTAACAGAAGGTTGTAGTTGAGAGGCACATCAAACACTTCAACTTTGAAGCACATGGTCTTAAATTCTCCTTTCAGGATGAGTTTCATTGTTTCTCCCATCGTCTTCTCAATCTGGAGAGGAACGACTAGGTTTGTGGCTTCTTTACCCTTTTCAATAGATTTTGATATTCTGTAATTGTGTTCCCTAGTCACTATATAAGAATCTCCTTTTGTTAGCACTGAGAATAACACTTAGACTGATGTAAGTGTAAGCCTAGTACCCATCAGAATGTTTAGAGTTGGATGAGTGATTATATTTTTAAAAAAGGGGATCAAACTGATAAGGTTCAAAGCCTGATCTAATGCACAAAATTCCAAAGACTATATTCCAGCAAAAAGGGCTATCATAATCTCCAAACATCACATATTTGAAAGATGAATAGAAGAAAATGTAGTAAAACAACAATATGAACAGTCAATTTCACATCAAGCTTGATTGACACATTCATATGGCTGAAATTTGATTAATTAGAATCCTTCTAATCAAGAAATAAATATTTACTCCCAGAAGAGATGCTTCACAAAATACACAGTAAATCATCCACTGCATAAATCTATTAAAAAATACGTTGATAAATCCTTTATCAATCAATATTCCATTAGAGCATGAATATAAAGAGAATGGACAAAGAGAGGAGCACAAGATGATCTTTGACTACACAAGAATCCTCCATCCAGATATACAGAGTATGGGAATTTACAAAGTAGTAACAGTCTTTTTCCTATCTCTTCAACCCTCATCCAAGATCTCTCTCCTTCATTAAATATAAAATAGCATCCAATTATCCTTAGGAGGTCGAATCCCATCTCCTCCATTGGATTCTAATCCTTGGAGATAGGTGGCAACAATCAAAGAGACAAAAATCCAACAAACTGCTAATTTTCAGGAATTTGTTGGAAGTCATTAATAAATGTTTCCACCTCATTGCATGAGGCCAATGATGGAGCTAAAACTTAGGTGCAAGTGTCCCTTGAAATATAAATGATCCTTGAAAATCCATTTGAATTCTTCTTGACAGGTGGCAACCTCCCAACAAGGCGAATATCAAAACCGTGACCGCTGCAGCAAATTAGGTAGCACCGCTGTAAAACGGTTGGTAGTGCCAATTCTAGGTCTAATATTTCTCAAAAAATAACACATTTTAAAAACTGAAAGAGGTTTTTGTTGTTTGGAATGTTATGAAAAAAAACCTCCATTTTCAAAAATACCTTCTCAATTGTTCACAATACAAGTTTTAAGTTAGCCACTCAAAACTGGCAGAAGCGTCCAAAAATAATTCTGCATAATTCAGTTTCTGCCAAAATTTAGGTAGCAAATTTCGGTAGCACTCGCCTGTGTGTCTGTGTGTGATTGGGTAGTGTAAATCTGTGGGTTTTTTTTATGCTTGGAACCTTGTGAGAGTGTTTTCAATGCTTGTGTTTTTGGCTAGTGTTGTCTTGAGATGTCGATTAATGCTTGAACTTGGAGATTGGGCATAACACAATATAAAATTATTTTTTCCCCATTATATTCATTTACCAAAATGAATAATGAAGGACTTATGAAAATCTGAGGCATAAAAAAATCTTGTGCTAACATAGGCTCCATGGGGGATAGAGTCCTCCCTGTGAGGCTCTAAGAACTCTTGTAGTTTCAGTCGCCTTATCTATTGGGATATGGAGTCATCTGTGCAACCAACCTCTAAATAATTTCAATAACTGCCACTTATTCAATAAACTGAAAGACTCGATAGAAACTAAAGGAAATCAAATGCTCAAGAAGTGAGCTTATTACTTATGCTACCTTATCCTAACCAGATTGAAAACTTTCTCAAGTAAAGGAAATTTTCCACAGTAACCATTCAAGCAACTTCAAGACTGAAGGAATCCCATCCATACCACTAATCAATAGAGAATAATAGAGGTCTGAAAACAAAGATATGAATTCTTTCAGAGAAATATGTTTACCCATGAATACCTATGAAGTAATGAAAACTGGAATTTTCAGAAAATATGAAACATATGACTCCATATAAGCTGCAATTGGATCCTCGAGACCATGGTTGGAAACTTTCTGATTAATAAAATACAACTGCTCATACAAACATTCCTCTTTGCTTGAAAACAAACAACCTTTTGGTTCCCTTGAGATCATATTTTGATCATCAACAATTGCAGTATCTTTGTTTTCAGCATGATGATCACAAGATATTGGTACAATCGGGTTTAAATCACATTGATAATCATGATCATCCAAGAACATATATCTATCTATGCAATCATCACCTATAATATGTTCAACATGTTGGAAGATTGGTTGTTGTCATTGATGTCAACCCTAGTCATGGGTTTTGGACCGCAA
>JZKD02S1759261.1:22507-34990 GCA_000966675.3 Picea glauca
GACCCACTATCTATGACTGGTGTACCTCACTGCTGACCAATATGAAAGGTCAATTGATAGAGTGCAAGAAGGGGAGTAAGTGAAACTTCAGGTTTGCCTCTATTCTTTACAACTTATTTTTCAAGTGGGTTCTAGGTATGGAACATAGAGTGGAGATCCTTCCTAGAGGACCACATGATCCAACTATGGCGTGGTGGATCGAGATCATGAGACGACAGGGGCGAGGTAGGGTGTCAAAACCCTACAATGATGTTTTTTTTATTTTGGTGGAGGCAGAAAGTCATTGCTCTGGATGACTATCCCTATGCAGGGATCGATTTCAAAGGAGATCCAGATATGCCACTTCCACTAGGAGCTACCTACGGTGACATAGGTAAAATGTTTTTTAAATATTTCATTTTTTTTTGTATTTTTGTATTTAAGGAACAAAAATATTTTTTGGATGGTTCTTACATACTAACTAGACATTTGTGTAATCGTAGACATGGGTCCGTGATGGCTAGAGGGACTCCCTTGACATAGATGGAGGAACCGGGGAGATGAGGCAGCAGAAGGAGAAGCAGAGATATTTCTACAAAATGTGCAGGGAAACCTGTATCGTTTGACACAGAGGATTCCAATGGTTCAGGTAGAGGATCTACCTGAAGCCATGCAGCAACAGGTGGTTGGTATACCTAGAGCATGGGTACAACTCTTTCGGCATCTCACAAATGCCGTGGTTTTCTACCATGACACACACCTGGCTCCATAGGCGTAGGTGTCGTGGGATATGTATACCAGCTATATATGTGTATTGAGGGTTTTAGCCCCAATTTTGTAATATAAACACCATATTTTGAAATATATAAAAAGGGATCTTCGAATTTACTTATATATTACAGTGTGTACATTGATGTGACAGTTTTCTTTCCTTTATTAATGTGACAAATTCCAATCTAAAACATAATTAGCATAGGCATCAGATACATGATTAGAACTCCTAGGAATGTGATAATATGTAATAAAATCAAATTATCGTTCTAAAAGACGTATTCATAGGAATCGATGGAGTAAAGTACGATCACGCATGCAGTAAAGACCGTTCAACTGACATACTACTAACTGGGAATCCAGGTGAACCTCTAAAGAGTGAATATCATGCAAGATAGCATCATGCAAAAGCTCTATGATGGTGCTATATTCGACCACATTATTCGTGGATGGCCCTAGGCATACATCACCTGAAGACACCAGCATACCCTCGGGTGAGTAAACCACCCAAGCGGCGGAAGCCAAGTTCTGTGTATGACAACTGGCTCCATCTGTGAATCCTAGGTAGACCGAAGACTCCATTGACATCTGCCAACAAAGGGAAAACTCGATAAACAATTCAAAGACAAAAGAAAAGGAGAACAAAGATGTATATACACTAAATTTACATTAGTATACAAAGAGTTCCACCCAAGCCTGGGGCTCAAGCATAGTACTTTTTCAAGTAGAGCCCATTTCTGGGCTCGGCCAACTTATTCCCTTCATAATCTTCTAATTCGTAGGCTCCTTTTTCTAGGACATGTCTCACGATGTAAGGACTGTGCCACATGGGTTTAAACTTGCCTACCCCTAGCGATTTTTTGGCTTGATCATACAAGAGAACCAAGTCACCCTCAGCATACAACCGAGGACAGACAGACTTGTCGTACTGAACCTTGACACGTTTCTTATTCACCTCAATAACCGTGAAATCATCTCGACGCTACTTGTCAAGACTCTCGAGGTGTATGAGACATCGCTCTAAATCTAAAATGTTAGGTAGGAGCTCGATTGCCAACTTAAGAGAAGGGATTTTTCATTCAACAGGAAGGATCGACTCCACATCGTGCACCAACTATAAAGGGGAAAAATCGGTGGCAGTCTTAACCGAGGTTCGGTATGCCCAAAGCATGTGATATAGCATGATGTGCCAATTGGAATTACTCCGACTGGCAGTTTTTTGCAAAATGGTCTTAAGAGACTTGTTGACAGCCTCGACTTGCACATTTTCCTGGGGGTAATAAGGATATGAGTGACCATGTCTAAAACCCAGCTTAGATTCTATATCTACCATCATTTCATTTTGAAAGTGACTTCCATGGTCAATGAAAATCTCACTCGGGATACCGAACCAGGAGATAATTTGGTTGAACACAAAGAAGGTTGTAGTTTTCCCATCAGATTTTACGATAGGCACGGCTTCAGCCCACTTAGTAAAGTAGTCAACGACCACGATAATGTGTTGATGCCCCCCAGCCAAAGTTGGGTTTCAATCGATGAAATCTACCCCCCACTTGGTGAAGGGACCGACGGTAATGACTGGGTGAAGAGGGGTTGGATGCGAGCACATTTTTCGAGTGAACATCTCGCAAGATTGACACTTCTTAACCACTTTGATACAATCTTTAAATATAGTAGGACAAAAATAACTGGATCACGGGATTTTTTGGGTTGTCGCAAGCCCGGATAGGTGACCACCACAAGCCCCTTTGTGGAAATCGTTTAGAACTGACTCGGCTTCCTCGTGAGTTAAGCAACGATGAAAGATATCATCTATTCCTCGGCGATACAAAGTGTCACTGACGATGGTATACTTTTTGGCTTGGTATCTAATACAATGTCGATCATCCCACGAGAGATGTTGAGCGAACTTCAAGGTTTGAAGATATAAAATGATGTCTCCATACTAGGGGTCAGATGATGAGAGAAGGAAAATGTGTTCATCCGCAAACAAATCAACATGGATAACATCCTCATCTAATCGTTGAAAATCGGATATTATCTCTGCGAAGACTAGTGATTTCTTGGACTTGGCCGAAGCGAAGCCGAGATCAAACTCTTGTAAGATGACAATCTATTTATTATATTTCCCCTCGATGATACGTCTAGTAAGGACGTATTGAAATGGATTGACATCAGCAACCACTGTAGTCTTGCAAATTAATATATAGTGACGCTTATTGGACTACGTGAACAACATCCAAAGCTATCTTTTCAACGTGAGAGTAATTAAGCTCAGTACCGACTAAATTTCGACTAAGATAGTAGATGACATGCTCATGGAGCTCATCATCCTCCTGAACTAGAATCATACCAATTGTCTCTTCAGATGCGGTGATATAAAGCAAGTAATATCTATTGTAATCAGGAAACTTCAGTAGAGGGGTCGATACTAAGGCTTTCTTCAAAGCATCGAAAGACTCTTGGGCTCGCTCATCCCAAATAAAAGGGGTGTCTTTCTTCAAGAGGCACATGAAACCCTTAGTGATATTGGCATAATTCACTATGAACCGACGTAGAAAGTTAGCTTTCCCCTGTAAACCTTGAAGTTCTCTAATCGTGCACGGGGGAGGCAACTAAAGTATTGCCTCAGCCTTAAGAGGATCTACCATGATCTTGGTCGCAGAAACTAAAAATCCTAAAAGACAACCAGACTTAACACAAAAGATGCATTCGTGAGGGTTTAATTGGATTTTATAGTAACGACATCTTTCAAAAACAATTCGAAGGTGCATAACATGATCCACTCTCTTGCAAGAGTGAGAAGCAATATCATCCAGGTAGGCTTAGACTATGTGCTTGAGATCGTGAAAAGCGAAATTCATGACTCGTTGGAAGGTTGCTCTGGTGTTTTTAAGGCCGAAAGGAATTTTTCGGTATGCAAAAGTACCCCAAGGACATATAAATGGCATTTTGTGTTGGTCCTTAGGTTTGATCTAGATTTGGTTATATCCTGAAAATTCGTCCATAAAAGAAAATATCTCGCTTCCCGCACACTCATCGAGAATCTGATCAATGAAAGGCATGGGTAAGTTATCTTTAGGAAAATCCTTGTTTAGGTCGTGAAATTCCATACACACATGGATGGTTCCTTGCTTTTTATTCACAGGAACGGGGTTGGGTACCCATTCAGTCAAAGAAGCTGGGTAGATGAAGCCAGCATTAAGTAGCTTCTCCACCTCTGCCTTAATAGCAGGGGCCTTCCTAGGATTTACAGCTCTAAGACGTTGTCAAATAGATTTAGCATCTGGATAAGTTCTAATCTCATGTTCGACAATACGAGGGTCGATCCCTGGCATCTCTTCATACGACCAAGAAAATACATCTCAAAATTCTTTGAAGAGTTTAGTGTAGATCAAAATTTCTTCTGGCGAACAATCTGCACCTATATTTACATTTTCAATTTTTCCAGGGGTACGAGAGATATCGATCGTGACGGTAGGAGAAATAATCACCATGTTTCCTTCGTCATAAATGTCATGTGTATCAAGTAGAACTATGACATGACCGACTATCTCACTCAAGGTAGATTGAAAGTCATCTTGCTCGATTCTTTCAAGACTTAGGAGAAAATAAGATTGATGATGCATATCATCCCAAGGTCTCTCAGAACCATTCATGGCTGCGAGGATGGATTCATCCAAAGGAAAAGTCTCATCTAAGAAATCATGTGAACAAGATGACAAGGTGGCCCATATAGGCCTAAGAACGGGATCCTCCTTGTCGGTCTACGAGGTAACAAGATGGGATCGGCGAAAGAGTCAAGAACAACTTGATATGCAATTTCCATTGCCGATAGTGGCATAGCCATGCTAGCATGCGACTGACCTTCACGTGATGAAATCGGAGAAGGTAGGGTCCATGGATCACTAAGATAGGAAGTGCGGAAAGGAATGGACCTCCCTGCTAAAGTAGGCCTACTAGACATGGCGTAAACGTGGTGAATCGGTGCCGAGAAGTCGAAAGTACCCATGAGGGAAGAATACATTCCAACACCGATATTCTCAGTTCTCGGCTGAGAATTTCCGATCACAAGGATCAACGGTCCAAGAGATGCATTAGGACTAGAGTATGCAAAGGATAACTGGTCAATGGTCACGATCTTCCCTTGGTGAGGAAAACAAAGCGTACGGAAGATGGACGATACGACAGTGACCATAGCATAGGTCCAATTGCGACCTAGTAACAAGTTATAATCAAGAGGTGCATCAACTACCTCTACCTCCACCTCTAGCGTCTTCCCACCTAACTAGACCGGAAAGGCAGGGAGAATATCGTGAGGGTGGAAGGAATGACCGTCAAATGTAGTCAACATGTTCGATGACTTGGAAAGGGTCATAGAAATGAGATCTTTGCAACAGACTAGGCACATCACGCGGGCGGCAGCACCTTCATCAACAACTACACATTTAATGGTATACTTGGCATACTCCACGTGGATTTGGAAAGCCACATGGTAAGGTAAGCGAGGCTTCACATCCGTGACATCAAACTTGATAACTTTTGAGCCACTAGGTTCAAGATCTCCTAAGGCAGAGAGTAAGGCATTCCTCTGTGAGGTACACATCTGGAGTACCTCCAAAACCGACTTCACACAAGGGGTTTGGCCCAGGTCCTCAACAATAGAGTATTTTTGGGTGGATCTAGCATTAGGATTGTGGGTAGAGCGCTTAAGTACTCCTTTCGGAATACGAGACGATGGCTCTGGTTTCTCAATCTGTAAGTTCATCTCCGGAGGAGGAGGGGGAGCTTCTAGACCAGAGTTAGCTTGCGAAGAGCTATAATCTCGAGAGTGGGTGGCTATATCAATTTTTGCATTGACCATGTTGATACATACGCGATCACCATCTTGCGGTGGTGGGTTTTGACTCCCATCGGCCTCATTTTTGGTGTTCATAAAGATCGAGGCTAAGTGATGGTTATGTGGGAATGGATTCGACAGCACAGAGGGTGGTAGATTCAAAATCCTTGTAGCCTCCGTGAGTTTGGGGCATAAATGTGTAAGGTGGTCATCGGTACAAAGTTTACAAGGAAACTTCACCTTACGTTTCTCTTTCTTTCCCTCTCTAGAATTATCATTCTGCTTCCCATTATTATCTTTGTCCCTGGGTTTGTTACCATTTTTCACACCCTTATGATTGTTTCGACCTTTCGTTTTATTCCCATCTAGTTGATGGTCATCGTTTAGGTTTTTTGATGATTTCACGAAATGTACATCCACCGACTGGGTGGGTTTGGAGGATACAGACGAATCTTGTCCTCCGGTAGACTTCGTCATTGAGTCTGTGAACTTTACATTGGTGGACCCTACAATTCCATTGGCATGAGGTCTGGGTTTTTTCCTAGGATTTTAATTTGACCGCGATGCATCTGGAAGAAGGTGATATAGCATCCCAGACTGAGCATATATTAAATCTAATTGTTGGGATCTAAAGATAGCTTCTTCTTCATTGGAGACCCCGGAAGTAGCAACGTCCTTCGAGATAGGAGGGTGCAAAGAATTTAGGATCCATTCTAGGAGAAAGGTCAGGGGTATAGGGATCATAATCAACTGCCTCCGTCTATGCCACTCCTGGATATGATCTGAGATATGAGTGGCGGTGTCCTGGCATAAAGTCGACAAAAGTTCGAGACCAACATCATAACAAATGGGAAATTGAAATCTATTGAGAAAGACCATCACTAACTGATTAAATGACCCATATGTCCCCCTAGGTAGCTCAATATACCCTTGTGAAGCAACTCCAATGAGAGCGCGTTGAAACAATCGTAATCTAATAGAATCATGGGTCATGGAATTCGATGAGCACCAAAGGTGAAAGGTAGTGACGTGATCACCAGGGTCCTCTCCATTCTTACCTTCAAACTTTGGAATGTATGAAAGAATTTTGGTGGGGACGGGGGGCCATGTGGGATCATGACTCATCGGGTCATTCATTAACTTAGACAAGTCTGGAAAATTGAGCGTGGCCGGAAAAGGGAGGCAGGGTTGTGACATCTGACCCGGACCTCCGCGAAAGATTGTGCTTGTGGAACTATCGCCCATCCAGGATTCTGGTGAGAACCATAGCCCTGTCCGGGATTATAAGGCCCTCCTCCGGGTTGATTTGTATAAGATGGGTTAGGCATCATTCCAACAGGAATGTTCTGATAAGGATTATGAAAATTTCCCCCAACCAGATTAGATCCAAGTTGGGGGTTTCCCAAAGTGTAATACTAACCTCCTCCAAGTGGGAACCCGGAGGATTGAAGTGGATTTTTCATGCCAAAAGTATTGGCTGGAATCGAAACTAAGGAGGTAGGGATATAGGGTGGAACTTGTCCGCCAGCTAGGTTGTTCCAGCCATTCATAGAAAGATTAGACTCGGGGTTAAGAATAGGGACACTTCCTACATTAGGATTCATTTGGGGGATATGAGAACCACCAAATGGAAAAGGAGTGTAAGGAGGTGTAGTGCCCCCAAGTCCAAGGCTAGCTTTAGGGCCGGCAGCTAGGATGGCAGTTGAAAACTGCAAAGTGAAGTTAGGCATACCATAAGAAAATGGACTAGAAGCCATAGGGATGGACAGAACATTGTAACTCAGTGAGTGACCAAAACCCCCAAAAGGGTTTGAGGCAAGAGATGAATCATTAACTACAGGACGAGCCATAGTACTGGTATAAGCCTCTGGCACTGCAACTATAGTGGTTGTAGGAGTCGAAGGGGTGCCATTAACTATAGTGGGTATGGGAGTCGAAAAACTCCTAGTGTTCTAAAGACTAGACTCAGTACTCATCCTTGTGGAAACACAAGTCTAAAAGGTGGATGTGTGTGTACCACGCCTTAAAACTCTACGCATTTTAGAAGGCAAGAAATGTAAAATCGGTGGTAACTATAACAACCAATGGGACTGGTGAGGAATCTCGTCTGACTCCACGATGACTTATGACTCTAAAAAATAAAAAAATATCCTAAATCCAACTAGTATTCAAAGAGTGTACCAAAAATTCAAACGACCAATATGCATGCAAACGGGCTCAAGTGGTTGAGTGGCCTCCCTCGCTAAATAAGGTATGCCTCATCCAAGAGGGACTTGAGACTCCCTGCTAAAGTTTGGAGGTAACAGAATCAGTTATAGGGGCTCTTGTGGGCTTAACAACCAGTCGATCAGATCCCCACGGAGAGGTAATCCTCCATAAAGGTTGTGTGTTGTCCGACCCCTATCTGACCTAGGGTACAGACAGAATAACCCTTGCAAGTAACCTATGAGATACCTAAGTCAAGCAACTAATAAACCATTGTATAATCGATGCACAGGCAAGCAGTCATAATTTCGGATCACTGTATGGGCAGGGTAGAAAAGCTCGAAACCTTGAAAGTATTACCTCTCAAGGAGGTATGTGCACTAGAAAGATCCCTAAATACAAATAAATCCATAGAAATATCTTTAACACTAGGTGAGTATCTAGGGGTTATCCCTTCAACTAACTTCGCATGACCTCGTGATTAACTCTAGTGTGAGCGGAGCCTCCTGATCTTACCAATTATACAATGGACTTATCAACTCCTTGTCTTAGACACATATGTTGATTTAATTGCCTTGGAGAAGTTTACTCACAAAAGCCTATTCCAAGGCACTAAATCCTAGACTAGTTTGTGCACCCTAAAAATAAAATCGTGGCTAATCAATTTTAATTTAAAGCGTAAATTTTATTGGTCGTGATTACTCAAAAAGGTATGGAAGTGAAACTCATGATGTTATGACTCTGCATGAAAATAAATATGAATATAATGTAAATTTTATCTTTAACTTTTTCAATGAATGATATGCGTATAAAAACATTGCAATTTTCAATTTCAACTCTGCAATTCATAAGTAAAATGCAATCTTTCACTAAATGCACTAAGCTAACGATAAACATTCAAAAGACAAAAATGCCAAGCAATGTAAAATGCCTATTTTTTGTATTTTCAATATACTAAAAAAGAAAATGCATGGACTGATAAGCAACCTAATATATAAAATTCTACTGTTTATAAAATAAATAACTCAAGAAGAATACCAAGTATCCAAGCAAACAGCCCAGAGTACAAGGACAAATCAAAAAATGAAAAAAAAAAAGACTACGCCCAAAAATTCAACTCCAAACAGGTTTCCTGCCGACCCAAAGAATCTCAACAGGCACTACAGAGACCTAAGAAGGCTCAGCAATCATCAAATCCCACCCAATAGACACTAAACCAAGAAAACAAGCAAGGGAAAGTGGTATACGCAACAGTTCAGGAGAAAAGTGCATATATACGCAGCTTGCAGTGAGACAGCACGCATGTATACGCGACTATCAAGGAAAAAGGTGCGTAGGAGATTTAAAACAAGGCCAAGCAAGGGGAAAAGGTTGAAAACTCAGACCCAGAGTGAACAGAATCTGTCAAGCAGTGATATGACAAGAAACACAAAGGAACAAGAGCAATGCAAGAAGAAAAAGTACTTCAACCCTTAGAAGGAAGATCTATCCCTAGTGGAGTCGCCATTTCTGTTTCGAGGGAAAAACTCTCTATGGCCAGGGTAAACCACAACAGAAAGGTATGACTGCAGAAATCAACTCAATTCCAATGTATACTATATAAGCTAATGTGCAAGATAAGAAAGAGGCCTACCTCGATCCAACGTTCGATGGTGTTCCACCATTGAGCACTTCGACCTAAAGCTTTATACCTGCAACAAGTTCTCAACAAACAAGCAAAGAAGGTATATAGGGGTAATACAAAGGGTTAGCACATTCGATAGCATAATCCATTAATAAACATTACAAACATTCCTATGGATAATAATCATATATTTTCATGATACCAATAGGACGGGAAAGGAGTATTTATATTAATAAATGATCAGCAGAAGTGACAACATTACAGACTTTTGTGTCGGTATGGTTCGAAACCAAGAAACCAAGTTCCTTCCAACTAGGCCTCCACCAAAGGAAATCTCATAGGAAAGAGACAATGAGGTTCTCTCAACAATAGGGAAAGATCTTGGGGGCTAAACACTGTGTTCAGACTTGAGGGACAAAGGGATGCAGACTCAATATGAAGTAATTTCTCTAGAGCAACTTTGCTCTTAAAGTTGAATGCTTTATCCTCTTTTCCATAGCTTGGAATTGTGCTTTTATATTCTTCACGATGCAACAGAAGGGCCGAGTTGGAAAGTTTCCAGTATATGGAAGGCCAAGGATCAGAGATCTCATGTCGTGACATGGAAACCCGACTTTATTTTTGTATTTTCTGGCACAAATCCCAATATATGCAAGCTGTAGTGGAGAAGCCTGTGTATATGCATGTTGTATAGTAGATAGGGCGTGTATATGTGGAAAAATATTTATTTTTATTTCTCCATTCATCAAAAAGGGATGACAAGTCTGCATAAGGAAATGGAAAAAGGCCCTATGTGCAAGATAGAGATGGTGAGGAAAATCTTGCTATAACAATATCCCTGTGCAATGTGATTAATGAACTTATAACAAAGGTGATTGTAAACCATCATAAACTTTTGATATTGCATCTTATTTCTGCTAAGAAAATTGGATGTGTAGATGAAAGGAAAATCATTGATGGTATTATCCTAGCCCATGAATTCATACACTCTCAACTCCTCAAAGAAAGCTAGGATCCTAATCAATCTAGACATGTCAAAGGCATTTGACAAGTTAAGTTGGGAGTACATCAAACATATCCTTCTTGCATTTGGATTCAGTAATCAATTGGGTTAACTAGATCATGTTCTTAACCTTGACCGCATTCATATCCATTATGGTCATCAATGAACCCTCTGCCACTTTTTCCCCTTCTAGAGGTATTTGTAATAGCTCGCTCTACTGAGCATACGTTTATCGACTTATTCCTTGAGGACACATGCGTTCAAGTGATCCGGTTATGGTACATTGTGATTTCATTTTGATTATGAAATTATACATGACGATGATGATGTGTTGTGATTTATTGTTATTTGATATATATATATATATGTATTGACAGATGTTATTGACGAGTTTTCCTGAGTGTGCAGGACACATGACAGATTATGCATGTTGATGGCATCAATGGACTTCCTTGGACTCTGGATTGAGTCCGGGAGTCAATTGTATTTTTGTTTGAGTATTTTATTTTGCGCACATGTGACATTGATTGATTTAGTATGATTATGTATATGGATCATTGATAATGTTTTTTCAATGAGTGCAGGCTGACGATGCTTTCTAATCTGACTCACATAAGGAGTAAAGGGGCCATGCATAGAAACCAGACATTCAGGGAGAGGTGTGGCAGTGTCCCTGTCACAACCTACTAGCACTCTCGGCGTGGATCAAATGGTAGTTTAATGATTACCTAGTTCTATATGTCCATGATGTCGTGAGGATGGACTGAGACAGTCTCTCACGAAGATTTCTGAGCACACAATAAGGAGGAGTCCTTATTCCTTAGAAGCCCTTAGTCTCTCACAAGGTCGACCGAGTGGAGTGTGACTCCAAGGGTCGAACAACTTCCAAAACTAGTCAAAAAAGGTGAGTGGCACCCTTGGAGCATGAAGGTGTGTCTTGAAGGGCACGCTGCGTAATTAAAAAATTGAGACAATAAATCTAGGTGGCCTAGAAAACATTAAATAGATTAGACCCTGTCGGATTAACTTATTTAATTAAACAATAATTTTTTTAGTTATAAAACCCAATAAAATCCTAAGCTTGACTCTAAGACTAAGCCTAAGCCTAAGTTAGTTAGGGGACTAAAATTAAATGTCAAATAAGTTAAAAGAATAGAGATAAATCAATTTAAAGAAAAATATGTTTAAAAATCTAAATATTGGATTAAATGCACATGTGTGCATGAAATTAATAATTTGGATTTTTAATTTAGAAGAAATAATAATATGAGAGAATAGGAGTACACTTGGAAGAGAATCTTAAGTCAACCTATGACTATTCTAACTAGAAGAAGACTCTTAATCCAACTCTAACTAAGAACTAGTTAGGAGACACTTATTACATGAGAATCTGGGGAATAAAGGGACAACTAAGAGAAAAAATAGGAACACTTACAAAGTGTGAGGGAAATTGACTTTTTAAATAAAATAAAATGTGTAATTACTTGTGCAACTTGGGGAGAGTATGACAAGTGTGTGGGTGAATAATCCTAATTTATTTAATTACAAAGTTAATTAAATTGTGCATTTGGACATGTGTCAGTGGGGAAAATTCTATAAAACAAATGGTGTAGAGGAGAAAATCTCTTGGTTTTGGTAAGGTTATGCTACCAAAATTTGTTTGACTATGTTTTACTTATGAGAGTTGGGATACCAAGCTTGAACAAAGAGTGGAAGCTCTTCCTTGCGAGGCAAGACTTGGAGCTATTGGTTGTCGGTTGTTGGTTTCTTGTGTGTGGCCCCTTTGTGGCTCGGGGGGATAAGGGGGAAGAAGAGTACCCCTAGCATTGGTTGGCAGGTACCGGTGAAGTCTGGGATTTGGAAAGCTCAAGGAAGGGCGTAGCGCAAGAACCTGGGTTGAAGAACATCAACAATGCATTTTCGATTACAATATTTTCATTGTTTCGATTAATATAGTCGAGAATGATTATAATTCACAGTTTGTAATTGATTAAATTATTATAATTCTGAGACACTCCTTGTGTGTAATACCAGTTGATTTATGCATTGATTTAAAGAGTG
>JZKD02S1759261.1:37823-51510 GCA_000966675.3 Picea glauca
ATTATTGTTTTTTGGCCTCTTTACGGTGTTCAACCCCTGCACCCATGATTTGACATGCAGTTGTGTTATTTTCCCTGTTTGGAGAGGTCAATATATGTTCTTCTATGAGATTTTGTTGGTGCTTCAATGCTGGCATGAAATAAAATAGTTGCATGAAAAATACTTCGAGAAGTACATGTGCAATTGCAATATCCGTTGTTTTTTTGTTAAAATAAACCATATGCAGGCTGCGTTTATAAACCATGTATGGTCAAATGTACCCATATGACAATACATGCTCTTTGTCCTTTACACAGACTGGTGTTCCCACGATACAATATGTCTTGTACTTGAGATATGATATGTACAACAAAGATTCTGCAAAATTATATTTCCATGTCTGGAAGCATATCTGGTTAGTTTGCCACGGAAAACCAAAATTTTGTATCATGGGCACAACAGTCTGTGTAGAGGATAAAGAACATGTATTTCCATCAGTGGAAGCATATCTGGATACTTTTCCACGGAAAACCATAAATCGTTTAGCTACGGCCATGCAATTTCGTAATATTTTGTGGCTTGTAATATATTTTGGGCAGGGAAAAAGAAATTACACATTCACAGCTATGGATGGAGAAGCACAAAGGTTCATGTTTCTGACTATCTTTTAGACTATTCGTTGAGTCTCTTTTATTGTATGTACATATTACTTGTTGTCCGGTGCATACTATATTCTATTCATGTTCATTGTATTATGTGTGTTCCCACATTCAAACAAACAGAATAGCTGGAGAAAACGACGGAGTCTTGACTGCATCGCTTGAAGAGGATATAGAAAGGTGCATGCGTGTACTGTTATTTCATATTTCATTGTTTTGTATTTCATTTATTATATGTATATGTGTTCACCTAGTTTATTGTATCTTAATTACATGCATTCCTGCATACTAACCTACTTCATGTTCGTTGTGTTTTCACTACATTGCTACATTTAAACAAACAAAATGGTTGGAGAGGACGATGAACTCTTTCGCGGGAATGTAGCCGAGGAATTACAGAATTGGATACATGTTCTCTTATTTCATATTCCAGTGTTCATTTTTTCATTTACTGTCTGTATATTTGTTGTGCTTGTTCTACTGCTTTGCACCTTTTTTTTTTCCCTTCTTTTATTCCTTCAAATATAATATATTTTGTGTATTCTTATTGTTGTTACATTGGAATAATTAGACCTTTTTATCTTTATTTTACATGTCTGTGTGCATACTAACTTTACTTCATGTCCATTGCATATTCGACGTTGGTACCTTGGAAGAAACAGGTTGGTTGGACAGGAAGATGAATTTTTCTGTGCAACAGCAGTGGGTTCTGTGGTACAATATTCTAAAAGGTATACCAACTGTGTTGGAAAATTAAATATACAAACGGGGTGGGGGAATATAATATTAGACTTGAAAATGATGGTTTGGCAACAATGGCCCTTTCTGCCCTCCCTATTTCTACTTTTTCCATTTTCTATTATCCCTTTTGTTTTCTAATTGATCTACTTAGTGATCTTTCTGAAAATGCCTTGGTTCGTCGATTGGCGGACTAACGGTTTCACATCTATGGTCACGCTTCTACCTTATTCCATACTTACCCACTTTGTCAATTGCGGGTGCTGGGTTGGCGGGTTCAAGATTGCTCCCCTGGCTTCCGAGGGTCCTCGATATACATATTGGTCGTGGTGCCCCGCCCTCACATCATGTTTACTGTTACACATTTTTCCAGTTAAAAAAATTAGATGCATACAATTTTATGCTTATTTAGTCCTTCTGATGAGTAGTATACAATGCATATGCTTGTTTAGTCTTGATGTTCATCTGCACATGCTTGCATCAGAAAAGGTTGGACTAGTGACATGGCCATGAGCAGTTAGTCATCCCAGACATCAACAGACCAAAAAGGCCAAAGGTAAAGATGCATACGCTCTTCTCTTAGTATGTTTACCAGACAAATATCCTCAGTTTTTTATTCATCTACGGCATGGTGAATATGTTTATGTCATCTGCAATGCATGGTTTGCAGTTCACAAGAAGTATAAACAAGTAAAAGCGAGACGTCGAACATAGCGCATGTTCTGTAGACTAAGAGGTGTGGTTGAAAAACTCAAGCTCCATAGTTCATCGAACCTATGCGTGTACTTGTAGATTTATGCCAGTGAAAGAAGAATACAAAAAAAAAAATGCACACTACCATTCACTTTAGTTTTCCTTTTCAAAAATTGTCACCAGGTCTAGAGTTGTAACAACCAAAGTACTATCAATAGAGGGCTTGAACAGCCGTCGAACTGGACAAGTGTTCATCGGGGACATAATGGTCATATATACAACCTACTTGGACAAGGAAAACAAAACTAGATCCATTATGCATGCTGACATGACAAACAAGGAGGCCATGATGACAGTGACATTGAGTATTCCTACATAGCTTGTCCATAAACATGCAAAGAAGATATTTCTAGGTAATGGGATATCCATTACAAATTTTAATATATTCCAAAAAAAGTATATGATCGTGGTGATTATGATCGGATTATTTCGCTCAACAAAACAAGTATTGTGGAAAAAATTCCCATTGTTTGTTCAGAATATCGTTTCATCTCGGACACGACTATCAGCTAGCTTGCACAGAGTAGTGATATTTACCCAAACAGAACCATTGGCGCAGCTTCCACACTTGCGAGAAAACTTGGCTCGCGACACATTCTCCATATAAAGGATGGAGAGTCAGACAGCGACAAGGAAATGGTACCGCTTTCTATATCCGCTTGTGTCCTTTACTTTCGCATGTGCATGTATCTCAGGTAAGTTACACAAATTTTGCATTGTTCCATGTTGCTGCTGCAATTATTTGATACCTATTGAAATTTGTTTTCTTCAATGGAGCAAAAATTTCATAGAGGGTAGATTCCACTTATGCTCTTCAAAAATATAACAAAGAAAAGGGATGTTAGAGAAAGGATCTTTCGGACAACACAGGCAACGTTTGTAACAGAGTTGCAAGGAGATATAGTACAGGATCTGAAGAAACTAGCTAGCTCTACAACTATTGTGCATATACATCCACAAAATCATCCTCGCTTTGCTTATACAAATAGCCTTCACCAAATTTTTGCAGCTTGTTTTATTTTTTTTTATTTTTTTTAAGGGGGGGGGAGGGTGCAGTTGTGTATTATATTGTTCAATGTATTAATTCCTATGCTCGGGTTCCTAGGTTGAAGGTGTTTTAGTTGCAATGAATGCATACTCGACCCCCTTTGAATCTGTATGTGTGAAATGCAACTCTCCTGCTTCTACCTCTGCTTTGATAAGTGATGATGCGATTGATTGTTTGTGATGCGGTGAAAAAAGTCCATATATATATGAGCATTGTCTCAATGCTTCCATCTGAACCATGGAAACACAACCATGCATTGTACAGTTAGGCAGCCTCTATTACAAAATGTGCTTCCTAAGTTGGCAGAATTGTCGTATGAAACATATCTACAGAAAAAGGCAAGCAGTGTCTACATGTTGTGCGATTTTCGGATACACAACAAATTTACCTTAAATGAGGACAATACAATTTTGCATATCGGATGAAGAAGGGAAAAAAATATCAAACTTTGGCAAGAAATGAAAATACCTCATGTGTCTCTGTAATATTTCTTCAACATCCAGATCAATGTTCGTTGGACTCGACTACTTGGGATTGCATGTGCATAAGATTGTTCGGTCCAAAAATGGGAAGCATGGCAGTAAACCCCATATATCCCATGGCCCCGGTTATTTTCTATTGGGTACATATGCCAGATGTAAGAGAAAATGAATTCCATGATGTCTTTTCTTTGTATATCAAATTGTTTGATGCAAAGGTCGATGCGTCCAGCTCTATGGAACCTTGTGGGAACTTTCTTGCGGCCTGTTTAGAGTTTAATTGGTTCTTGGTTGTATGCTTCGTCTGTGAATTTGTATATCGCGAAACTCTGAGTGTTGTTTGGAAGACACAGAACAATAGAATTTCATTTTTTTAGCCATCTATCCCACAAATCCGCTTAATAATTTATATGGCGTTGTGACACAAATGTAGTATGTGGCTTGTTTTAGCATTTTTCCTTGATCGATGAACTTGGTAAAATTAATCTCCTGGAATAATTTGAAATCAACGAATGTATACTATGTGAAGTCCAATTGTGCTATCATATCAACAAGAGGCCCTTAAAATTCAAATTGGTCGTTGTTATGCTTGTGGTGATAGAATTTAAAAAAAACTTTGTTTTTTTCCTTCATTTCTTTTAAAATAAGTGATTTAACATCCTTTGATAATTTTATGTAATTAAATTGTACAATATCAATATTTAATATTAATAATTTAGTATTTGAAAATAATGTTTTTAAATAATGTTAGATAGGATGACCATCCATAAACAATCGCAATCTTGAGCCCGCCAGTCCTGGAATTCGTTTATCAATTTGTATGTCGCGGAACTCCGAGTGCAGTTTGGAGGACACGGGACAATAGAAGTGCAATGCTCAGCCAGATAGCCCGCAAGTCCACCTGTCAATTTGTATATCGTGGAACTCTGGGTGTTATTTGTAGTACACATAACAATAGAGGTTGAATTTTGAGCACGTCGGCCCGAGAACCTGCGATCCAAAAAGTGACTAAGTATGGAATGAAGGATCCATACATGCTCTGTAAAATCTCATGTCCATACTTTATAAAAGTACATATTTGGTATGTATTGTTTGTTTCTCAAAAAATTTCTAGGTGTGGAAGTTGGCAGATGCATGTGTTCATATTTCCACTTACTTTTATATCACCAGCCCGGCCGACCGCTTCCCCGTTCCAAATTGTCCAAAACTTTTTTGTCTAATTAAATTGTACAATATAAATATTTAATATTAATAATTTACTATTGAAAATAATGTTTTTAGATAATGTTAGATAGTTGGTAGGAATTACCATCCGTAAACAATGGCAATCTTGAGCCCGCCAGCCCTGGAGTCCGTCTGTCAATTTGTATATCGCAGAACTCTGAGTGTTGTTTGGAGGACACGGAACAATAGAAGTACAATGTTGAGCCAGCCAGCCCGCAGGTCCACTTGTCAATTTGTATATCGTGGAATTATGGGTGCTATTAGTAGGGAATGGAACAGTAACGGCCCAAGTTTGAGCCCGACAACCGGCGATCCAAAAAGTGGCTAGGTATGGAATGTGGGATTCGTACATGCTCTATAAAATCTCATGTCCATACTTTATAGTACATATTTAGTATGTATTACTCATTTTTTGGAAAATTCATTGGTACGGAAATTGGTGGATTCACGTCTTCAGATTTCACTTACTTTTATATCACCATCCCGTTTGAATGCTTCCCCATTTCATATTGTACAAAATTTTTGGCTCGTGGTTTTTCCGAATAGGCGATTTACTAGATTGGCGGGTTCAATATTGATAATTTATGTAATTAATTATGTGATATCAATATTTAATATTAATAATTTAGTATTTTAAAATCATGTTTTTTGATAATGTTCGATAGTTGATAGGGATGCCCATTCGTAAACAATGGAAATCTTGATCCCACCAGTCCTGGATTCCATCTGTCAATTTGTCTATCGCGGAAGTCTAACTGCTGCTTGGAGGACACTAAACAATAGAAGTGTAATGTTGACCTAGACAGCCCACAAGTTCGCTTGTCAATTTGTATATCGCGGTACTGTGGGTGTTGTTTGTAGGGCACAGAACAATAGAGGCCCAATTTTGATCCCGCCTTCTCAAGAATCCGCGATCCAAAAAATCGCTAAATATGGAATGAGGGATCCGTACATGCTCTATAAAATCTCATGTCCATAGTTTATAAAAGTACATATTTAGTATGTATTGCTCGTTTCCTCTGAGTGTTGTTTGGAAGACACAGAACAATAGAAGTGCAATGTTGAGCCATCCAGTCCACAATTTCGCCTATCAATTTGTATATCGCGGAACTCTGGGTGCTATTCGTAGGATACGGAGCAGTAGAGGCCCAATTTTGAGCCCGCCAGACCGAGAACCCATGATCCAAAAAGTGGCCAAGTATGGAGTGTGGGATACGTACATGCTCTATAAAAATCTCATGTCCATACTTTATAAGAGTACATACTTAGTATCTATTACTCGTTTTTTGGAAAATTTCTAGGTGCGGAAGTTGGCGGATTCACGTCTTCATATTTCACTTACTTTTATATCACCAGCCCAACCGACTGCTTCCCCATTTCATATTGTAATAAACAAATATAAATTGGCCCAAGTCCAATTGTGCTATCACATCAACATGAGGCCCTTAAAATTCAAATAGCCTGCAAGCCCGCTTGTCAATTTGTATATCGCGGAACTCTGGGTGCTATTTGTAGGGAAGGAAACAACAGAGGCTCAATTTTGAGCCCTCCAGCCCGAGAACCCGCGATCCAAAAAGTGGCTAAGTATGGAATGAGGGATCCCTACATGCTCTATAAAATCTCATGCCCATACTTTATAAAAGTACATATTTAGTATGTATTACTGCCTTCTTGGGAAAATTTATAGGTGTGGAACTTGACGGATACACGTGTTCATATTTCCACCCACTTTTACATCACTAGCCCGACCGACCTCTTCCCCGTTTCATATTATACAAAAATTTTACAAAAGCCTCACAGCGAGTGGTAGATTCAAAAGCCTCACAGCCTCCATGAGTTTGGGGCATAAATGTGTAAGGTGGTCATCGGTACAAATTTTACAAGGAAACATCACCTTATGTTTCTCTTTCTTTCCCTCTCTGGAATTATCATTTTGCTTCCCATTATTATCTTTGTCCCTAGGTTTGTTACCATTTTTCACACCCTTACGATTGTTTCGACCTTTCCTTTTATTCCCATCTGGTTGCTAGTCACGATTTAGGTTTTTCGACGATTTCACAGAATGTACATCCACCGACTGGGTGGGTTTGGAGGATACATATGAATCTGGTCCTCTGGCAGAATTCGTCACCGAGTCTGTGGACTTTACATTGGTGGACCCTACAATGCCATCGGCATGAGCTCTAGGTTTTTTCCTAGGATCTTAATTTGACCACGGTGCTTCTGGAAGAACGTGATATAACATCCCAGACTGAGCATATATTAAATCTAACAGTTGGGATATAAAGATAGCTTCTTCTTCATTGAAGACCCCGGAAGTAGCAACGTCCTTCGAGATAAGAGGGTGAAAAGACTTTAGGATTCATTCTAGGAGAAAGGTCGAGGGTATAGGGGTCTTAATCAACCACCTTCGTCTACACCACTCCTGGATATGATCCGAGATATGAGTGGCATTGTCCTGGCGTAAAGTCGACAAAAGTTTGAGGCCAGCATCATAACAAATGGGCAATTGAAAGCTATTGAGAAATACCATCACCAACTGATTAAATGACCCATATGTCCTTGTAGGTATCTCAATATACCCTTGTGAAGCAACTGCAATGAGAGTGCATTGAAACAATTGTAATCTAATAGAATCATGGTTCAGGGAATTCGATGAGCACCAAAGGTGAAAGGTAGTGACGTGATCACCAGGGTCCTCTCTATTCTTACCTTTAAACTTTGGAATGTATGAAGGAATTTTGGTGGGGACGGGGAGCCATGTGGGATCATGACTCATCGAGTTGTTCATTAACTTAGACAAGTCTGGAAAATTGAGCGTGGCCAGAAAAGGGAGGCAGGTTTGTGACATATGGCCCCAACCTCCATGAAAGATTGTGCTTGTGGAACTTCCGCCCATCCAGGATTATGGTGAGAACCATAGCCCTGTCCGATATTATAAGGCCCTCCTCCAGGTTGATTCGTATAAGATGGGTTAGGCATCATTCCAGCAAGAATGTTCTGATAAGGATTATGAAAATTTCCCCCAATCGGATTAGATCCGGATTGGGGGTTGCCCAAAGTATAATACAACACTCCTCCAGGTGGGAACCCGGAGGATTGAAGTGGATTCTTCATGCCAAAAGTATTGGTTCGAATTGACACTAAGGATGTAGGTATATAGGGTGGAACTTGTCCGCCAACTAGGTTGTTCCATCCAGTCATAGAAATATTAGACCTGGGGTTAAGAACAGGGACACTTCCTACATTATGATTCATTTGGGGGATATGAGAACCACCAAACGGAAAAGGAGTGTAAGGAGGTGTAGTGCCCCCAAGTCCAAGGCTAGCATTAGGGCCAGCGGCTGGGATGGAACTCGAAAACTATGAAGTGAAGTTAGGCATACCATAAGAAAATGGACTAGAAGCCATCAGGATGGACTGAACATTGTAACTCAGCAAGTGACCAAAACCCCCAAAAGGGTTTGAGTCAAGAGATGAATCATTAACTACAGGACGAGTCATAGTACCGGTATAAGCCT
Organism: Picea glauca; assembly: GCA_000966675.3. Taxonomy (NCBI): domain Eukaryota; kingdom Viridiplantae; phylum Streptophyta; class Pinopsida; order Pinales; family Pinaceae; genus Picea; species Picea glauca. Next base: position 46,225 of record JZKD02S1759261.1, read on the forward strand.
TCGGCACTATAACTGTAGAAGTTGTAGGAGTCGAAGGGGTGCCATTAACTATAGTGGGTACGGGAATTGAAGAACTCCCATTGTTCTGAAGACTAGACTCAATACTCATCCTTGTGGAAACACAAGTCTAAAAGGTGGATGTGTGTGTACCACGCCTAAAAACTCTACGCATTTTAGAAGGCAAGAACTCTAAAATTGGTGGTAACTATAACAACCGATGGGATTGGTGAGGAAGCTCGTCTGACTCCATGACAACTTATGACTCTACAAAATAAAAAAAATATCCTAAATCCAACTAGTATTCAAAGAGTATACCAAAAATTCAAATGGCCAATATGCATGCAAATAGGCTCAAGTGGCTGAGTGGCCTCCCTCGCTAAATAAGGTATGCCTCGTCCAAGAGGGACTTGAGACTCCCTACTAAAGTTTGGAGGTAACATAATCAGTTATAGGGGCTCTCATGGGCTTAACAACTAGTCGGTCAGATCCCCCCGGAGAGGTAATCCTCCATAAATGTTGTGTGTTGTCCAATCCCTATCTGACCCAGGGTACAAGCAGAATAACCCCTGCAAGTAACCTATGAGATACGTAAGTCAAGAAACTAATAAACCATTGTATAATCAATGCAAAGGCAAGCAATCGTAAGTTTGGATCACCGTATGGGTAGGGTAGAAAAGCCCGAAACCTTGAAAGTATTGTCTCTCAGGGAGGTATGGGCACTAGCAAGATCCTGAAATACAAATAAATCCACAGAAATATCTTTGACACTAGGTGCGTATCCAGGGGTTATCCCTTCAACTAACTTCATGAAACCTCGTGATTAACTCTAGTGTGAGCAGAGCCTCCTGATATTACCAATTATACAATGGACTTCTCAACTCCTTGTCTCAGACACATATGTTGATTTAATTGCCTTGGAGAAGTTTACTCACAAAAGCCTATTCCAAGGCACTAAATCCTAGACTAGTTTGTGCACCCTCAAAATAAAATCGTGGCTAATCAATTTTAATTTAAAACGTAAATTTTATTGGTCGTGATTACTCAAAAAGGTATGGAAGTGAAACTCATGATGTTATGACTATGCAAGAAAATAAATATGAATATAATGCAAAGTCTATCTTTAACTTTTTCAATGAATGATATGCATATAAAAACAATGCAATTTTCAATTTCAACTCTGCAATTCATAAGTAAAATGCAATCCATCACTAAATGCACTAAGCTAATGATAAAGATTCAAAAGACAAAAATGTCAAGCAATGTAAAATGCATATTTTTTGTAATTTCAATATACTAAAAAAGAAAATGCATGGACTGATAAGCAACCTGATATATAAAATTATACTATGTATAAAAGCAATAACTCAAGAAGAATACCAAGAAGCCAAGCAAACAGCCCAGAGTACAAGGACAAATCAAAAAATGAAAAACAAAGAGAAAGACTACACCCAAAAATTCAACTCCAAATAGGTTTCCTGTTGACCCAGAGAATCTCAACAGGCACTACAGAGACCTCAGAAGGCTCAGCAATCATCAAATCCCACCCAACAGTCACTAAACCAAGCAAACAAGTAAGGGAAAGTGGTATACGTGACAATTCAGGAGAAAAGTGTGTATATACGCAGCTTGCAGTGAGACAACACGCGTGTATACGTGACTATCAAGGAAAAAGGTGCGTATGGGATTTAAAACAAGGCCAGGAAAAGGAAAAAGGTTGAAAACTCAGACCTAGAGTGAATAAAATATGTCAAGCAGTGATACGACAAGAAACACAAAGGAACAAAAGCAATGCAAGAAGAAAAAGTACTTCAACCCTTAGAAGGAAGATCTATCCCCAGTGGAGTCGTCATTTCTGTTATGAGGGAAAAACTCTTTATGGCCAGGGTAAACCACAACAGAAAGGTATGACTACAGAAATCAACTCAATTCCAATGTATACTATATAAGCTAATGTGCAAGATAAGAAAGAGGCCTACCTCGATCCAACGTTCGATGATGTTCCACCATTGATCACTTCGACCCAAAGCTTTATGCCTGCAACAAGTTCTCAACAAACAAGCAAAGCAAGTATATAGGGGTAATACAAAGGGTTAGCACATTAGATAGCATAATCCATTAATAAACATTACAAACATGCTCGTGGATAATAATCATATATTTGCACGATACCAATAGGACGGGAAAGGAGTATTTCTATTAATAAATGATCAACAGAAGTGACAACATTACAGACTTATGTGTCTGCACGGTTCGAAACCAAGAAACCAAGTTCCTTCCAATTGGGCCTCCACCACTTCAATCCTCCACCAAAGGAAAGCTCATAGAAAAGAGACAATGAGGTTCTCTCAAAAATAGGGAAAGAGCTTGGGGGCTGAACACTGTGTTCAGACTTGAGGGACAAAGGGATGCAGACTCAATATGAAGTAATTTATCCAGAGTAACTTTGCTCTTAAAGTTGAATGCTTTCTCCTCTTTTCCATAGCTCGAAATTGTGTTTTTACAGCCTTCACGATGCAACTGAAGGGCCGAGTTGGAACATTTCCAATATATGGAAGGCCAAGGATCAGAGATCTCCTGTCATGACATGGAAACCCGACTTTATTTTTGTATTTTTTGGAACAAATCCCAATGTATGCAGGTTGTAGTGGAGTAGCCTACGTATACACATGTTGTATAGTAGATAGGGCGTGTATATGTGGAAAAATATGTATTTTTAGCTCTGGATTCATCAAAATGGGATGACAAGTCTGCAAAAGGAAATGGATAAAGGCCCTCTGTGCAAAATAGCGATGGTGAGCAAAATCTTGATATAACAATATCCCTATGCAATGTGATTAATGAACTTATAACAAAGGTGATTGTAAACCATCTTAAACTTTTAATATTGTATCTTATTTCTACTAAGAAAATTGGATATGTAGATGAAAGGAAAATCATTGATGGTATTATCCTAGCCCATGAATTCATACACTCTCAAATCCTCAAAGAAACCTAGGATGCTAATCAATCTAGACATGTCAAAGGCATTTGACAAGTTAAGTTGGGAGTACATCAAACATATCCTTCTTGCATTTGGATTCAGTAATCAATTGGGTTAATTTGATCATGTCCTTAACCTTGACTGCATTCATATCCATTATGGTCATCAATGAACCCTCTACCACTTTTTCCCTTTCTAAAGGTATTTGTAACAACCCACTCTACTGAGCATACATTTATCGACTTATTCCTTAAGGACACATGCGTGCAAGTGATCCAGTTATGGTACATTGTGATTTCGTTTTGATTATGAAATTATACATGACGATGATGATGTCTTGTGATTTATTGTTATTTGATATATATATATGTATTGATAGATGTTATTGACGATTTTTCCTGAGTGTGCAGGACACATGATAGATTATACATGTTGATGGCATCAATGGGCTTCCTTGGACTCTGGATTGAGTCTGGGAGTCAATTGTATTTTTGTTTGAGTATTTTATTTTGTGCACATGTGACATTGATTTATTATAGTATGATTATGTATATGGATCATTGATAATGTTTTGTCAATGGATGTAGACTGACGATGCTTTCTAATATGACTCACATAAGGAGTAAAGGGGCAATGCACATAAACCATGCATTGAGGGAGAGGTGTGGCAATGTCCCTGTCACAACCTATTAGCACTCTCGGCGTGGATCAAATGGTAGTTTAATGATTACCTAGTTCGATATGTCCACGATGTCATGAGGATGGACTGAGACAGTCTCTCACGAAGATTTCTAAGGAGCACGCAATAAGGAGGAGTCATTATTCCTTAGAAGCCCTTAGTCTCTCACAAGGTCGATCGAGTGGAGTGTGACTCCAAGGGTCAGACAACTTCCAAAACTAGTCAAAAAAAGGTGAGTGGCACCCTTGGAGCACGAAGGTGCGTCTTGAAGGGCACGCTGCGTAATTAAAAAATTGAGACAATAAATCTAGGTGGCCTAGAAAACATTAAATAGATTAGACCCTGTCGGATTAACTTATTTAATTAAACAATATTTTTTTTAATTATAAAACCCAATAAAATCCAAAGCTTGACTCTAAGACTAAGCCTAAGTCTAAGTTAGTTAGGGAACTAAAATTAAATGTCAAATAAGTTAAAAGAATAGAGATAAATCAATTTAAATTAAAATATGTTTAAAAATCTAAATATTGGATAAAATGCACATGTGTGCATGAAATTAATAATTTGGATTTTTAATTTAGAAGAAATAATAATATGAGAGAATAGGAGTACACTTGGAAGAGAATCTTGAGTCAACCTATGACTATTCTAACTAGAAGAAGACTCTTAATCCAACTCTAACTAAGAACTAGTTAGGAGACACTCATTACATGAGAATCTGGGGAATAAAGGGACAACTAAGAGAAAAAATAGGAACACTTAAGTGTGAGAGAAATTGACTTTTTAAATAAAATAAAATGTGTAATTATTTGTGTAACTTGGGGAGAGTGTGACAAGTGTGTGGGTGAATAATCCTAATTTATTTAATTACAAAGTTAATTAAATTGTGCATTTGGACATGTGTCAGTGAGGAAAATTCTATAAAACAAATGGTGTAGAGGAGAAAATCTCTTGGTTTTGGTAAGGTTATGCTACTAAAATTTGTTTGACTATGTTTTACTTATGAGAGTTGGGATACCAAGCTTGAACAAAGAGTGGAAGCTCTTCCTTGCGAGGCAAGACTTGGAGCTATTGCTTGTTGGTTTCTTATGCATGGCCCCTTTATGGCTCGGGGGGATAAGGGGGAAGAAGAGTACCCCTTGCATTGGTTGGGAGGTACCACTGAAGTCTAGGATTTGGCAAGCTTAAGGAACGGTGTAGCGGAAGAACCTGGGTTGAAGAACATCAACAATGCGGTTTCAATTACGGTATTTTCATTGTTTCGGTTAATATATTCGAGAATGATTATAATGCACAGTTTGTAATTGATTAAATTATTACAATTCTGAGACACTCCTTGTGTGTAATACTAGTTGATTTATGCATTGACTTAAAGAGTGGATCTATGCATTTTAGAAAAAAAAAAAATTATGTAAATTTTATTCTTATCTTGTGAATTAAAAATGCATGAACCAAACTGAGGGATTCGTTTACCTTATGTGGGCATCGCGCTCAGATCAATTGTCAAATTTAACCACTTTGGGTTTCACTACTAGATTTTTGTCAAACTTGTACTGGTAATGGAGATTGTAACGATTGCGTATTTTCCTTGTTAAACAACTAATAGAAATTTCATTGGGAACTTTGA
>JZKD02S1759261.1:66660-79150 GCA_000966675.3 Picea glauca
GCGAGACCCACTATCTATGACTGGTGTACCTCACTGCTGACCAATATGAAAGGTCAATTGATAGAGTGCAAGAAGGGGAGTAAGTGAAACTTCAGGTTTGCCTCTATTCTTTACAGCTTCTTTTTCAAGTGGGTTCTAGGTCTAGAACATAGAGTGGAGATCCTTTCTAGAGGACCACATGATCCAACTATGGCGTGGTGGATCGAGATCATGAGACGGTAGGGGCGAGGTAGGGTGTCAACACCCTACAATGATGTTTTTTTATTTTGGTGGAGGCAGCAAGTCATTTCTCTGGATGACTATCCCTATGCGGGGATCAATTTCAGAGGAGATCCAGATATGCCACTTCCACTAGGAGCTACCTACGGTGACATAGGTAAAATGTTTTTTAAATATTTCATTTTTTTTTGTATTTTTGTATTTAAGGAACAAAATTATTTTTTGGATGGTTCTTACATACTAACTGGACATTTATGTAATTGTAGACGTGGGTCCGTGATGGCCAGAGGGACTCCCTTGACATAGATGGAGGAACCGGGGAGATGAGGCAGCAGGAGGAGAAGCAGAGAGATTTCTACAAAATGTGCAGGGCAACCTGTATCGTTTGACATAGAGGATTCCAATGGTTCGGGTAGAGGATCTACCTGAAGCCATGAAACAACAGGTGGTTGGTATACCTAGAGCATGGGTATGACTCTTTCGACATCTCGCAAATGCCATGGTTTGCTACCATGACACACACATGGATCCATAGGCGTAGATGTCGTGGGATATGTATACCGGCTGTATATGTGTATTGAGGGTTTTAGCCCCAATTTTGTAATATAAACACCATATTTTGAAATATATAAAAAGGGATCTTCGAATTTACTTATATATTATAGTGTGTACATTGATGTGACAGTTTTGTTTCCTTTATTAATGTGACAAATGCCAATCTAAAACATAATTAGCATAGGCATCAGATACATGATTAGAACTCCTAGGAATGTGATAATATGTAATAAAATCAAATTATCGTTCTAAAAGATGTATTCATAGGAATCGATGGAGTAAAGTACGATCACGCACGCGGTAACGACCATTCAACTGACATACTACTAACTAGGAATCCAGGTGAACTTATAAAGAGAGAATACCATGCAATATAGCATCACGCAAAAGCTCTATGACGGCGCTATATTCGGCCACATTATTCGTGGATGGCCCTAGGCATATGTCACCTGAAGACACCAGCAGACCCTCGGGTGAGTAAACCACCCAACCGGTGGAAGCCAAGTTCTGTGTATGACAATTGGCTCCATCTGTGAATCCTAGGTATACCGAAGACTCCATTGACATATGCCAACAAAGGGAAAACTCGATAAGCAATTCAAAGACAAAAGAAAAGGAGAACAAAGATGTATATACACTAAATTTACATTAGTATACAAAGAGTTCCACCCAAGCCTAGGGCTCAAGCATGGTACTTTTTCAAGTAGAGCCCATTTCTGGGCTCGGCCAACTTATTCCCTTCATAATCTTCTAATTCGTAGGCTCCTTTTTCTAGGACACATCGCCTGATGTAAGGACCGTGCCACATGGGTTTAAACTTGCCTACCCCTAGCGATTTTTTGGCTTGATCATACAAGAGAACCAAGTCACCCTCAGCATACAACCGAGGATAGACAGACTTGTCGTACTGAACCTTGACACGTTTCTTATTCACCTCAATAACCGTGAAATCATCTCGACGCTAGTTGTCAAGACTCTCGAGGTGTATGAGACATCGCTCTAAATCTAAAGTGTTAGGTAGGAACTCGATTGCCAACTTAAGAGAAGGGATTTTTCATTCAACAGGAAGGATCGACTCCACACCGTGCACCAACTATAAAGGGGAAAAACCGGTGGCAGTCTTAACCGAGGTTCGATATGCCCAAAGCATGTGATATAGCATGATGTGCCAATTGGAATTACTCCGACTGGCAGTTTTTTGAAAAATGGTCTTAAGAGACTTGTTGACAGCCTCGACTTGCACATTTTCCTGGGGGTAATAAGGATATGAGTGACCATGTCTAAAACCCAGCTTAGATGCTATTTCTACCATCATTTCATTCTGAAAGTGACTTCCATGGTCAGTGAAAATATCACTCGGGATACCGAACCAGGAGATAATTTGGTTGAACACGAAGAAGGTTGTAGTCTTCCCATCAGATTTTACGATAGGCATGGCTTCAGCCCACTTAGTAAAGTAGTCAATGACCACGATAATGTGTTGATGCCCCCCAGCCAAAGTTGGGTTGCAATTGACGAAATCTACCCCCCACTTGGTGAAGGGACCGACGGTAATGACTGGGTGAAGAGGGGTTGGATGCGAGCACATTTTTCGAGTGAACATCTCACAAGATTGACACTTCTTAACCACTTCGATACAATCTTTAAATATAGTAGGCCAAAAATAACTGGCTCGCGGGATTTTTTGGGTTGTCGCAAGCCCGGATAGGTGACCACCACAAGCCCCTTTGTGGAAATCGTTTAGAACTGACTCGGATTCCTCGTGAGTTAAGCAACGATGAAAGATATCATATATTCCTCGGTGATACAAAGTGTCACCGACGATGGTATACTTTTTGGCTTGGTATCTAATACAATGTCGATCATCCCACAAGAGATGTTGAGCGAACTTCAAGGTTTGAAGATATAAAACGATGTCTCCATACTAGGGGTCGTATGATGAGAGAAGGAAAATGTGTTTGTCCGAAAACAAATCAACATGGATAACATCCTCATCTAATCGTGGAAAATAGGATATTAGCTCTGCGAAGACTAGTGATTTCTTGGACTTGGCCGAAGTGAAGTCGAGATCAAACTCTTGTAAGATGACAATCCATTTATTATATTTCCCCCCGATGATATGTCTAGTAAGGACGTATTGAAACGGATTGACATCAACAACCACTGTAGTCTTGCAAATTAATATATAGTGACACTTATTGGACTACGTGAACGGCAGTCAAAGCTATCTTTTCAACGTGAGAGTAATTAAGCTTAGTACCGACTAAATTTTGACTAAGATAGTAGATGACGTGCTCATGGAGCTCATCATCCTCCTGAACTAGAATCATACCAATTGTCTCTTCAGATGTGGTGATATAAAGAAAGTAATATCTACTGTAATCAGGAAACTTCAGTAGAGGGGTCGATACTAAGGCTTTCTTCAAAGCATCGAAAGACTCCTGGGCTCGCTCATACCAAATAAAAGGGGTGTCTTTCTTCAAGAGCACATGAAACCCTTAGTGATATTGGCATAATTCACTATGAACCGATGTAGAAAGTTAGCTTTCCCCTGTAAACCTTGAAGTTCTCTAATCGTGCGTGGGGGAGGCAACTAAAGTATTGCCTCAACCTTAAGAGGATCTACCATGATCTTGGTCGCAGAAACTAAAAATCCTAAAAGACAACCAGACTTAACACAAAAGATGCATTCGTGAGGGTTTAATTGGATTTTATAGCAACGACATCTTTCAAAAACAATTCGAAGGTGCGTAACATGATCCACTCTCTTGCGAGAGTGAGCAGCAAGATCATCCAAGTAGGCTTAGACTATGTTCTTGAGATCGTGAAAATCAAAAGTCATGGCTCGTTGGAAGGTTGCTCTGGCGTTTTTAAGGCCGAAAGGAATTTTCCGGTATGAAAAAGTACCCCAAGGACATATAAATGGCGTCTTGTGTTGGTCCTTAGGTTTGATCTAGATTTGGTTATATCCTGAAAATTCGTTCATAAAAGAAAATATCTCGCTTCCCACACACTCATCGAGAATCTGATCAATGAAAGGCGTGGGTAAGTTATCTTTAGGAAAATCCTTGTTTAGGTCGTGAAATTCCATACACACACAGATGGTTCCTTGCTTTTTATTCATAGGAACGGGGTTGGGTACCCATTCAGTCAAAGGAGTCGGGTAGATGAAGCCAGCATTAAGTAGCTTCTCCACCTTTGCCTTAATAGCAGGGGCCTTCCTAGGATTTACAGCTCTAAGACGTTGTCAAATAGATTTAGCATCCGGATAAGTTCTAATCTCATGTTTGACAATACGAGGGTCAATCCCTGGCATCTCTTCATACGACCAAGCAAATACATCTCAAAATTCTTTGAAGAGTTCAGTGTAGATCAAAATTTCTTCTGGCGAACAATTTGCACCTATATTTACATTTTCAATTTTTCCAGGGGTACAAGAGATATCGATCGTGACGGTAGGATAAATACTCACCATGTTTCCTTCGTCATAAATGTCATGTGTATCAAGTAGAACTATGACATGACCAACTATCTCACTCAAGGTAGATTGAAAGTCATCTTGCTCGATTCTTTCAAGACTTAGGAGAAAATAAGATTGATGATGCATATCATCCCAAGGTCTCTTGGAACCATTCATGGCTGCGAGGATGGATTCATCCGAAGGAAAAGTCTCATATAAGAAATCATGTGAACAAGATGACGAGGTGGCCCATATAGGCCTAAGAACGGGATCCTCCTTGTCCGTCTACGAGGTAACAAGATGGGATCGGCGAAAGAGTCAAGAACAACTTGATATGCAATCTCCATTGCCGATAGTGGCATAGCCATGCTAGCATGCGACTGACCTTCACATGATGAAATCGAAGAAGGTAGGGTCCATGGATCACTAAGATAGGAAGTGCGGAAAGGAATGGACCTCCCTGCTAAAGTAGGCCTACTAGACATGGTGTAAACGTGGTGAATCGGTGCCGAGAAGTCAAAAGTACCCATGAGGGAAGAATACATTCCAACACCGATATTCTCAGTTGTCGGCTGAGAATTTTCGATCACAGGGATCGACGGTCCAAGAGATGCATTAGGACTAGAGTATGCAAAGGATAACTAGTCAATGGTCACGATCTTCCCTTGGTGAGGAAAACAAAGCGTACGAAAGATGGACGATACGACGGTGACCATAGCATAGGTCCAATTGTGACCTAGTAACAGGTTATAATCAAGAGGTGCATCAACTACCTCTACCTCCACCTCTACCATCTTCCCACCTAACTGGACAAGAAAAGTAGGGAGAATACTGTGAGGGCAGAAGGAATGACTGTCAAATGTAGTCAACATGTTCGATGACTTAGAAAGGGTCGTAGAACTGAGATCTTTCCAACAGACTAGGGACATCACACAGGCGACAGCACCTTCATCAACAACTGCACATTTAATGGTATACTTGGCATACTCCACGTGGATTTGGAAATCCACATGGTAAGGTAAGTGAGGCTTCACATCCGTGACATCAAACTTGATAACTTTTGAGCCACTAGGTTCAAGATATCCTAAGACAGAGAGTAAGGCATTCCTCTGTGAGGTACACATCTGGAGTACCTCCAAAACCGACTTCGCACAAGGGGTTTGGCCCAGGTCCTCAACAATAGAGTAGTTTTAGGTTGCTCTAGCATTAGGATTGTGGGTAGAGCGCTTAAGTACTCCTTTCGAAATACGAGATGGTGGCTCTGGTTTCTCAATCTGTAAGTTCATCTCCAGAGGAGGAGGGGGAGATTCTAGACCAAATTTAGCTTGCGAAGAGCTATAATCTCGAGAGTGGGTGGCTATATCAATTTTTTCATCGACCATGTTGATACATACGCGATCACCATCTTACGGTGGTGGGTTTTGACTCCCATCAGCCTCATTTTTGGTGTTCATAAAGATCGAGGCTAAGTGATGGTTATGTGGGAATGGATTCATCAGCATAGAGGGCGGTAGATTCAAAAGCCTTGTAGCCTCCGTGAGTTTGGGGCATAAATGTGTAAGGTGGTCATCGGTACAAAGTTTACAAGGAAACTTCACCTTATGTTTCTCTTTCTTTCCCTCTCTAGAATTATCATTTTTCTTCCCATTATTATCTTTGTCCCTGGGTTTGTTACCATTTTTCACACCCTTATGATTGTTTCGACCTTTCATTTTATTCCCATCTGGTTGCTGGTCACCGTTTAGGTTTTTCAACGATTTCACGGAATGTACATCCGTCGACTGGGTGGGTTTGGAGGATACAGATGAATCTTGTCCTCCGGCAGACTTCGTCATTGAGTCTGTGAACTTTACATTGGCGGACCCTACAATTCCATCGGCATGAGGTCTGGGTTTTTGCCTAGGATTGTAATTTGACCATGGTGCTTCTGGAAGAAGGTGATATAACATCCCAGACTGAGCATATATTAAATCTAATTGTTGGGATCTAAAGATAGCTTCTTCTTCATTGGAGACCCCGGAAGTAGCAACGTCCTTCGAGATAGGAGGGCGCAAAGAATTTAGGATCCATTCTAGGAGAAAGGTCGGGGGTATAGGGGTCGTACTCAACCGCCTCCATCTACGCCACTCCTGGATATGATCCAAGATATGAGTGGCGGTGTCCTAGCATAAATTCGACAAAAGTTCGAGGCCAGCATCATAACAAATGGGAAATTGAAAGCTATTGAGAAAGACCATCACTAACTGATTAAATGACCCAAATGTCCCCCTAGGTAACTCAATATACCCTTGTGAAGCAACTCCAATGAGAGTGCGTTGAAACAATCGTAATCTAATAGAATCATGGTTCAGGGAATTCAATGAGCACCAAAGGTGAAAGGTAGTGACGTGATCACCAGGGTCCTCTCCATTCTTACCTTCAAACTTTGGAATGTCTGAAAGAATTTTGGTGGGGACGGGGGGCCATGTGGGATCATGACTCACCGGGTCATTCATTAACTTAGACAAGTCTGGAAAATTGAGCGTGGCCAGAAAAGGGAGGCAGGGTTGTGACATCTGACTCGAACCTCCGCGAAAGATTGTGCTTGTGGAACTGTCGCCCATCCAGGATTCTGGTGAGAACCATAGCCCTGTCCGGGATTATAAGGCCCTCCTCTGGGATGATTTGTATAAGATGGGTTARGCAACATTCCARCAGGAATGTTCTGATAAGGATTATGAAAATTTCCCCCAACCGGATTAGATCCGAGTTGGGGGTTGCCCAAAGTGTAATACTAACCTCCTCCAGGTGGGAACCTGGAGGATTGAAGTGGATTCATCATGCCAAAAGTATTGGTTGGAATCGAAATCGAGGAGGTAGGGATATAGGGTGGAACTTGTCCGCCAGCTAGGTTGTTCCATCTAGTCATAGAAAGATTAGACTCRGGGTTAAGAATAGGGACACTTCCTACATTAGGATTCATTTGGGGGATATGAGAACCACCAAATGGAAAAGGAGTGTAAGGAGGTGTAGTGCCCCCAAKTCCAAGGCTAGCATTAGGGCCAGCGGCTAGGATGGAAGTCRAAAACTGCAAAGTGAAKTTAGKCATACCATAAGAAAATGGACTAGAAGCCATAGGGATGGACAAAACATTGTAACTCAGCGAGTGACCAAAACCCCCAAAAGGGTTTGAGGCAAGAGATGAATCATTAACTACAGGATGAGCCATAGTAACAGTATAAGCCTCTGGCACTGAAACTATAGTGGTTGTAGGAGTCGAAGGGGTGCCATTAACTATAGTGGGTATGGGAGTCAAAAAACTCCCAGTGTTCTAAAGACTAGACTCAGTACTCATCCTTGTGGAAACACAAGTCTGAAAGGTGGATGTGTGTGTACCACGCCTTAAAACTCTACGCATTTTAGAAGGAAAGAACTGTAAAATCGGTGGTAACTATAACAACCAATGGGACTGGTGAGGAAGCTCGTCTGACTCCACGATGACTTATGACTCTACAAAATAAAAAAATATCATAAATCCAACTAGTATTCAAAGAGTATACCAAAAAGTCAAATGGCCAATATGCATGCAAACGGGCTCAAGTGGCTGAGTGGCCTCCCTCACTAAATAAGGTATGCCTCGTCCAAGAGGGACTTGAGACTCCCTGCTAAAGTTTGGAGGTAACAGAATCATATATAGGGGCTCTTGTGGGCTTAACAACCAGTCGATCAGATCCCCACGGAGAGGTAATCCTCCATAAAGGTTGTGTGTTGTCTGACCCCTATCTGACCTAGGGTACAAGCAGAATAATCCTTGCAAGTAACCTATGAGATACCTAAGTCAAGCAACTAATAAACCATTGTATAATCGATGCACAGGCAAGCAGTCGTAAGTTCGGATCACTGTATGGGCAGGGTAGAAAAGCCTGGAACCTTGAAAGTATTACCTCTCAAGGAGGTATGGGCACTAGCAAGATCCCCAAATACAAATAAATCCACAGAAATATCTTTGACACTAGGTGAGTATCTAGGGGTTATCCCTTCAACTAACTTCGCGCGACCTCGTGATTAACTCTAGTGTGAGCGGAGCCACCTGATCTTACCAATTATACAATGGACTTCTCAACTCCTTGTCTTAGACACATATGTTGATTTAATTTCCTTGGAGAAGTTTACTCACAAAAGCCTATTCCAAGGCACTAAATCCTAGACTAGTTTGTGCACCCTAAAAATAAAATCGTGGCTAATCAATTTTAATTTAAAGTGTAAATTTTATTGGTCGTGATTACTCAAAAAGGTATGGAAGTGAAACTCATGATGTTATGACTCTGCAAGAAAATAAATATGAATATAATGTAAAGTTTATCTTTAACTTTTTCAATGAATGATATGCGTATAAAAATAGTGCAATTTTCAATTTCAACTCTGCAATTCAAAAGTAAAATGCAATCTTTCACTAAATGCACTAAGCTAACGATAAACATTCAAAAGACAAAAATGCCAAGCAATGTAAAATGCCTATTTTTTGTATTTTCAATATACTAAAAAAGAAAATGCATGGACTGATAAGAAACCTGATATATAAAATTCTACTGTGTATAAAAGAAATAACTCAAGAAGAATACCAAGTAGCCAAGAAAACAGCCCAGAGTACAAGGACAAATCAAAAAATGAAAAAAAAAAAAAGAGAAAGACTATGCCCAAAAATTCAACTCCAAACAGGTTTCCTGTCGACCCAAAGAATCTCAACAGGCACTACAGAGACCTAAGAAGGCTCAGAAATCATCAAATCCCACCCAATAGACACTAAACCAAGCAAACAAGCAAGGGAAAGTGGTATACGCGACAGTTCAGGAGAAAAGTGCATATACACGCAGCTTGCAGTGAGACAACATGCATGTATACGCGACTGTCAAGGAAAAAGGTGCGTACGAGATTTAAAACAAGGCCAGGCAAGGGAAAAAGGCTGAAAACTCAGACCCAGAGTGAACAGAATCTGTCAAGCAGTGATATGACAAGAAACACAAAGGAACAAGAGCAATGCAAGAAGAAAAAGTACTTCAACCCTTAGAAGGAAGATCTATCCCCAGTGGAGTCGCCATTTCTATTTCGAGGGAAAAACTCTCTATGGCTAGGGTAAACCACAACAGAAAGTTATGACTGCAGAAATCAACTCAATTCCAATGTATACTATATAAGCTAATGTGCAAGATAAGAAAGAGGCCTACCTCGATCCAACGTTCGATGATGTTCCACCATTGAGCACTTCGACCTAAAGCTTTATACCCGCAACAAGTTCTCAACAAACAAGCAAAGAAGGTATATAAGGGTAATACAAAGGGTTAGCACATTAGATAGCATTATCCATTAATAAACATTACAAACATGCCTGTGGATAATAATCATATATTTGCACGATACCAATAGGATGGGAAAGGAGTATTTATATTAACAAATGATCAGCAAAAGTGACAACATTACAGACTTCTGTGTCGGTATGGTTCAAAACCAAGAAACCAAGTTCCTTCCAACTAGGCCTCCACCAAAGGAAATCTCATAGAAAAGAGACAATGAGGTTCTCTCAACAATAGGGAAAGATCTTGGGGGCCAAACACTGTGTTCAGACTTGAGGGACAAAGGGATGCAGACTCAATATGAAGCAATTTCTCCAGAGCAACTTTGCTCTTAAAGTTGAATGCTTTCTCCTCTTTTCCATAGCTCGGAATTGTGCTTTTATATTCTTCACGATGCAATTGAAGGGTCGAGTTGGAATGTTTCCAGTATATGGAAGGCCAAGGATCAGAGATCTCCTATCGTGACATGGAAACCCGACTTTATTTTTGTATTTTCTGGCACAAATCCCAATATATGCAGGTTGTAGTGGAGAAGCCTGTGTATACGCATGTTGTATAGTAGATAGGGCGTGTATATGTGGAAAAATATTTATTTTTAGCTCTCAATTCATCAAAAAGGGATGACAAGTCTGCATAAGGAAATGGAAAAAGGCCCTCTGTGCAAGATAGCGATGGTGAGGAAAATCTTGCTATAACAATATCCCTATGCAATGTGATTAATGAACTTATAACAAAGGTGATTGTAAACCATCATAAACTTTTGATATTGCATCTTATTTCTGCTAAGAAAATTGGATATGTAGATGAAAGGAAAATCATTGATGGTATTATCCTATCCCATGAATTCATACACTCTCAACTCCTCAAAGAAACCTAGGATCCTAATCAATCTAGACATGTCAAAGGCATTTGACAAGTTAAGTTGGGAGTACATCAAACATATCCTTCTTGCATTTGGATTCAGTAATCAATTGGGTTAACTGGATCATGTCCTTAACCTTGACCACATTCATATCCATTATGGTCATCAATGAACCCTCTGCCACTTTTTCCCCTTCTAGAGGTATTTGTAACAGCTCGCTCTACTGAGCATACGTTTATCGACTTATTCCTTGAGGACACATGCGTTCAAGTGATCTAGTTATGGTACATTGTGATTTCGTTTTGATTATGAAATTATACATGACGATGATGATGTGTTGTGATTTATTGTTATTTGATATATATATGTATTGACATATATTATTGACGAGTTTTCCTGAGTGTGCAGGACACATGATAGATTATGCATGTTGATGGCATCAATGGACTTCCTTGGACTCTGGATTGAGTCCGAGAGTCAATTGTATTTTTGTTTGAGTATTTTATTTTGCACACATGTGACATTGATTGATTTAGTATGATTATGTATATGGATCATTGATAATGTTTTGTCAATGAGTGCAGGCTGACGATGCTTTCTAATCTGACTCACATAAGGAGTAAAGGGGCCATGCACAGAAACCAGACATTCAGGGAGAGGTGTGGCAGTGTCCCTGTCACAACCTACTAGCACTCTCGGCGTGGATCAAATGGTAGTTTAATGATTACCTAGTTCGATATGTCCATGATGTCGTGAGGATGGACTGAGACAGTCTCTCATGAAGATTTCTAAGGAGCACACAATAAGGAGGATTCCTTATTCCTTAGAAGCCCTTAGTCTCTCACAAGGTCGACCGAGTGGAGTGTGACTCCAAGGGTCGGACAACTTCCAAAACTAGTCAAAAAAGGTGAGTGGCACCCTTGGAGAACGAAGGTGCATCTTGAAGGGCACGCTGCGTAATTAAAAAATTGAGACAATAAATCTAGGTGGCCTAGAAAACATTAAATAGATTAGACACTGTCGGATTAACTTATTTAATTAAACAATAATTTTTTTAGTTATAAAACCCAATAAAATCCTAAGCTTGACTCTAAGACTAAGCCTAAGTCTAAGTTAGTTAGGGGACTAAAATTAAATGTCAAATAAGTTAAAAGAATAGAGATAAATCAATTTAAAGAAAAATATGTTTAAAAATCTAAATATTTGATTAAATGTACATGTGTGCATGAAATTAATAATTTGGATTTTTAATTTAGAAGAAATAATAATATGAGAGAATAGGAGTACACTTGGAAGAGAATCTTGAGTCAACCTATGACTATTCTAACTAGAAGAAGACTCTTAATCCAACTCTAACTAAGAACTAGTTAGGAGACACTTATTACATGAGAATCTGGGGAATAAAGGGACAACTAAGAGAAAAAATAGGAACACTTACAAAGTGTGAGGGAAATTGACTTTTTAAATAAAATAAAATGTGTAATTACTTGTGCAACTTGGGGAGAGTATGACAAGTGTGTGGGTGAATAATCCTAATTTATTTAATTACAAAGTTAATTAAATTGTGCATTTGGACATGTGTCAGTGGGGAAAATTCTATAAAACAAATGGTGTAGAGGAGAAAATCTCTTGGTTTTGGTAAGGTTATGCTACCAAAATTTGTTTGACTATGTTTTACTTATGAGAGTTGGGATACCAAGCTTGAACAAAGAGTGGAAGCTCTTCCTTGCGAGGCAAGACTTGGAGCTATTGGTTGTCGGTTGTTGGTTTCTTGTGTGTGGCCCCTTTGTGGCTCGGGGGGATAAGGGGGAAGAAGAGTACCCCTAGCATTGGTTGGCAGGTACCGGTGAAGTCTGGGATTTGGAAAGCTCAAGGAAGGGCGTAGCGCAAGAACCTGGGTTGAAGAACATCAACAATGCATTTTCGATTACAATATTTTCATTGTTTCGATTAATATAGTCGAGAATGATTATAATTCACAGTTTGTAATTGATTAAATTATTATAATTCTGAGACACTCCTTGTGTGTAATACCAGTTGATTTATGCATTGATTTAAAGAGTG
>JZKD02S1759261.1:98175-110347 GCA_000966675.3 Picea glauca
AGGCTCTTCATCCTTAACACTTTCATGGTTTAATTTTGTAATTTCATTGGTTAAATTTTCATTTTTAAGTTGATTTTCCAAGCCCTACATGCGCGCTGCCATTCTCGCAGGCAGGTTATACGGGGCCTGCGAGAATGAGGCGTTCTCGCAGGTGAGCCTAAGGCCACCTGCGAGGTTCTCGCACTATGCACACAGTGCACCTGCGAGAACCGTAACGCTCAAAAAAAAATTAAAATTTAGCCAATGAAAAAGAATGGATTCATGAAAATAGTTGTTAATCTTCTTGTTGTGTCTCTTATGTAGGTAATTGGCCATCAACATGGTGCTTGAATGGCACTAAAGGGAACATGAAGAAGACAATGCAATGGTCGAAAATCATCCACCTACTATAGCTGATTTGAGAGAATGTGGACTCTTGAAGTACTTTCTTATCTCGGGCATGAGGGCCCAAGTCAGACTATTAGAGTACCTGGTGCATATGTGGGACCCTGATCAGCAGGTGTTTCATGTGGGGGTCCACACACTATCCTTAGACATTGAGGACATTTACTTTTTAACTGGTTTGTCACGACGGGGTTACTATGTGAGCCTGACTGGTAGTAGAGGTGGTGGGCTAAAGATGAGTGAGTACTGCAATTTACATTGTGTTCCCGAGGCTGAGAGAAAGAAAGGAAAAGTAGTTATCTGGGGGGTATGAGACTTGACCCTCCGTACTATCCTTTTCACTATAGCTCAGATGGTTGGGAGTTCTGCTCCTCACATGGCGTTACAGAGTTACTTCCAGTATGCTATTGAGTGTACTGAGCCTCGAGTGTTCAACTGGGCAGATGTTGTGCTTCGCAGTACAAAAAAGCAATTGACCAAATGCAGACGGGGTGACCTAAAAAAATTTGAATACGGATATTTGTTGGTGTCTTTATTCCTTGAAAGGGTTCCCTCACTGAGACTGCAGGTGGAGTGGAATATATCGGGTCTTAGGGATCCAAGGATGTTGAGATGGTGTCGGCTAATGGCCCGGCACGTAACAGGACCGATCATCAAATATGATGATACTTTCTTTGAATGGCTTCAACCACAAATGTTGATGGTTGATGACTACGCTTATGCTGGGCTAGATTTCCGAGGAGATGTGGATTTGGTATTGCCAGAGGATGCTCAGTGGGGGGACCTTGGTAAGAAGTACACACATTTTTTCCTTTTCAAATGTTTTTGTGAATTTTTATCATATTCAAATGTTTTTGTTTTATACGTTCGTCCAAAGACTAATACAAAATCATTTGTTGATAACACAGATGTTGGACCTTACAGACCTCCTAACACTTCTCCCATCCAGCGGCGAGGAGAGGTAGCGGCAGCACCATAGTATGCTTAGGATTATCAAGTGGTGGAACAGAATCTAGAGGGCCTAACTGCAGACATTCCATACATGACTCTGTAAGAGGTTCCACGACGTGATCAGCGTCATACTGTAGGGGTATCATCATCTATGAGTTGACTGCTCCATAGGGTTGCTAGGGCAGTCGTGTGTTACTGTGAACATCATCCATGACGTCACTTTGTAGAAGCTATGAGCTTCAAATTTTGACATTTTGGTCTTCGGACAAACATTTTGTAAAAAACTCTTTTGATTGTTACATATACAGACGACTTCTACCGGTTTACCTTATATTGTGTGAATTTTGATGTGTTTGACTTATAAATGATCCAAATGTCTGTCCAACACATAATTAGCCAATGCATATGTTAATGTATTTAGACATCTAGGAATATGTTGATATTCAATGTGATCAAAATAACGTTCCAAGAGGCGAATTCGCAAATACACCCGTAACAAAGTAGGACTTTGAACAGAGTAGATATTACTTAACTGTAGTACTACAAGCTGGGAGTCAAGTCGCATAACCAAATGACGAATTATGAGCGAGATAGCATCAACCAATAATTCAATAACGGCGCTATACTCTGCAATGTTGTTGGTTGCACGGCCGAGGCACACACCTCGTAAAGAGACAAGTTCATTTGTTTGCCCATGCAGCAGAAGCAAGGTTCTGAGTACTACGGCTAGCGCCATCAACGAAGCCAATATAGGGTAGCGAAGACTCCGACATCTGGAAATCAAACACAACGTCACATAAGGGCAGAGACCAGATAACGACCAAAGCAAACTATAGTAACACACAAGAAGTATGATCCATTAAAAATACAAGTACTAGTGCACAGATGATTTTATGCATAGTACTTCTTCAAGTACAACCCATTCCTAGGTTCACTCAAAGGGATACCATCATAATCTACCAACTCATATGCTCATTTTTCCAAAACTCAGTGAACGATATAAGGACCTCGCCACATGGGTTCGAATTTCCCAGCTCCTAACAAATCTCGATCCTGTTCATAGAGAAGAACAATATCACCTTCAGAGAAAATGCGAGGCTTGACATGCTTGTCATATTGGGCCTTGACATGCTTTTTCTGGGCTTCTATTACTAGGGTGGCATCACGTCGAGTTTCGTCTAATCGCATTAGATACAATAGACATTCTTCTTCAGCAGAAGTGTTGGGTAGGAGTTCAACAACTAGCTTCAGAGAGGGTATCTCGCATTCTATAGGGAGAATGGCTTCCACACCATAGACTAACCGAAAAGGTGTAAACCAAGTAGCATACTTGACGGATGTCCGGTACGCCCACAATGCCGAAAACAACATTGTGTGCCAACTTGTTTTATGAATCCCTATCATCCGTCGAATCATAGTTATGAGAACTTTGTTGATCGCTTCGACCTGGCCATTAGCTTGTGGATAATAGGGCATTGAGTTATCATGGCGAAGACCCAACTTTTCCGTAAGTTCAGACATCATAAAATTCCTAAAGTGTCTACTGTGATCAGTGATGATAGCTTGGGGAACACCAAAATGAGTTATGACGTGATTAAAAAGAAACAATATTGTGGTCTTTCCAGTGTTGTCAAATGTCGGCATCGCCTCGGCCCATTTCGTAAAGTAATCAATGGCCACAATGATGTAACCATGCCCCCCAGTCGAGTGAGGATGACATGTCATGAAATCGATGCCCCATTTCGCAAAGGGACCAACTGAGACCACAGGATGAAGAGGAGCAGGATGTGACCGAATTTTCTGGTTGTAGGTCTGGCAGGCATGGCATTTCTGAACAGCAATAATGCAGTCATTAAACAAAGAAGGCCAAAAATACCCTGCGCATAAGATCTTCTGGGCAGTAGCATACCCAGACATATGACCACCACATGCTCCGGAATGGCAGTCATTCAGAGCTTTCTCATCTTCGTCGAATGTTAGACAACGTCAAAAAACAGAGTCAATCCCCCGATGATAAAGAGTATCCCCGAGGATAATGTATTGATGAGCTTGATAGCGGATGCGACGTTGATCAGTACTAGACAAAGTAGGCCGGAAAGTCTGGGTTTGGAGATATATAATGATATCCCCATACCAAAGATCATTAGTGTTGATAAGGAAAAGAGATTCATCGGGTAATGAATCAACTGCTACATTTTCCATTGCAGAATGAGGAAAATCGCATATCAACTCAGCAAAAACTAAGGATTTCTTGCACTTGGCTGGGTCGAATTCCAAGTCAAACTCCTGGAGTATCACAATCCATTTGGAGTATTTGGCCCCTAGCAATTGACGTGTCAAAATATGTTGCATAGGGTTGCAATGAGAAATCACCGTAGTCTTGCGTGAGAGGATATAGTGCCGGAAGCGTTGGACGGCTTGAACGGCAGCCAAGGCCAGTTTTTCGACATGTTGATACTTGATTTCAATGGGTGTGAGACTTCGACTCAAGTAGTAAATAACATGTTCTTCATGCGCATCATCCTCTTGGACGAGAACCATGCCAATAGTGTACTCCGAGGCAGCAAGATAAAGGAAATAATCGCGACTGTAATCGGGGGGGGAGAGAAGCGGAGCTGGCGTTAGGGACAACTTCAAAGTTTCAAAAGCATTGTTGGCAATGGTATCCCAGACGAACTCTGAATCTTTCTTTAATAGTCGTGTAAATCCACGAGTAATCTCGGCGTAGTTTGGGATAAAACGACAAAGAAAGTTTGCTTTCCCCTGCAAACTTTGCAACTGGCGCAGTGTAGAAGGAGGAGGGTGATTAAGAATCGCCTCAACCGTTAAAGGATCCACCCGGATCCCTTGACGTGAAACGATAAAACCTAGAAGACAGCCAGATTCTACACAGAAGACGCATTTATGAGGATTTAAACGGATCTGGTAGAACCGACAGCGAATGAAAATGGATTGGAGGTGGGTTGGGTGATCGACTCTGCGCATATAATGAGTGGGTAAATCGTCCAAATAGGGTTGAACGATATGTTTGATATCATGAAAAGCATAAGACATCGCACGTTGAAAAGTTGCGCCCGCATTCTTAAGACCGAAAGGGAGTTTCCGATAGACAAAAGTACCCCAAGGACAAATAAAAGCAGTCTTATGTTGATCCTCAGGAGCAATGTTAATTTGATTATAGTTGGAGAAACCATCCATGAGAGAGAATATTTCACTTTCGGCGCAATCATCGACAATCTGATCGATGAAGGGGGTAGNATCAATGGCCACAATGATGTAACCATGCCCCCCAGTCGAGTGAGGATGACATGTCATGAAATCGATGCCCCATTTCGCAAAGGGACCAACTGAGACCACAGGATGAAGAGGAGCAGGATGTGACCGAATTTTCTGGTTGTAGGTCTGGCAGGCATGGCATTTCTGAACAGCAATAATGCAGTCATTAAACAAAGAAGGCCAAAAATACCCTGCGCATAAGATCTTCTGGGCAGTAGCATACCCAGACATATGACCACCACATGCTCCGGAATGGCAGTCATTCAGAGCTTTCTCATCTTCGTCGAATGTTAGACAACGTCAAAAAACAGAGTCAATCCCCCGATGATAAAGAGTATCCCCGAGGATAATGTATTGATGAGCTTGATAGCGGATGCGACGTTGATCAGTACTAGACAAAGTAGGCCGGAAAGTCTGGGTTTGGAGATATATAATGATATCCCCATACCAAAGATCATTAGTGTTGATAAGGAAAAGAGATTCATCGGGTAATGAATCAACTGCTACATTTTCCATTGCAGAATGAGGAAAATCGCATATCAACTCAGCAAAAACTAAGGATTTCTTGCACTTGGCTCGGTCGAATTCCAAGTCAAACTCCTGGAGTATCACAATCCATTTGGAGTATTTGGCCCCTAGCAATTGACGTGTCAAAATATGTTGCATAGGGTTTCAATGAGAAATCACCGTAGTCTTGCGTGAGAGGATATAGTGCCGGAAGCATTGGACGGCTTGAACGGCAGCCAAGGCCAGTTTTTCGACATGTTGATACTTGATTTCAATGGGTGTGAGACTTCGACTCAAGTAGTAAATAACATGTTCTTCATGCGCATCATCCTCTTGGACGAGAACCATGCCAATAGTGTACTCCGAGGCAGCAAGATAAAGGAAATAATCGCGACTGTAATCGGGGGGGGAGAGAAGCGGAGCTGGCGTTAGGGACAACTTCAAAGTTTCAAAAGCATTGTTGGCAATGGTATCCCAGACGAACTCTGAATCTTTCTTTAATAGTCGTGTAAATCCACGAGTAATCTCGGCGTAGTTTGGGATAAAACGACAAAGAAAGTTTGCTTTCCCCTGCAAACTTTGCAACTGGCGCAGTGTAGAAGGAGGAGGGTGATTAAGAATCGCCTCAACCGTTAAAGGATCCACCCGGATCCCTTGACGTGAAACGATAAAACCTAGAAGACAGCCAGATTCTACACAGAAGACGCATTTATGAGGATTTAAACGGATCTGGTAGAACCGACAGCGAATGAAAATGGATTGGAGGTGGGTTGGGTGATCGACTCTGCGCATATAATGAGTGGGTAAATCGTCCAAATAGGGTTGAACGATATGTTTGATATCATGAAAAGCATAAGACATCGCACGTTGAAAAGTTGCGCCCGCATTCTTAAGACCGAAAGGGAGTTTCCGATAGACAAAAGTACCCCAAGGACAAATAAAAGCAGTCTTATGTTGATCCTCAGGAGCAATGTTAATTTGATTATAGTTGGAGAAACCATCCATGAGAGAGAATATTTCACTTTCGGCGCAATCATCGACAATCTGATCGATGAAGGGGGTAGNGTTGATAAGGAAAAGAGATTCATCGGGTAATGAATCAACTGCTACATTTTCCATTGCAGAATGAGGAAAATCGCATATCAACTCAGCAAAAACTAAGGATTTCTTGCACTTGGCTGGGTCGAATTCCAAGTCAAACTCCTGGAGTATCACAATCCATTTGGAGTATTTGGCCCCTAGCAATTGACGTGTCAAAATATGTTGCATAGGGTTGCAATGAGAAATCACCGTAGTCTTGCGTGAGAGGATATAGTGCCGGAAGCGTTGGACGGCTTGAACGGCAGCCAAGGCCAGTTTTTCGACATGTTGATACTTGATTTCAATGGGTGTGAGACTTCGACTCAAGTAGTAAATAACATGTTCTTCATGCGCATCATCCTCTTGGACGAGAACCATGCCAATAGTGTACTCCGAGGCAGCAAGATAAAGGAAATAATCGCGACTGTAATCGGGGGGGAAGAGAAGCGGAGCTGGCGTTAGGGACAACTTCAAAGTTTCAAAAGAATTGTTGGCAATGGTATCCCAGACGAACTCTGAATATTTATTTAATAGCCGCGTAAATCCACGAGTAATCTCGGCGTAGTTTGGGATAAAACGACAAAGAAAGTTTGCTTTCCCCTGCAAACTTTGCAACTGGCGCAGTGTAGAAGGAGGAGGGTGATTAAGAATCACCTCAACCGTTAAAGGATCCACCCGGATCCCTTGACGCGAAACGATAAAACCTAGAAGACAGCCAGATTCTACACAGAAGACGCATTTATGAGGATTTAAACGGATCTGGTAGAACCGACAGCGAATGAAAATGGACTGGAGGTGGGTTGGGTGATCGACTCTGCGCATAGAATGAGTGGGTAAATCGTCCAAATAGGGTTGAACGATATGTTTGATATCATGAAAAGCATAAGACATCGCACGTTGAAAAGTTGCGCCTGCATTCTTAAGACCGAAAGGGAGTTTCCGATAGACAAAAGTACCCCAAGGACAAATAAAAGCAGTCTTATGTTGATCCTCAGGAGCAATGTTAATTTGATTATAGCTGGAGAAACCATCCATGAGAGAGAATATTTCACTTTCGGCGCAATCATCGACAATTTGATCGATGAAGGGGGTAGGAAAGTTGTCTTTGGGACAAGCTTTGTTAATATACCTATAATCAACGCATACACGAATGGTGCCTCCTTTTTTGTCAATCGGGATAGGATTGGAAACCCAGTCTGTAAGAGCCACCGGATAAATAAAGCCGGCTTTCAGAAGTTTCTCAACTTCAAGTTTGATAGTAGCCGCTTTACGTGGGTGAACTGGACGAAGGCGTTGCCGGACGGGTTTGGCGTCAGGGTATGTCTTTATCTCATGTACAACAATTGTAGGGTCGATACCTGGCATCTCTTCATATCTCTAGGTGAAGATGTCACGAAATTCTTTGAAAAGGGATGTATACGTGACGATTTCATTGGAAGAACACGAAGCTCCAATATGGACATTTTCGACAATCCCAGGTTTGATGGATATGTCAATGGGAATCGTGGGCGAGATATTACTTAAGTTCTCTTCAGCAAACACATCGTGTGCATTCATGGGAACAGTCGAGATGACGACAACGGTCGACGGAGTTGAAATCCGTTGGTAGTTCTCAAGAGTATGTTGCTCCAAAAAGAGGATGGAATGATGATGTCCATCATCCCAAGGGGTGTCCTCCATGATGGACATGATCATCTCGTTAGTGGGAAAAATAACACGAAAAGGATCGGGAGACAACTCATCAAGAGGGGGAGTAGAAAGTGTTTCCGATTGAATGGCCTGATAGGCGGACTCAACCGGACTTAACGACATTTCGTCGCCGAAACGAATATGATCGCCAGGGTCAGGGACTACCCAAGGGTCGTGAGACGCGGGAAGTTCATGAGGAAAAGTGGAGATCATGTTGATAGAAGCAACAGACGGGCGTGGAATAGCGGGCGGTGGAATGGGGAAAGTACCCATTAATGAGGAGTCCTTTAGAAGGCCTACACCGACGTTCTCATAACCCGGAGGGGTTTTAGCAATAAACGGTGCATTGCCAGTATGGGTATCATAATTGAAGAAGGCAAGTTGGTCGACGGTAAAAACCTTTCCTTGATGAGGGAAACGTACTACACGGAAAAGTGTCGACACAATTGCACGCATGGAATCGATCCAGCTGCGGCCAAGCAGAAGATTATAATCAAGGGGAGCATCGAAGACTTCCACTTCAACTTGGACCGTTTTACCTTTTAGCATGATAGGCAACGAAGGAAGAACACCGTAGGGCTTAAAACCAGAGCCATTGAAGGCTTTAAGAGTGTTTTTTGATTCATTCAAGGGAGGAGAGCCTATGGCTTTCCAACAAGAAAAAGACATTACACATGTCGAGGCACCCTCATCGATAACAGGTCGGCAAATGTTCTTGTCAGAGACAACAACTTGTATCTGAAACGCGAGTTGAGGGGGTAACCTTGGAATGTGATCTTCCAAATCAAAGACTATTAAATTCGTATCCATTGGGTCAATTCCACCGATATCTTTCAACAGTTCCTTTTGTTGTGCAGGACAAGTTTGAAGGACTTCAAGGGATGACATCGCAGAAGGTGCTTGAGCCAGATCTTCAACTATGTTGTAGTTCTGGGCTGCACGAGCATGAGAATTGAAAGCCTATTTCCAAAAGACACCCTTTGGGGGGGGTCGCAGAACTGTGTCGAGGCTCGTTCGTTTGAGATGAAGAGGACCGTTGGTAGGTGGAGTCGTTGGAGAGGGTTGTACCAAAGCAGGAGGTAAATCGTCAACCTTCACCTTAGATGGAGAATAATCTTTGGCTTGAGTCGTGAGTGCAACGTTGTTCTGCTTAGAATCACCAGTACACATCAAAACATATGATGTAGTAGAAGAGGATGGTTGGTCATGAATGACCAACTGAGCATGTTGTTGAGATGGNTTGGAAACCCAGTCTGTAAGAGCCACCGGATAAATAAAGCCGGCTTTCAGAAGTTTCTCAACTTCAAGTTTGATAGTAGCCGCTTTACGTGGGTGAACTGGACGAAGGCGTTGCCATACGGGTTTGGCGTCGGGGTATGTCTTTATCTCATGTACAACAATTGCAGGGTCGATACCTGGCATCTCTTCATATCTCTAGGTGAAGATGTCACGAAATTCTTTGAAAAGGGATGTATACGTGACGATTTCGTTGGAAGAACACGAAGCTCCAATATGGACATTTTCGACAATCCCAGGTTTGATGGATATGTCAATGGGAATCGTGGGCGAGATATTACTTAAGTTCCCTTCAGCAAACACATCGTGTGCAGTCATGGGAACAGTCGAGATGACGACAACGATCGATGGAGTTGAAATCCGTTGGTAGTTCTCAAGAGTATGTTGCTCCAAAAAGAGGATGGAATGATGATGTCCATCATCCCAAGGGGTGTCCTCCATGATGGACATGATCATCTCGTTAGTGGGAAAAATAACACGAAAAGGATCGGGAGACAACTCATCAAGAGGGGGAGTAGAAAGTGTTTCCGATTGAATGGCCTGATAGGCGGACTCAACCGGACTTAACGACATTTCGTCGCCGAAACGAATATGATCGCCAGGGTCAGGGACTACCCAAGGGTCGTGAGACGCGGGAAGTTCATGAGGAAAAGTGGAGATCATGTTGATAGAAGCAACAGACGGGCGTGGAATAGCGGGCAGTGGAATGGGGAAAGTACCCATTAATGAGGAGTCCTTTAGAAGGCCTACACCGACGTTCTCATAACCCGGAGGGGTTTTAGCAATAAACGGTGCGTTGCCAGTATGGGTATCATAATTGAAGAAGGCAAGTTGGTCGACGGTAAAAACCTTTCCTTGATGAGGGAAACGTACTACACGGAAAAGTGTCGACACAACTGCACGCATGGAATCGATCCAGCTGCGGCCAAGCAGAAGATTATAATCAAGGGGAGCATCGAAGACTTCCACTTCAACTTGGACCGTTTTACCTTTTAGCATGATAGGCAATGAAGGAAGAACACCGTAGGGCTTAAAACCATAGCCATTGAAGGCTTTAAGAGTGTTTTGTGATTCATTCAAGGGAGGAGAGCCTATGGCTTTCCAACAAGAAAAAGACATTACACATGTCGAGGCACCCTCATCGATAACAGTTCGGCAAATGTTCTTGTCAGAGACAACAACTTGTATCTGAAATGCGAGTTGAGGGGGTAACCTTGGAATGTGATCTTCCAAATCAAAGACTATTAAATTTGTATCCATTGGGTCAATTCCACCGATATCTTTCAACAGTGCCTTTTGTTGTGCAGGACAAGTTTGAAGGACTTCAAGGGATGACATCGCAGAAGGTGCTTGAGCCAGATCTTCAACTATGTTGTAGTTCTGGGCTGCACGAGCATGAGAATTGAAAGCCTATTTCCGAACGACACCCTTTGGGGGGGGTCGCAGAACTGTGTCGAGGCTCGGTCGTTTGAGATGAAGAGGACCGTTGGTAGGTGGAGTCGTTGGAGAGGGTTGTACCAAAGCAGGAGGTAAATCGTCAACCTTCACCTTAGATGGAGAATAATCTTTGGCTCGAGTCGTGAGTGCAACGTTGTTCTGCTTAGAATCACCAGTACACATCAAAACATATGATGTAGTAGAAGAGGATGGTTGGTCATGAATNATTGAGAGGGGGTTGAGTTACACTACCTTGAGGAACTTGTCCACCAACCGGAAATTGATAACTTGGAGTGAATGATGGAATAGTGCCACTAGGATTAGGATTGCTTGTGGAAGACGAAGAAGGTCCTTCAAAAGGAAATTGAGGGAGTGTGGGTACAAAACCGCGAAGAAAATGCCCAGAAGAAGAAGGACCACTAGGAGAGTCGGATGGAGTTTGCGCAGGATTAGGAATGGAAGCACTCAACGCATGGTATCCAGGTGGTAGTGTCGGATTGACATTGGACATTCGCGGTGTGTTGATGGGAGCAAGACTAACCACAGGAAAACCGGTTGGAACACTCTAAGTAGTTGCAAGATGGGCCATTTTGGCAGGGACAGTAAAGTGATCAGCAGTAGTCAACGGTACTGTCTCTAGATTAGAGATTTAGGAAATCACAGGAGGATTAATTTCAGAAATCATAGGTGAACCTGGACCAAACAGGTCGCGTCTGAAAACACCTGTAGTCCAAAAAGGATCTTGGCCTTCTAAACCGGGAAAGAGTCCAGTCAGAGATCTGGAATACACAACAATTAAGTCTCCGGAAGAGTCTGCTCGCTTAAAATGTCTCTCAGAATAGGGGTTAAGTCTAAAGTTCTCTCGAGTATTTGTAATTTGAAAACATTCTAGAGAGTCAGTGCGTTCCACTTGTGGTGTGGTGACGACTGGGACTTCACTCTGCCGAGGAGAGCCTCCAGGTGTGCTTGTGGGCAAGGGTTGCGAACCTTTCAGATGCTTTGGAGATAAACCTTGCATTCTATGTGAACGACATGGAGGAGCTATTGTAAACAAACGACAAACTTCGCGAATAAAATCCTATGGTCAACTTCGAGAAACAAACAGCACGCGCTAGTAAACAAAATCTATGAAGCAACAGCAAGCAAACAAGACCTTCTAATTTTGAAGCCACTAGTTGGTGATGAAATCCAACATCGCAACAATGAGATGAGAAGGGGTTGGGCTAGGGTGGAAAAGTTACGCTGACGACCTGCTTAACGGACTTACACCCTGGTGCAAGCTCCCACACATAATCGTGGGTATATCCTCCAAGGAGCCCGAGTGAGTTTGGTCAACGTCAATTCCAGGTACCATGAAGAATTTCCCCTCCACAGTCACCTTGGGTAAGAATCTAGAGAGATAGGCCACTAAGGTCACCACCAACAACAATAAAGCCTGGGGGAACAGTCAACAGTCCAATCCACACGTAAGGGCAGGGTATCTAGCCCGCAATCAACTCAAAAGGCTTCCACTCATCATTGTGGGTATACCTCCGAGTGATCCCCATAATAC
>JZKD02S1759272.1:0-12303 GCA_000966675.3 Picea glauca
GTACTTACAGAGAATATCTCATAGTGTCTCACTATTATAGGCCACGAAATGTCCATGTTGAGTGAGAAATGCACCCACAACAAAATCTGAAGCATCTGTCTCAATCTCAAATGGTGGTTGCAGGTCAAGTAATGAGAGTATCAGGGATGAGCACAAGCACTGCTTCAAATCATTGAATGATTTTTGTTGCAATTGGTCACACACACATTTTTCCTTGCCACAACACCTAGTCACTTGGTTAAGGGGCCATGCAATGTGGGATAATCCAAACATGAACCTACGATAGAAATTGGCAAGGCATAAGAAGCTCCAGAGCTCAATGAGTGTGGTTGAGGTTGGACAATCATGGATGACTTGGATTTTGGCTGGATCAACATGCACCCCATGCTCATCCATAATGTATCCTAGGTACTAGACCTTGTTCATGCCAAAGGAGCATTTTTCCAAATTTCCATATAGCTTGTGTTGCTGCAGAGTGTGCAAAACCTGTTGAATGTGTTGAAAGTGTTCCGCCAAATTCTTGTTGAAGATGAGGATTTCATCCAAATACACTACCACAAAATAGTTGGTGAAAGGACACATGTTATCATCCATCATCCTCATGAAAAATTTTGGGGCATTTTTCAAGCCAAAGGGCATGACCAACCATTCAAAAAGACCTTCTTTGGACTTGAAGGCAGTCTTCCATACATCATTTTTCTCTATTGGGACCTGGTGGTAGCCGAAATTCAGATCAATATTACTGAAGTATTTGTCCCCCTTGAGCTGGTCGAGGAGATCGTCAATTCTGGGAATTGGGTATCAGTTCCTAACTATGATTTTATTTAGGGCCTGGTAATCAATGCAGAGTCGTCAGGACCCATCTTTCTTTTGCAGAAGCACAATTGGGCTTCCAAAAGGTGATGAGATTGGGTGGGTGTGCCCCTTTTCAATCATCTCTTGGATTTGGCATTTGATTTCCTCATTTTTTGACAGAGAGTAGTGATAGATTGGCCCATTAGGTAGCAGTTTGTCGGGGATCAGATCGATTGAGTTCTTGACTTGACAATGAAAAGGTACCCCACTGGGTGAGGAGAAGATGTCTTTGTATTCTTCCATGACCTTATCCACTTGCTTATGCTAGGTGGAGAGACCTATCGCAGAGGCCATGTATGTGGATACAACCTTGCACTCACTCTGAGCGTGAATCACGAAAAAGATAAACTTCTCAGTCTGAGAGATGACCTTCCTGCATTTCTTGGAAGAGATCAAGGAAATGGTGGTATATGGGACTACCTCTGGTATCGTATATAATGTCTTGTCCAAAGTAATAATAAGACTACGAGGCCTAGACTCATATATAACATGAATTTTCCATAAATAAGGATGGCCCAAAAGAACATCAAAAACTTCAAGGGGGGCGACATCACACAATACCTCATCTTTGAAGGGATTGATGGTGTAGGTCAGCCGACACTGTTGGATAACACAGAGATATCTGCCTTGGAGGAGCCATTCAATGGTGTACAACTGTGAGTGTGATGATGTCGACAGAGCTAACTTCTTGATGACCTCTCCTGATATGAGGTTCTTATGTCTATCTATATCAATGATGAAGTGAAACGGATTACCCTTCACCCACATCTGTGAATGAAAGAGGAACTCACCTTCCTTTAGTTCACCAGGTTTGTCGGGCTGGACCTTGGTGGTGGTGGCAATGGTGGCACTGGGTTCTGCATCAATCATCCATCTTCCTTTTTCAGGTTCTGACTTACAGTTGGATCCTACATCTGATTTAGAGGATTTCACCTCGGCCACCAATGACTGATTTGAGTGGAATTCAACGATGTTATGCCACGGGCTCTTATGGAACTCACACCATTTCCTAATGTCTTTCTTTATCTTCCCATTGTCCTTCTTTGTTTGTGGTTTGGACTGGTTGTCCTGAGGCTACCCATCCTTTCTATTCCCTTTGTTCTATTGGTTGGGGCCTCCTTTTCCCTTATTCTACTGTGAGGGGTGTGCAGACCCAAACTATCACATCTTCTGTTTAAGCTTTTGCTTGATTTTGACAACATATCAATAGGCTGCACCCAAGGATGAAATGTCAAGAAATTCCATTTCTATATAGATGTATCTATTCATACTACAACAATACTTGAGAATCATATGTCTCTAAGAGTATTTGATAACCATGTTGGTGCACAAGGTATGCAAGACATTTGTGAACTCTAGCATTGTTTGGTCCCTTTCCTATCACGGTGTGGTCCATCTTGTATATAAGTCGTCATAACTTCCAACATGGTAGTATTTTTCCTTAATAGCATCCCTGAAGGAACCCCAAGTGGGTGCAACTACAAATAATTTAGATCCCTTTGTTTCCTTTTTCTTATATAAAGTCTTGAACCAATCTTTGACATGGGGGACGACCTAAAGGAGTGCAAATGTAATCTTTTCTCTATCAGAAAAGTTGTGGACAAAAAAATATCCTTCTAGGAGGTTTAACCATTTATCTAAAACATCTGCATCTATTTGACCTTCAAATATAGGAATATCAAAATTGATATGTACCTTGAAGGGGGTGGTGCCTCTGCTTGAGGTAGATGTGTCACATGTCGACAATCGTCGAAGGATTTGTGCAAATTTGTCCATCATCAAGTTCCTATGTCCCTCGAGGGCTTCCTCGAGCAACATTTTGAAAGGATCTTCTATCCCGTCATCTTTATTTTCTCTGGCCATGGAAGTTTTCTTGGGCGTGCGAGAGAATTTTTCCTCATGAGAAACAAGCTTGAGACCCAAATCTCTATACCATGACCTCATCGGGGACATGCACTAAAAAGTACAAGGAGAAAACTGCTCCGATACCACTGATCTAGATTTATGAGTGGAACAAAATGAAAACAGATATATATAACATTAACACATAGAAATAGTGAATAATAACAGAGACACAATAAAACTTGACTTTTGTTAAATAAAAAATATGTTAAAACTGTAAAATACAGACTGAAACAAGCTTGCTAGAATGGTGGCAGCTCATCTTTGAGAAGATATGTGATGGCTACACTAATTCGTAAGAATATGAGTACAATGAGGCTCCAAATGCCTTTTTAAATCAAACATGAATGCTAAAACCATAGATATACAAAAACCTATCCCTAGGAGATGAAACACCAAAAGTCATGTGGGCCCCATTGGGGTAAGTTGGTACATCAATTTCCTAGGGTTGTAAATTTACAACCACCCTATAATATAAATGTAGACCAAATGTCACTATCACAAACTCTGCCACTGTCATTGTCACAGTCGTTGTCACTATGTCTCTGTCACTGTCACTTTTTCTCTGTCACTGTCACTGTCTCATCAACCTGTATCTTCTCATCAACCAACTAGCACCTCTAACATACCATGCATCAAATGTATACCAATATACATACTATCTCATGCATCAATCATGAACCAAAAGATACATCAACAATGAATAGTAAATCATGAACTAGAGCATCAAACATGTGTTAACCTTTACCATCAACCATATGTATATCTATACCATATCATCAAAGAAGTATCTCAAATAAATAATGCATGTCCCTCATGCATATGCCACCATACAACATGGATATGCCTCAACCATGTACAAACCATGTCATACATTGAACCATATATATGAGTGCTCCTCACTCAACCAAGTAACCAAGATATACCATATCCAAATACCAAATCAACCATACCAAGTATGCCTCAAACATACACCATACCATGAAAATAAGTAACAATCAAAACAAGGATATGACCATACCAATACCTTTGTAGCTGACCTAAAATAGTAAGATGCTAATCTGTAACCTTCATTTCAGACTCTAGGGACCTTGTACCAACAACTACTCAAATTTTCATGAGCTTTTCACATGTATGGAACTTTCTCTTCTATAACTTGGGTATATACACCATTTTCTTCACTGCATCCCACATATATATTCTCCCTTACTGACTTGCAACTCACATATACCTTAGAAATTAGGGTTTTCTATAACTTTGAGATTTTTCATCGTTGACCCTTCTTTGCTAGCTCAGAAAATGATGCTACAACCTTAGCAAAAGATCACTACATCACAAGAAAGATAAGTAATGAATAAGTGTGTGAGTGTACTTGTGAATGACTCCTTGAGGTGTTTATATATTGGTTCTAGGTAAATCCGCTCCTTAATTTATGGATTCTGGGGTTTTCTTNTGATGAGAACCGTTAACAAGTGCGATGGAAATCACCATTGATGTCAATGAATCCCAAGGTACCCTAGTACAATCCAACGAATGTGAATAAATGAGTTGAATTCAAACACTCGATGGAATCTCCCAATCAGGAGTCAATGATGTGAACCCACTGTTGGAAGCGAAAAGGCCTTCCATTGAGGCATGCAGGCTCTAAGGTACTAAATGATTTCTAATTTTTATTCCTGGATAATGAGTTGAAGTCGATAGGAAAATACTCGTCACAGAAGGGCCATAATGTATCCCCCATAAATGACACAAAATAAGTAACATATATGAAGTAGATCAGAGCATGAAGTGATTTGAAATTGACTCAGGGAAGACCGACATGGTAGAAAATTTATAACTACAGATGGTCAACTCGATAGAAGGCTTATTCAAGTTGGACTTCTCTTGAACATATGAACAACACGACAATAGTCTTAGCAACATTGACTCAAGGAGGACCCGACATATGGACATGTGGATGGCCAAATGAAAGACAAATTGATTTCCCAACCTAGATACAATGATGAATGGGG
Source organism: Picea glauca (assembly GCA_000966675.3). Taxonomy (NCBI): domain Eukaryota; kingdom Viridiplantae; phylum Streptophyta; class Pinopsida; order Pinales; family Pinaceae; genus Picea; species Picea glauca. The sequence goes on from JZKD02S1759272.1 coordinate 4,770, forward strand.
GTGTCATGTTCAAGAGCGACTATTACTGCCACTAACACAAATACAGAGACATGTTTCTTTCCCAAGTCTCCCCTACCATTTCTAGTGAGTACCTCTTTAATTTTACGCAAGATTGAGGAGAATAACATATGCTTGTTGATGTAATCTCATCCTTTGGATGAGTCCCTCAGAGTATGTTTAACGAACCCTAAGAAAGAGTGGTTCGATCCCATATGGGTCTTTTGATGTTTGTTTAATGAGTCCAGGGAAAGAAAAATCAGGGGTTTTTCATGTTTAGAGAGTCTAAAAAACACTTAAAGAGAAATCCATCAGGTCCTTTTTCGTAAATTAATCTGACGTGATCGAAAAAGTGATAACCTACTGCTCGTCAGATGTTTTCTTCAAACACTTTTACGAATGTGAAAAGAACAAGGTCACTCGACAATATTTTCGTTTTTATGGAGCATGAAAAGAGCTTAAAGGATACTCCATAGGTTTCATTTTTTGTGTTACCATTACAATTCCAAAAAAGAGATAAAAGCATACTCGATTACATTCTCATTGATTTATGAGCATGAGAAAGAACAAAAACTAAGCTCGAAGTTTTTCCTGAAAAACCCTAAAAGGATCTGTACATGTGAAAAATGTATAAAAACAGACCAAAAAAGGAATCCTTGTTCCAATGTTTCATTCCTAGACTTTTCATTTGCAAAAAATCATCACTTGCAAATTCGTTAGGACTTTAGGGTTTAGGTAAAATATATAAAATAATATAGAAATACAAATGAAAAAGTGAAAAATTCAACAAAAAAGGGTAAGAACTTCATTTCATTATTCCATTTGTTATTTCACCCAAACCTTGCTCTAAAACCTCCTATTTACCTCGATTTTCCACTGCGGATTGTGGAGGGCACAACTGATCATTCGACGAACAGTCTCCACAGAACAAGTAATTTTCATCTGTTTCAACTTTCTATGGATCAAAATTTGTTTTTCATTGGTTAAAATTTAACTTTTGAGTTAATTTTTTTAGGGTACCTATGCGCGGAGGTCATCGCATGTGCCCTATATCAGGCCCTATGATGATCTAGGGTCATCGCAGGAGACCCTGTAGCTATCCTACAATGAATATGCACTGTACGGATGCCCAACCTTGCGATGTGCGCAGTTCAAATTTTCTTTTAAGATGAATTTTCCAATAAAAAATCCCCAAGGAAGAAGATAAATATGTTAATCTATCTTTATTGTTCCNAGAAAGATAAGTAATGAATAAGTGTGTGAGTGTACTTGTGAATGACTCCTTGAGGTGTTTATATATTGGTTCTAGGTAAATCCGCTCCTTAATTTATGGATTCTGGGGTTTTCTTGTTACAACAACTTTACCCTTTTGACCAATACTTACAACAAACTAGGGGCTTTCTGTCCACTCTTCGAGGCTTCCAACTTTACATGGCCATATCTCCCTAACTTTGAGAAACCACATGGCATTCCACATATAGTAGAAAATGGCACGAAGAGTACTTTCCATCTATGAGGGTCTTTCCTACATTCACATTATTCTTTCTATCCATATTATTCATTCAACTCTGGGTACAAAAAACACATCGTCGGGACTACCATAATTCTTCAAGGGTTGACATCAATCTCTAAGACCACTCTCCAATGGTTGACATCAATGACAACCAACTGTCCAACAAGCACTATAGTTTACAACAGATATTCTTTCATCTTTGGTATTACAACAAGGAGAACGATAGAATTATGACCCTCATGTCATAATTTCATAAAAAAGAGTTTCACATGGTCAAAGTCCTTATTAACATCAAAAAAAATATCAATTGGAGATATTTGCAAATCAAGACAGTTGGAAATATGTTTTGAAAATTATACAAATCCATGGTAAAGCACCTAACCAGTCAACAAAGTCCACAATTACACAAACTCCACAACAATTTGAAAATACATACAAAAGGAAACATTTAGAGTCTGCTTTAAAGAGTTCAGAAATAGAGGAAGAAGGATCATCTAAGAAGAAGAAATTAGAATAAATTGAAGAAGAGGAAATAGATCTACCTGAAGAAATAATTCCAAAGAAAATGGGCCTTGTTGTGACTATAGAAGTGATGTCTATAGTAAATCTCAAAGGTGTAGAAGCTCAAAGTGAGACATATTCAAGAACCAGTGATCAATCAAAATAATTGGACCAAGTTCAGCAGTTTATGGAAGTTAGAAAGGTAGGTGCAAGCATTAAGAAAAGTATGATTCCTAAAATCTATGACCATGATACAAATTAGACCCGAATCATCTCATATGTAGACTAGAAAAAAGGGAGGTTGCATATAGTAGTCATGGATCCAAAGGATAAAAAAAAAGTAACAAATATTTCTATTTATTTGAATAATAATCATCCTTTGGATAAATTTTATTTGCACAGACAAACTGTAGAGATGATAAAAAAGGATTCTATGATAACCAATCTTGGAATCAAGAAACTTCAAGCCATCAATGATAAACTAATAACTCAGTTGAAGAATGAAAAGTTGGCTACTAGAACTAGACATATAAGAGTGGAGGAGTTATAACAATGGATAATAGAACTTGGAAAAAATCCAAAAGATGATACATACATACAATCATTGATGAAAACAAAAGACAAAGAAATCCAAGTTCTTAAAAGAAAATCAAAATACTAGGAATTGACCATGTACAAACTCTAGAACTCCAAGAAATCCATGCTGAGAAAGATCAACTTGTCAGGAAAATGGTAGATATGGGTGAACATATGGAAATGTACGAAAAACAGATTGAAATTTTAAAAGGAGGATCTTCTTCTTTCTAATCAACAGAAACATCAGATCCAATAGCTGCACTATCAAGAGCATTATCATATCTAAATATGAAAGGTGTTGAAATTGAAATCCTAGAAAAAACAATATCAAAGAAGAAAGAAGAAATCAAAGACAAAACTATTTCAGAATATCAAAAGTTGAAGGCTAAAATGTTGACTAACATGGAACAGATGAAGTCTAAGTTGTCAGGAAAACCATATTTGGTAGGAGCCAAGCATCTCATCTAGGATGAAATTATCAGTGAAGTAGCCTGGCTTTGGGATTCAAAATCATAGATGATGAAATGTTGTTGGTGGATGAAGGAGATGAAGTGATAAAAAAATCATTTCATGGATTGGGAACAAGACCACAAGCAGCCACTCAGATCATAAAATTATTGAATTCAAATTCTAGAGAAACACTTTTGAAGAAAGGTGTTAATTACAGAACAACAATGGTGATGGAAACTAAAAGAATCTTCACAAAGAGGAATATGATACAACAAGATCAGAATGAATGCATAGCATTGAAAAGGAGCGTGGAATATTTCTCCAACAAATTTGAGAATTTAGTGAAAATAGAGTTACTTTCAGCCTGGGATAAAGATGTCAAGTTATTATCATATGAAAACTACAGAATTTTTTTGTGTATCTCCAGGGAAAAAGTTGATAAGATTCAGAACATGACCAACTCTTTAAGAGGTCAAACCATTTTCGATCTACTCATATATGACTTCTATCTTTTATGGAAGACAAATAAATTATTCTCATATACCCCTACATACGCGAAATACACTAAGTTGAATATTGCATTTAGACAAATGAAATATTTCAATTACCCTTCAGATGTGACTTGGAATCTTCTCCTCCGACTGTTGGTGATCCGGATTATTTTCAACACGAAATGAGAGTGGAGATATAGTAAAGAAATGTACAGAGATATATAAGATATCCAATAATATAACATATATTTATCATAGATAAAACCATAAACACAGAGATACAATAATACACAATTTCTAATAATGAGAGAAATGTACAAAACTGTAGAAATACAGAGTGAAAGACTCACTAGAATGGTGGCAACTTATCTCTGAGAAGATATGTGATGGATACTCAAATTCTCAAGAAGATGATTATTACAATGAGGCTCCAAAGTCATTTTAACATAAAGAAAATCCAAAAGCCTAACTCCATAGGATGAAAAGTCAACAATTTTTTGGACCCCATTTTGGGTAGTTTGGTGTATCAAATTCCCTGGGGCATAACTTTGGAATATGATCTTCGTTTGGAGTGCACAATAGATCGCTGGAAAGGTATCGTCGAGGGGATTCATTTTGGGGGCTCAATAAGAGACTTTATATATCATTGAGGTGTTTGATCCCGAAAATACTTCACTTAGGCCCTCAAAATGGCCCTAAAAGTTTAGGAACCGAAAAATTGCTAAAAATAGTAAATTGCCAGAAAATTGTTTTGAGAAACTGTTATGGGATTAATCAGTAAATGCGGACATAAATAGATCTCCCTAGATACACCTATATCTAGAAAAAAACATAACATAATATGACGCTTTCCCTAAGCTCTAACTATTGGTTTCACTATTTAACAAGAGATAAGTAACATACCATTTAAATATCTATCGCTTCCTCTTGCCATTGCCATCCTAGCTCCACTCCGTTGTTCCTGTGATATTGAATCTGCAAGGGAACACAAGCCAACCAAATTGAAAGCAATACAATTAACTTAACGAGAACTTATGTATGTGATCAAGGAATCATACAATAAAACAAAACAAGTTTTATGGGAAAGAAACATATCATTTCATTATATTAAAATGAAAGTGGAGTTTACAACCAAAGCCTTGATGTCAAAGGTCCCCTTTCGATGGCCCTTTGCTCCAACACACACACTTGATCCAACCTTGAATGAAGAGCATCCAAAATGACTTGATGAACTAAAATGAAGCTCTCAAGTATGAGCTAAAGTAGAATTTCTCATCCAATTCTTAGCCTTAGTTTCACCTTAACCTTGTTTTTTCTTTCTTAACCTTTTCCATGAGAGATACCTCTTCATATAGGGGAAAGAGAGATGGTTGAAGAGAGTAGAATGATCCCACAAAATCAAATAAGCGAGTAATATCCAAACCATTCGAACACCACCTCATCTTCTAGAAGATCCCCTTCTAGAAATTTCGTGAAACTTGACCTTTTCCTAGTCTTTTGACATCGTCGCACCCTAGCTATAGAGAAGCATGCAGAGACATCATATTTCAACTTTAGGGTAGGGGGAAACGATCAGGCATCATCGCACCCTGTGTACAGTGTAGCCTGTGATGACCTTTCTTAATAGGGTTTTTGAGAAGAGAAAGCCAATCACTTTCCTCATGGAGAAAGACTCTTTTTATCTTTTTATGGGAACATGAACACATATTATGAATGGGTCACTGGGGTGACCAAAATAATGTGTAACATAATTCCCCCCAAAGTATGAAGTTCGAACTTGTAACAACCGAAATAATTTGTAGAAATGTGTGTGTTTCAGAAATAAGGAGCACACCAATCGGGAACCTGCAAACAATCAAGCATCAACATAATAATATACCATTTTCCAAGGTAGGCATTCCCATACTCAGATTACAAAAAATGGTAAGTGAATCATGGCCACTAAATATACATTGTGGATCCATGTCATTGTGAATCGACATAGCCACTAGGAATACACTGTGGATATATGCTTTAAAATAAATCTAATTCGGACATAGCCACGAGACATACAAAGTGGATCTATGTGTCAATACAAATCATAAATACTCCATCACAACTTGGATCGGAATGATGAGATCCAAGGTATTCATTTCCATCATCCTTAAGTATGAATCTAACCATGTGATTACAGGTGTCGAAGTCGAACATGGTAGAAACCACTTGATTATCGGTCAATGATGAGAACCGTTAACAAGTGCGATGGAAATCACCATTGATGTCAATGAATCCCAAGGTACCCTAGTACAATCCAACGAATGTGAATAAATGAGTTGAATTCAAACACTCGATGCAATCTCCCAATCAGGAGTCAATGACGTGAACCCACTGTTGGAAGCGAAAAGGCCTTCCATTGAGGCATGCAGGCTCTAAGGTACTAAATGATTTCTAAGTTTTATTCCTGGATAATGAGTTGAAGTCGATAGGAAAATACTCGTCACAGAAGGGCCATAATGTATCCCCCATAAATGACACAAAATAAGTAACATATATGAAGTAGATCAGAGCGTGAAGTGATTTGAAATTGACTCAGGGAAGACCGACATGGTAGAAAATTTATAACTACAGATGGTCAACTCGATAGAAGGCTTATTCAGGTTGGACTTCTCTTGAACATATGAACAACACGACAATAGTCTTAGCAACATTGACTCAAGGAGGACCCGACATATGGACATGTGGATGGCCAAATGAGAGACAAATTGATTTCCCAACCCAGATACAATGATGAATGGGGGTGTCATGTTCAAGAGCGACTATTACTGCCACTAACAAAAATACAAAGACATGTTTCTTTCCCAAGTCCCCCCTACCATTTCTAGTGAGTACCTCTTTAATTTTACGCAAGATTGAGGAGGATAACATATGCTTGTTGATGTAATCTCATCCTTTGGATGAGTCCCTCAGAGTATGTTTAACGAACCCTAAGAAAGAGTGGTTTGATCCCATATGGGTCTTTTGATGTTTGTTTAATGAGTCCAAGGAAAGAAAACTCAGGGGTTTTTCATGTTTAGAGAGTCTAAAAAACACTTAAAGAGAAATCCATCAGGTCCTTTTTTGTAAATTAATCTGACGGGATCGAAAAAGTGATAACCTACCGCTCGTCAGATGTTTTCTTCAAACACTTTTACGAATGTGAAAAGAACAAGGTCACTCGACAATATTTTCGTTTTTATGGAGCATGAAAAGAGCTTAAAGGATACTCCATAGGTTTCATTTTTTGTGTTACCATTACAATTCCAAAAAAGAGATAAAAGCATACTCGATTACATTCTCATTGATTTATGAGCATGAGAAAGAACAAAAACTAAGCTCGAAGTTTTTCCTGAAAAACCCTAAAAGGATCTGTACATGTGAAAAATGTATAAAAACAGACCAAAAAAGGAATCCTTGTTCCAATGTTTCATTCCTAGACTTTTCATTTGCAAAAAATCATCACTTGCAAATTCGTTAGGACTTTAGGGTTTAGGTAAAATATATAAAATAATATAGAAATACAAATGAAAAAGTGAAAAATTCAACAAAAAAGGGTAAGAACTTCATTTCATTATTCCATTTGTTATTTCACCCAAACCTTGCTCTAAAACCTCCTATTTACCTCGATTTTCCACTGCGGATTGTGGAGGGCACAACTGATCATTCGACGAACAGTCTCCACAGAACAAGTAATTTTCATCTGTTTCAACTTTCTATGGATCAAAATTTGTTTTTCATTGGTTAAAATTTAACTTTTGAGTTAATTTTTTTAGGGTACCTATGCGCGGAGGTCATCGCATGTGCCCTATATCAGGCCCTATGATGATCTAGGGTCATCGCAGGAGACCCTGTAGCTATCCTACAATGAATATGCACTGTACGGATGCCCAACCTTGCGATGTGCGCAGTTCAAATTTTCTTTTAAGATGAATTTTCCAATAAAAAATCCCCAAGGAAGAAGATAAATATGTTAATCTATCTTTATTGTTCC
>JZKD02S1759272.1:22095-32928 GCA_000966675.3 Picea glauca
CTGGGGATGCGACTTCCTTTTGATTTTTTTATTCCTATTTGATTTTAGCCTACCTTCCTTTGATTGAATTCACTCTCTGAGTCAGTGGGTGATCCATATGGACTCCCTAGGTCTAGAAGTTCATTTAGATTTTTTTCCTTTCTCCCATTTTTTCTTCATTTATAGAGATTGTCGCATTGCACCATACTAGCCTCCTGCGATGAATCTCATACGTCAAACTCTGCTTGACCAATCCAGTGCGACAACGTCGCACTGTACTTTGCTAACATCCTGCGACGACTCTTGATCATTGCACTGTGCCCCATACCCAACCTACAACGACTCCTGTAGATTTTGTTGGAGTGGGTCAATTTATCTTTTTTCACCTAGATTTGCCTCAGAGGCCTGGGCTAGATTTCTGATGCCAATATTTGGTTGATTCATGAGTTTAAAGCTTGTGATTGGTTTTTAGTGATTGAAATTATTTCTTGGTGATTTTGCAAGTTTTTTTCTTTTGATCATTGTCACAAGGATATAATCTCAGATCTTGATCTGGGTGCTTGTTTGACAAAGGGTATTTGGTTTGCATGAATTTTTCGATTTATTTTACTTTCCATATTGTTGGTTGAGAAATACTTTTTGTTTTATTTGACAAAAACTTTATTTTCATCTTAATTTTTGTCTATATTACGAGTTTGATTTTGGAATCGTGTTGTGAATGTCTTGATTTTCTTGGATAACATTTTCCTTTCATCAATACATTTCTGATTTTGTTTTGGAATGGAAGAACCAAACTCATTTATTCGTTTTAGTAATCTTTCATAAGATAATTTTTACATTCGAAATATTTGTTAAAGAGAAGAATTGGAAAATTGTGCAGTTCGTGATTATTTGGAATTGTGTTCATTCGAAATTAAGAAATTGCAATTCGTAGCTTTTTGTACTTCAAAAGAAATACCTTCTCCCTATTGTAATTAGAGTTGATTGAATTGAAAAGTTGCACATTCATATCTTATTGAATTTTCTTGGGTCAAGGTCACAACTTCATCAGTTTCATTTCCATCTCCCTTTTGAGTAAACAAGAACCTCTAAAATACAACATAAATTTAAAATTTATTAGCAACTTTTATTTTTTAGGGATCTTTTTCACCAACATTATCCAGGCTAGCGCTTTGGAATAGGTTGTAAGGCACACTATCCAAAGCATCAAAACACACAACAATATCTTGTGATAGGGAGAGTTCAAATCCAATTGCTACATTTTGTCCTGGGAAGCCCTTCTCACACAAGGGTCAAACCTGAGGTCAGCTTAAGACTGGTAGAGTTACTCACCCTACTTTGTTGGTCTTGGTGTAGAGATTGTGTGTATTATTGAGGGTCACTTGAAGGTATACCCATGATTTCTTAGGGATATTTTTCACCAACATTATCCAGGCTAACGCTTTGGAATAGGTTGTAAGGCACACTCTCCAAAGAATCAAAACACACAACAATATCTTGTGATAGGGAGAGTTCAAATCCAATTGCTACATTTTGTCCTGGGAAGCCCTTCTCACACAAGTGTCAAAACTGAGGTTGCATTAAGACTGGCAGAGTTACTCACCCTGCTTTGTTGGTATTGGTGTAGAGATTGTGAGTATTATTGGGGGTCACTTGAAGGTATACCCACGATTATGTGTGGGAGCCTCTCAAGTTGATTTCGGGCTAGATACCCTGCCTTTGCATGTGGTTCGGACTGTTGACTGTTTCCCCAGGCATCAATGTTGTAGTTGGTAACCTTAGTAGCCTATATCTCTAGGTTCTTTACATGAGGTGACTATGGAGGGGAAATTATTCATGGTACCTGGAATCGACGTTGGCCAAACTCACTCAAGCTCCTTGGAGGGTATACCCACGATTATGTGTGGGATATTGCACCAGGGTGTAAGTCCATTAAGCAGGTCATCAACGTACATTTCCACCTAATTTATCCCATCCCCTTATTGTCTTGATTCACGACGTTTGATTTCATCACCAACTAGTGACTTCAAAATAGGAAGGTTTGTTTGCTTGGTTTGATTCCTAGATTTTATTAGTGAGTGTTGTTGGTTTCCTCTAGTTGGCCATAGATGTTTTTCATTCTTTACTTGGTTAAGCCAACATCGACCTTTGCCATTCATGTGGGATGCAAGGGATACACCTGAAAGATTCAAAAGCTTATCTCCCTTTACTTCCTAACTCACCAGAAGGCTCTCTTGAGGGAGTAGTCAATAACAAAGTAGCTTCTGAAGTTGGAAGCACACACTCTTTGGAAGGATTTCGAATTGTTTCGGATTCCTTATGGGCTTTCCAACTTCCCCCAAATCCATTATTGATTATTATACAAGACAAACATTTTCTCCGGATGAATTCATTGGGAGAAATTGTTGTTGTTGAGAGTATTGGAGTACCTACTGGACCTAACACAGGATCTGGAGTAGAGGATTCACTTTTTCACAGTGAATCATTTAGGACCCCGACTCACACTATCGAAAATTCTAATCCTAGTTCTATCCTCTTGAAAGTATGTCATATTTACGGCAACCTAGGAGGGAGTCCTGATCAACCTATGGCATCGCAAATGCCTGAGATGTCTGTTACCTATATGGTACCTTTAGACCATTTTACTAGTACTACTAGTAATGTTACCCTCGTTTCGAACCAATTGTTTGTTGGTTCTCACTCGATTCTTCCTCTCTAGATGGCCCATTCTATTATGGTCCCACAAGCTACCATGGTTTCTACTGGAGTTGTGGTTGTCACCCAAGCTCCAATTGGAACACCACTTCCACCTAGACCAAATCCATCACTTCCCCCTGGGTATAGAGATTTGAATACTTCCATTGCTATCCCTACCCAGAATCCATCCGAAGGGTCTGGAATTTTTTTTCCTCCTGGGTATAATGTTGTGAGTCAGTTTGTTCCTATGCCTACCTAGATTCTCTCTGGAGGGCCTTACGGTCCTCCTCCACCTTTGTTAGGAGGATATTATCATCCCAGCCCTAGTGGCTTCAATCCAGTTGGAGACACCAGTATTTTTATCACTTCTAGTTTCCAGATTCATGTTGGAGGTCAACCTCAAGCTGGGGGGAAACCTCAATTTCGGTGACAACCTCAGATTGGGGGACAACCTCAACTTGGGAGGCAACCTTAGGTTGGATTCCATAACCTGATTTATAGAAAAATCACATCTGTGTTACAATATCAACCTTGGAATCTTCATTTCCAAGGAAATATACAACCGTCTGGGGGGGAACATCCTCAATTCAATTCTTTTGTACCCCCTAACCTCGTTCAACCATATCTAGGTTCTCTGAATCCCACTTGGGGTCAAAATTTTAAATCCAATGTTCCTTTCCAAGGGAACATACCTAATCTACCCAACCCTGTGGGCTATCTGCCTCACAATCCTTCACAACCGAATCTATCAGGACTATATAATTATCTGCATACTGCTTATGGTCCTAATGGTATACCTACAGGGCTTCCCCCTCAAAACTACTAGTTTCCTCAATTGAATCGATAGTTTCCTTTTCTCGCCACTTTGGATTTACTTGATTTTTCTAGGATTTTGAATGATCCTATCTTACATTCTCCTTATTGGCCCGTCATATCGGCCAAGTTATCATCCGACATTCCTAAATTTGACGGTCAAGTAGGGGAAGACCCGAATAATCATGTTATGACTTTTCATCTGTGGTTTTCATCCAACTCCTTAATGGATGACTCCATAAGATTACTAATTTTTCAACGAACTCTCACAGGTTCAGCAGAAAAATGGTACATTGAGTTACCGTGAGGATTATTTAATGAATTTAACACCCTAGCCATGGCCTTTTTGACACATTACTAGTTGCCAATTTGATACGAGACAAGAACCAAAATTTTGAGCTCTTTTAAACAATCCCCATCCACTCATATTTTTTATCACATCCATGAGTAGAGGAGGAGAATATGTTTAATCAAAGTTCCCCTTCCAAATCAACTATTGGCTGACTGGTTTACCAAATCACTCATTGGACCTATCGCTCATGATGTTTCCATGGGTGGTGTTGTTACTGAAAAGAAGGCAATTAGTCATTCTCAGTATCTAGATCTCATTTATTCGCAAACGAGAACACTTTACGATTTGATCCCTAACGCTCCTTGTCCTTCCACAAATCCTACCCCAACACCTCCAACAACTTCCCATGTTGATGATGGTGTGATTGACACCTTTCATGCTAAGACCCATTATGTGCACGCCGGTCACACTAATCCCAAATCTGATAATTCTAATGTAAAAAATACTCCTACCCCTACTCCTTCCTCCAATAAGACTGTTGAAGTTAATTTAGTTCAATCTACACCTATCGGTAAAAGCCAAAATAAAAAGAAAGGGAAGGGTAAGAATAAGGAGGACAAAAATAACAATCAACCATCTAATAAATCCAAAAGGCAAACCATTGATGAGAAAGATAAACGTAAACCTCGTTACCCTTGCCTTATTTGTGGTGACGATCATTACACGAAAGATTGTCCACAACTTGTTGAGGTTACTAAGTTTCTCCAAGGGACCAGGAAACCTTCTACACCCGTCTTTTTGTCACAACCTTTCCCTTCTCAGCAACATGCCCAACTGGTCATTCATGACCAAGATTCTCCTTCTACCTCATCTTATGTCCTTATGTGTATTGGTGACTCTAAAAAGAAAGAAGTTTCATTCACAACTTGAGCCAAAGATTATTCTCCGTTGAGAGAGAAATTTTATGATATACCTCCTTCATTGGTTCAAAATCCTCCCCCAAGTTCACCACCAAACGGTCCTCTTCACCTCAAAAGACCGAGTCTCGATATAGTTCTTCGTCCTCCTCCCAAGGGCGTTGTTCATAAGTCTACATTAAATCCTCATGCACGTGCTTCCCAAAACTACAGTATTATAGAAGACCTTGCACAAGCAACCTATGCGATGTCAGCTCTTGAAGTCCTTCAAATTTTTCCTACTCAACGGAAGGCACTGTTAAAGGCCATTGGTGGACTTGATCCTACTGATACTAATTTGATAATCTTTGACTTGGAAGATCACATTCCAAGGCTTCCTCCTTAGTTAGCGTTTCAGATCCAAGTTGTTGTTGAACAAGAATATTTGTAGAACCGTTATTGATGAAGGAGCCTCGACTTGCGTTATGTTCATTACGTGCTAGAAATCTATTCGCTCTCCCACCCTTACCGAGTCACACAATACCCTTAAGTATTTTAATGGTACAGGTTTTAAACCTTACGATGTTCTTCCCTCATTGTTTATTATGTTGGAAGGTAAATCGGTCAATGTAGAGGTTGAGGTCTTCAATGCACCTATGGATTACAATATTCTACTTGGTCATAGATGGATCGATTCCATGCGTGCAGTTGTGTCTACCCTTTTCCATGTGATATGTTTCCCACACCAAGGAAAGGTCGTTACTGTTGACCAACTGGCCTTCTTTAATTATGATTCTCATACTAGCAATGTTCCTTTTATCTCGAAGACACCCCTCGGTTACGAGAATGTCGGCATGGGTCTTTTAAAATATTTGACCTTGATGGGTACATTTCCAATCCCACCACCTGATATCGCTCCTCCTTTTGTTAGTTCGATTAACATTATATGGACCATTATTTTTGAAACCCCTAAGTCATATGACCCATGGGTAGTACCTAGCTTTGGTGACTACCTTTGTTACAGAGATAGAGTGCCTTTAAGTCTGGTTGAATCCGCTTATCAAGCTATTCAATCAACAACCCCCTCTCCTCCTTCTCTCTATGATTCATCCCCTAATCTGTTTCACGTGATCTTTCCTATGGATGAGATGATCATGTCAATCATGTCTATGGAAGATAATCCATGGGACGATGGGCATCATCGTTCCATTCTCTTCCTAGAACATGATACCATAGAGAGCTACCAATGGATTTTGACTTTGTCGACCGTTGTTTTTATTTCTTCAATTCCTGAGTCAACACACGATGTTTTGTACGAAGGGAAATTGAGTAACATTTCACCTACCGTTCCTCTTGACATATCGATTAAACCTGGAGTCATGGAGAACGTTCATATCGAGGCCTCGTGTTCTACTGATGAGGTGCACATGTATAAATCCCTTTTCCAAGAATTTTGTGACGTTTTCTCCTGGAGTTATGAAGAAATTCCAGGTATTGATCCAGATATCGTTGTGCATGAGATTAAGACATATCCGGATGCTAAACTCGTTCGGTAGAGACTTTTCCCAATACATCCACGAAAATTTGTTTCTATCAAGATTGAAGTCAAAAAACTTCTTAAAGCTGGCTTTGTCTATCCCATGGCTTTGACTGATTGGGTATCCAATCTTGTTCCGGTAAATAAGAAACAAGGAATCATCTTTGTTTGTGTAGATTATAGGGACATAAATAAGGCTTGTCCTAAGGACAATTACCCGACCCCTTTTGTTGACCAGATCGTTGACGACTGTGCCGAGAGTGAAATCTTCTCCTTGATGGACAATTTCTCCGGCTATAATCAAATTAATATTGTACCCGCAGACCAACACAAGACTACTTTTATTTTCCCTTGGGGAACCTTTTCCTACCGAAAATTACCCTTTGGTCTCAAAAATGATGGTGCAACCTTTCATCATGCTATGTCTTATGCTTTTCATGATATTAATCATATTGTGCAACCCTATCTTGACGATCTCCCAGTGAATTCCATGCGTTGTCAAGATCACCCGACACATTTAAGGGTCGTTTTCATACACTGTCATTATTATCGCATACGTTTAAACCCACACAAATGTGTTTTTTGTGTGGAGTCTGACCGACTTCTTGGTTTTATCGTGTTGATACATGGGATTCGAGTAGACCCCTTGAAGTTTGATGCTATTCTTAATCTACCTCCTCCTTCCACACTACACCAGTTCCAAAGTTTGCAAGGGAAGGAAAGATTTTTGCATTGTTTCATCCCCAATTACGTTGAACTGACGAAAGGATTCAATCGGCTACTCAAGAAAGGTTATGAGTTTGTATGGGATAATACTTTGAACAAAGCCTTTAAATATTTGAAACTTGCCTTAACTCGTACACCATTATTTCCCCCCCCTGACTATAGTCGATATTGCTTCCTCTACTTAGCTTCTCTGGACTCTACCATTGCTTTGGTATTAGTCCAAGAGGATGATTCACATGAAAAACATGTGATATACTATTTGAGTCGGAGTCTTACGACTACTAATACTAAATACTTACATGTGGAGAAACTGGCCTTGGCAGCTGTTCAAGTTGTCCAACGTTTTCATCATTATATCGTATTATGTAGAACCCCCGTTATGTTGATTGCGACCCCATGGAATATATCCTTAATCGACAATTTCTTGGGGGAAAGTACTCCAAATGGATAGTTATTCTCCAGGAGTTTGACTTGGATTTTGAGCACACCAAGTCCAAGAAATCTTTGGTTTTTTCCGAATTGATATGTGAAATTCCCTCCACTGAGACAAAAAATGTGGCAGAGGATTCCTTACCTGAAGAATCCATTTTTCTGATTATTTTTTATGACGTTTGGTACAAAGATATCATCATATATATTCAGACTCAAACTTTTCAGCCTGATCTCTATAGTACATATCATCGTCGTATATGGTATCAAGCCCATCAATACATAATCCTTGGTGATACCCTTTACTGCCATGGTATTGATTCCATTTTTCGACAATGTCTCACCCACGATGAAGATGAGAAATCTTTGAATGACTGTCACTCCGGAGCATGTGGCGGTCATATGTCTGGGTATTCCACTGCCCAAAAGATCTTATGAGCAGGTTATTTCTAGCCTTCTTTGTTCAAAGATTGCATTACTTTCATTTAGAAATTCCATGCTTGTCAAACTTATAATAACGAGATAAGATCTCATCATGCTCCCTTACACCCTGTAGTTTCCATTGGTTCATTCACCAAATGGGGCATTGACTTCATGACATGTAACCCTCACTCATCCAGGGGGCATGGATACATCATTGTAGCTGTGAATCATTTAACTAAATGGGCCGAGGCGATGCCTACACTTGATAACACCAGGAAAACCGCAACATTGTTCATATTCAATCATATCATTACTAGGTTTGGTGTCCCTCAAGCCATCGTTACTGATCATGGTAGTCATTTTAAAAATTTTATGATGTTTGAACTTACTAACAAGTTGGGTCTTCGCCATGAAAAATCAACCCCCTATTATCCACGGGCCAATGGCCAGGTTGAAGCAATCAACAAATTCCTCATTACTATGCTTCAACGGATGATAGAAATTCATAAGACAAATTAGCACACGATCTTGTTCTCAACATTATGGGCCTATCGGACATCCATTTAGTTTGCCACATGATTCACACCTTTCCATATAGTCTATGGTATCAAAGCCATTTTTCCGATTGAATGTGAGATACCATCTTTGAAACTAGTCGTTGAACTTCTCCCTAACATCTATGTTGAAGAGGAGTGTCTTTTCTATCTGATGCAACTAGACGAAACCCGTCGTGATGCCGCCTTAGTTATTGAAACTCGGAAGAAATGTGTTAAATCCCAATATGACAACCATGTCAAGCCACATGTTTTTTTCTGAAGGTGATCTAGTTCTTCTTTACAAGCAAGATCGTGATTTTATAGGGGCCGGTAAATTCGAACCCATGTGGTGGGGTCCTTACATTGTCAAATGAGTGTTGGAGAAGGGAGCTTATGATCTGGTTGATTATGATGGAATTCCTTTGAGTGAACCCAGAAATGGGTTTTACTTGAAGAAATACTATGCTTAAATAATTTTTTGCATGAGTGCTTGTACTTTTAGTGTATCATACTCTTGTGTGCTTTTTCATTGTTTGGTTTCGAACTTCAGCTGCTCACCTTGCATTGTGCTTGGTTTCCAAATGTTGTTGTCTTCACTACCCTACATTGGCTTCATTGATGGCACTAGTCGCAGCACTAAGAACTTAGCATCTGTTGCTTAGGCAATCTATGCACCTACAGATGAATTCATTAGTCTACATGGTGTTTGCCTTGGTCGTGCAACTTACAATATTGTGGAATACAATGCAATCATCGAATTATTGACCAACGTTGTTTCACTCATAATCTTCCACTTTATTGTACGACTCAATTCGCAGTTAGTAATCTTGCAGTTGAGTAACGTGTACTCCATTAGAAGTCCTATGTTGTTAAGGGTATATTTATGAATTCGCCTCTTGGAACGTCATTTTGATTACATTGAATATCAACACATTCCTAGATGTCTAAATACATTAACAGATGCTTTGTCTGATTATGTGTTAGACAGACATTTTAGACTTTTATAAAATCCAATCATACTTTGCATATACAACAAGTAAGCCGTTAGAAGCCTCATATATATATAACAATAAAAGTTTTACAAAAAGTGTTTTTGTCCGAAGACCAAAATATAAAAAATGTGAAGCACATGGCTTCATATACAATAGAGCATTAAGGATGTTGCTCACTATAACATGTGACTGCCTGTTCTACTCTATGGAGCAGTCGACCGATGGAAGTAGACACACCCATTGTGTGGCGCTGATAATGCCTTGGGATATCATCAATGGAGGCATATGGGATGTTCATAGTGAGTCCCTCTAGATTCTTATCTAGGGTCTCGTAGTCAACAACAACTACTCCTACTACGTCATCTCTCTCCCCTCACCTCTAGACGGGGGATGAACTGGGAGGACGATAAGGTCCCACACCTTCATCATCAAAGAGCATTTGATTAGTTATCAAATAAACAACATAAAAAACATTTATATTATTAAAAATCACAAAAACATCATAAAAAGAAAATGTCCTACTTACCTATGTCCCCCAATTGGGAACCCTCAGGAAGATCCAAATATGGATCTCCTCAGAAATCTAGGCTAGCATATGCATAGTCATCGACCATGAGCATTTGAGTTCTCAACCAATTGAAGAAGACATCTTGTATCTGATGATGGGACGGGATGCATGTCGTTCCATGAGGTCGACCCACCTCTTCATTCTCGGATCCTGTGGGGCAGGTATACCCCACTCTACCTTCAAACGCAAAACTGGGACCCTCTCTAAGAAGAAGGATACCAAAATCAACCTGTATCCAAACTATTTCAACTCACCACTCCTGCACTTGGTCAATTATTTTTTCATACTCTTGAGAACCCCTTCACACCAGTTGAAAACTCAGGGCTCCATACACTCCAATGCATACTGAAAATAGATTCGAAGATCCATATGGGGAGCTTCACTCCCTTCCATGCCTGTGATGGTATAGAGGATGGTTCATAGAGGCAAGTCTCGAACATCTCTTATAGAAACTTTACCACTATTCTTCTGAGTACCTGGCACATAATGTGCACTAATGTAGTGTTTCATAGGCTCGCCTCCACCCCTGCTACCTGTAAGTGTGACTCGGGACCCACGACGAGATAGCCTGATCAAGAAGTAGATATCCTCGATATCTATCGTAAGAATGTGAACACCCACATGGAACGCCTACTCGTTCGCATACCACATGTGAAATAGGTACTTGAGTAATCTCAGTTGGGCCCTCATACCATGGATTTTGAAGAATTTCAACAGTCCACACTGTTGGAGGGCCATTACCATTCCCAGGTCATTTTCAATGAAGTAGTCTTCCTCCTCGTGCTCTCTCTCACGCCATTCCAACATTTTTACCGTGGAAAACCTGCAATGGAACAATAAAGATAGATTAACATATTTATCTTCTTCCTTGGGGATTTTTTATTGGAAAATTCATCTTAAAAGAAAATTTGAACTGCGCACATCGCAAGGTTGGGCATCCGTACA